>WAAE01026321.1:0-261428 GCA_013400495.1 Nicator chloris
TTTTTTCTTTTGTAGATTTATTGACCCATTTCCCAAAAGTATGGATTTGTCAGGCTCTGGCATTGTCTGTAGTATGGAACTTAGAGCATCTGTTATTGGAAGTGCTTGCTTTTCTTGTCTATATCTTATCAGTGTGTAAACTCCATATCAGCATGTGAACACCACATCATTTTCATCCAAAATAAAAGCATGAATGGTAGAAAAGAACCAGAGGAGCTTGAGGCATGTCCATAGCACAGCTCAGAAGGTAGGTAAAGAGACAAGCCTAAGCCAGATACAACTTGTACTGTGTACATATGATGCTCCCGTAAGAGTTACCAAGTGAATTCATTACTACTCTCCTGGAAGCTGTCAGAACAAAACCTATTTGGTGATATGAATCTGTCACTTACTTGTTTCTGTCATGGCAGAGAGATAGATATAAGCAGTTTCTTAGTGCATCTTGACTCTACTTATTCTTAAGTTTTACAAACTAAGGATGGGACTTGAAGCAAACTGGTCTGTAGCACCGTGACTGGCTCTTTGCATTATTTCAGTAAAGAATAATTCCACTGCAGTCAACTGAATTACGTACAAGGAAATATTGTCTTTGTTAACAGAATCTAACTCATTCATTTCACTTGCATAATTCACATTTTCAGTGACATGATTTGGTAGAATCAGTTATCATGGCAGTATTGTAGCTATTCTGGAGTACATACCAAATTTAATCCATGTGCTATTGAAAACATCTTACAGGGCATTAAGGAATGTATTTTCAACAAAACGTTTATAATAGAAATGAATCATCGACAAACAAATCTGCTTTGCTGTATCACTGAATGCAATACAACGTTATGCAATTTTTACTGGGAGCAACTGTCCTCCTGCTAGCATTAAGGGCATAAAATTATTTGGTATTCTCCTGAGAGAGTAATTCACCCATCAGAAACATTTCCTTTAACCTAATTTATCTGTTGCTGTCAAAAATACATATTTTTAAAACTTTATTTCTAGAGAGTCATTAAGTGATTAAAACCAAATGAGAGGAAAGCAGACAGTTGGTAGCACAACATAAATCATAATCGAAAACATCCTGGTAGTATAACACCGCCAGACATTTCGAATGGTTTGCGAGGCTCTGAAGAGTTCCACGGTAGTATGGCTTTTTAACATCCTGCTCAGTAGTTAAAGGGTATTCAGCCTGATCTGCTTTTGTTGATAGCTGATATTATTTGACATTTTAACAAGGTTCTGTGTTTGCAGAAGCATCTTATGGCACCACTTTCAACATCAGAGTCTATCACAAAAAACATTTCAACTGTTTTGCAAACAAACTTTCTTCCAGTTAATAATTAAACAGAGGAACAGCTTGCAGTATATGCTTGGAACTAATTTTACTATATATAGTTGGAAATGACAAGAGCACATGAAGATGTGACTGAAGCCTGGTAGCATTTAAATACTCAGTACTTCCTCTGTTACCTTGACTAGTGTAAAGTTGGTTCCCAAGGTAAAAACTAAGTGGTCTGCTGGCATATGGTATAACCTCCATTTGAGCGCTAAAAGCTGGATACTGTTTTTGTGAAACAGATGTTGTTGAGTGCAGCAATGCACAACTGACTCTATCTAACAGCTGGGAATCCTTCGTGACCCATATAGCTAGAAATAAACATGGTCCTAGGCTTGGCAAAAGTGTAAGGAAGCAAATTTTCATTTGTTAAGGGCTTATCAAAATGAAGAATAAATGTTTTTAGCCATAAACTGATTTTATTCACAAGAGTAATCTTTCCAGCAGCTTATGCGATGGCCTCATAATATTACAGGCACCCTTTGCCAGATGAAAGCTGCAGTTGCACTGACATATAGTGCAGATGGAAAATAAACATCTGCCTCAATCAAGAGAGAAGACCAAAGACAAGGTTGACGAATATTATCTGGCATGACTATCTTTGCAGGAAAGCATATAAATGCTACAGGACCAAAACCACTGGCATCGTCTGGTGTTGTCCTTATGTGGTTACTGACCATGAAGAGAGATGATTAGTATGCACTCTCCAAGGAGGAGTAGTGCAGATGCTCAGGATGATATGATTCCAACTCACTAGTATGTGTTTTGCTATAGCCATACTATGCTAGCAACAGAGCAGTTTGAAATATTTTTGTTCTCAGCATTTCGATGGCATTTTGTATCCTCAAACGTCCTTCTTTTTGGGGGGAAGAGGATGTTTTCTTTTTTAGGAAAGAAAGGAAAGAAGAAAAATTACCTTGTTAAGCATAATTAAAACATTGATATAGTGGCAATTTTCAGCAATTTTTTCTTAAACATGTTTAGGAAAATAATATTTCTCTCCTGCTTTGAACACAGCACGTTTAGAGAAAGACTTAAATGTAAAGATCATTCAGTTGACACGAAACTGTTTGACTTATTCCCATTTTACCACTGGGAGAGGGAGTGGTACACATTTGAGGTAATTCTCCATGTGTGCATGTATGCAGAAACCTACCAAGCCGATATGGGATTTCTCTGATTGTCTGCTTCTCCCACAAAGAATTGCACACTGCAGGATGGCTGCAGCTTCAGAGCTTTTGTTTTCCTAGGAGTGTTTCTTTGTCAGGGTAAAATAGGAATCTTACAAGTTTTTGATGATTTCGTTGGCATCTGATTTCATATCTAATTTTTGACAGTATAAGTTCAAACTGCCCGTAATTTGCTCCAGAATAGAGTTACCCAGGAGGGGCATATTAATGATTGTTCAGTCTTAATTAGTGGTTTTGATCTGGTAAGAATGACATGCACGATGCGTATTAGCTAAATTAGTAGGAAACTTATTAAAGACAGAAAACAAATTTAGCATGAGGATGAAGGTGTAAATTTGAACGTTGGATATTTCAGATCCAAACAAATCCTGGCAAACTACCAGCAATGTGCCCAACAGAGTTAAAAAAACCCAACAACCTCATGATACTGAACTATATATGATAGAGTGGTTACATTAAGCTCCAGAACTTTGAGCCACAGAAGAATCTTTGTTTTCTTAGAGAAATAGTAATTTACTTAGTAGATATTACCTAAAAGGGGAGCTTTTGAAGTCTAAAAATAAGAAAGGAAGAGGAAAGAGGAAAGAGGAAAAGGAAAGAAGAAAAGGAAAAGGGAAAAAAGGAACCATCACATACAGTCTCAGAGGGTTTATGACAGTCTCCTGATTATCTATCTGCTTTCTTATTCTTTTCTATTTTACAAACAGAAATTCTCCACTTCGGAGAATGTTCCAGGAACTTGGAATTTGACTCACAAAGTTTAATGGGTGCACCAAGTTGTACTCAAAATTATATTTCCCTGCCATGTGCCATACCAGATGAATCAAATTAAAGGGTGCAACTACAAAAGAGATGGCAGCAGCACCCTCTGTGCCTCACCTCCCCAGTGTGTATCTGTCAGCAGGCAGAATGCAAACCCTAAAACACTTGCAAATCCCAAAACATTTGCAAATTTTGAGGGTTTCTTACCAGAAATTCTCAGATGCCAACCATAAGAAAAATGTGTAGGATAGGTTGAAATTGGCAAAACCTCAGTTTCAGTTTGGAATATTCAGGAGGATCTGGACATTTTTCCTGGTTGTTTTTTTTTTTTTTTTTTCTTGGTTTGGATTTTTCTTGTTTGTTTGTTTTTGCTTTTTTTTAACAGGGTTGCCTCCCACCTCTTGCCTGCTTCCAACAGCAGTATGTTTCCTTTAGGCAGTTTTCTTCCCTTATGTGCTGTTTTCATTTCATAAACTACTCCTCAGACTTGTCTTTCCAACAGTAGCCCCAGCAGACATCCTCTCTAATGCTCTACTCTTAAAAAATTAATTTGAAGTAATAGACTAAAACAAGCTTGTTAAGGATGGTGTTAGCTGAGCCAATCACTAAAAGCTCTAGTTTTCAAAAACATATACACATCTATATGTGTGTATGGCACAGGGACAATAGGAAAGTGACTTTCTCTGAACGTGCATGAAGCTTCACAGGCTATGGCAGGCTCCAAAATGGACAACAATAACATAACAGCACCCTGAGTATCACCCAGATGCTCCACAAATCACCACTTTTGATGACAATCATTTGCAACAATAAAATTCTCAATGTATGTGACAACGAGACAAAGGAAAACTCATATAATCAAATGAAGGAAATGAAAAGGTGGGGGTAACAGCAACATCACCAGTGAGGGCAGAACAGCTCTGGTGACTTCTCTAGATATGAATAAGACATGACTTTCTGGATCACAATCCAAAATAGCCCTAAACTTGTTCAAGCACCAAGAGTCATGGAATGATCTCTAAACTATTTCAGTCACGTTGCCATTTGGCACTTGCTGCAGTTAAAACACTTACCACAATACTTTCTTCTTAGCTCTTTTCAAACTTCTTCATTCTAGATTTCAGTGGTTTTATCATTTCAGCCCCAGATGAGTTTTTCTTTCTGATCCACAGTCTGAGAACTGACAGACTTAAATGGCACAACCAACCTTCTATATTCATCAGTAAAACTTGCTGCTTGGCAAGTGATGTCAAGATATGATCTTCTCTACTTACCCAGACAAAACTTGGGGTGTGGACTACAGAATTCATTCTTTTGTATAGTTAATGCAGAAGGAGGAAAAAGCTATAATGTTTCACTTTTTTTTTTTTCTGTTACATGGGTTTTGGGGTTTTTTAAAGTAGCTCTTTTACTGCTCACTGAAAAATGAGTAGAAATTTCACTACAATTTTACCCTGTCCTGATGTTTTCTGAATGATTTTATTATTTCAGTTATGGTGTTTTGGTTTTTTTTTTAATCTTCTACATTCCATAGGCTTTCTGTTTGATACTAAATAGCAGCACTAAAAAAAGTGGTGAGATGCTGATAGAGTGAGATGACAGATTTTTGTCATTCCTAACATGTTAGTCATTTGTTTGGCCTAGTATTTCTGTATAAGATACCAGTATGTTCAATGATTGTGGGTTTTTCATATGACACACCCTTCATCAGAAATCTCTGTGTTTCATGCCATCACCTGCAAATCTGTGTTTTCTATCAAAAAAACAGGCATTCAAAATTAACCATAGCTATTCCTTAACATTAGCAGCCTTGTTTTTCTTATGGGGCTGAAAATGAATTTTATATTTAAAACTACTCTGTATGTTTACAATTTGCACATAATTTTTATGTTTTAAATATTTTTGAGCAACCTAAAAACTGCTTTCATTTTCTCAATGCTACTGCAACTTGTTCCTTAATTTTAAACTAAAATGTTCATTTAGACCCCTGTATACTCAGTGGAAAAATAAATGTTTCCAAAGGACAGTACACTACACCTTCCTAAACATTGTTTTGCAGATGAGAGGAAGTGCTATGGTCAGGTTCTGCTGGTTTAGACTGGAAAATTACTGTTTAGGCAGCTTGAGTTCACCCAGATGGATAAGTATGCAGCTAGGCACAGCACACCACAAGGCATCACATGGAAGACACTTTCCTGGTTCCTCATAACATCCTACATTGGCAACATGGCAAGTATTGAGTTTGTCTTGACATTTAACCATGGAAATGAGGAAAGATGATTTCTTTATTGGGTGTTTCAAATGTGTGCGTGTGTATACGTATGCACAATATGTGTAAAATGAAGAAAAAAAACCAAACAACAAAACCCTGAGTGGTCTTCCTAAGACACACTCAAGGCTTTTCCTGCAACATGGGTATCACTGCCTGGGTTTTAAAGCTAAAAACCCTGAGGCAGAGGAGTGACAAGCTGCTTGAAACACTGTGATGAGTTAGTGAGTAAGCCGGTTTAGGAGGTCCATTCTTCACCGCCTCAGCCCTCAAGATTATGGCTTTCCTGGTTCCTACAAAGCCATGGTTTGTTAATTATGTTATTTTTGCCAAATCATGTTTATGGAATCTAAAATGTCTCTGCATTACTACTATCACATATATGAAAGCCTGAACACAGGGGAGGTAGTTCTATAGGCTGCTTTGATTTCAGTGAAATAAAAACATCAGTAAAATAATTTCAGGGCTGTACCAGAAATTCATTTCACAGGAAAAAAAATGAATAAACCTAATAGTAACACACAGAAAAACAATCTTTTATTTTTAGAAGAATGGTAATATTTCTCTGAAATTAACAGTTGATTCAGCAAACTTATTGAATAAGGTCCATGATGTCTGCTTGGAAAAGCTGTAAGTTGAGATATTTTAAGTTAATCAGATTGTAAAACTGCACTGAATTCTTACCATTAAGCTACCTCACCTTCATTGATTCCTGAATTCTTGTTACAACTAATCATATTTCCATGCAAAGTAAAAATAATTCAGGTACTTGAAACTCGGGTATATTCTTCTCTCAACAACCATGTAGATCTCCTACTAGCAGTAATGGTAGTTAGACACATTATATATATATATATATATACACACACAAATATATATATTTCCCAGGTTGGCAGGTACGATGTTTGTGAGAAGAAGAAACAGTAAAGGTACCTATACATTCCAAACACCACTTTGGAAGTGGAGGTTTTAGACAGAGTATTTATTTAGCTGCAATTAGCAGCAGAGCTTTGCAGGGGATGGGATTTATCTCATTTAACCTAAGCCACCACAAGTTAGATTCTCTATCTAAGCTAGCTATATAGAAATTCCTCTTTCTTTTCACCATCTTGGGAGCTGAGACAGTGGTTTTAGAAGGGGTTTAGGATCTCTCTCTCTCTCTTCAAAACCTCTTAACATTTGAAATAAAAATTAGATGAAGCAACTGCTAGCCTGGATATCCTTTAAAAAATGTGACAGTTTTTACATAGGTGCATCTTCATGCAGAGTAATGGAAGTAAAGAATGGGGCAGTCTCCAATTTCCAAGTGAAAAATAAGAATTTGTCTTTTTTTCTACTTAATTTCATCCATTTCTGAAGACGGATAAAGGAGACAAAGGTATATCACCTGGCAGGGTCAAAGGATAAGATGTATAGCAGTTATACATGTCTTTGCAGCTGTGGAATCTCATGTCCAAGGTTTGCCTTCATGTTGGTCAAACAATTCCTTGAAAGCAGGATTTCTTATTAGCCTCCTTTCTGGGAACCAGGTTGTTTCAGTCACCTTAGCTGGTGTCACAAGGAAGTCAGATACAACATTCCCAGCTGCCTATAGCTCTGATTTCCTTAATTTGTTGCATATGACTGGTCAGTGAAACTATTCCTAAAGGAGGAATTCTTCAGGCTAACAATCAAATTTGTTGAATTTCAAATACATTATCTCAATTTAAAAATGAATTTACATTTCTAACTAATACATTTCTGATATTTTTCTTGTTCCCCACTGAAGTCACAAGCTTGGTCCTTAAATGGGATACATAATTTATCTGCTGAATGTATCTCATCATCTGCTTAAGATTTCCCAATGTTTTTATTTGTTTATTTTGAGTGTTGATTTTCTCGGTTATATTTAGATAAGTGCAGGATTTATTTGAGCAGTTAATTTCGGCCGTCTCTGAAGAATTTATATCCACGTGATGATCTCATGTTTAATATTTTTGGGAAACGTAAACTTGGCAAATGGGTTTTTAGTGGCTTCAGCAAGGCTACCACACCAAAACCCACCTTGGTGTTACAGGGTGCTTCCAAGGTGGAACTCAGAAGGGAAGTTAACAAAACCAACTCTCAACTGCTGTAGTCCATCCTACTGTAAACAGAGCTGCACTGTGTAGTCTTACAAATTCTCTGGTGGAGTTGACATGTTTATTTTTTTGGCTAAAAGGAAACATTTTTACCACTGAAATGGAGCCTTCCTGTCCCGCAGCATGGCTGAAAAGAAAGCCAAGCTGGTTAAAACCAAAACAACACAATGAAACCAAACAGTGTGCAGCTGCCTCCTCAGGAATATCCCTGCGAGGCAGACAAATGGATACATTTATCTCCCAGATTTGTTTGCTAATGTAAACATCCCAGTGCAAGCATTAGCCCTTCAAATCATTATATAGTTCTGGGGCAGTCTTGTGAGGAGTTTAATTTCATTGAAACAAATCAGTTATTTGAGATTGCACTAACTGTATATATATATTCTTGTTTCAATAGGTTTCATGACGCAGTGCCAAAGAAACCATTCTTCAGACAAATACTCAATAGCTATGCATCACCTTTCTGGATGAGTAAACTGGGCACAGAACACAAACAAAAGCTTGACTTCCTTTTAAGTTTGCACCTCTATTGACCAAATAAAACTGGTAGCACTTTCATATTTTCAAAAGCTTTTGAAGTAGATGATGAACTAATTGTATGCTGCTTAGCAGGAGAAAACACCATGTTTATCAATCTAAAAAGAGCAAACAGGGTATTTTCCCCTGCTGTTAACACTCTAAGTTGCATGTCTGGCAGCAGACCTTAGTGTGAGCTGTCACATCCACTGGACTCAGAGGCAGTGGCTGCATTGCTCGGCAGGGCATGGGTCAGAGCACCACCAAGGGCACAGCACTCTGCCCCCCTCCCTGCAGCCACCCTGGGCTGCCTGTTGCCCCTCTTCAGTGCTTACCACCCATGGTATTGGCTCTTTCAACAGCCCCAGACCAGCTTCACTGCCCGAATTCAGCAAGGTGCTGTCACTGGCAGGCATTGTGTGTACAGGCTGGTGACTGGGACAGCTGCACAAGGGCTCTTCATGCTGCAGGCAGGAGGGACATGGCCTCTCTGCACAGAGGCAGGTGAAATCAGGCTTTCTCTCCACAAGCACTGAAGCTCAGGGAATGCCCATGCCACAGCCTGGGCTTGTGTCCATATGCTCATTATAATATAACTATAGCAATGAAACCCAAGTCCCTCCAGAAAACATGTTAGAGAGGCTTAGAAATCCCCATATCAAACCACATCAGATTTTTTAGTCATACCTTTTCAATGTGCCATTCTTAAGCATTGGGATGCTGAGGGGCAAGATGGTTTTGCCACCATTGTGTGAGTGGGAAGGGCAGTGGAGACCACCAGTGAAATTTTGACTGCCCATATTCCCCATATTGGCAGGGCAGAGCACTTCACCATTGTCTCTAATTAGGTTCTGGTACCTTAATTTGGACAGTCTTTGTGGGTAAATAAATCCTTCCCTGGGATATCTTTAACTCTGCATTGTTTGCCCTACATAGGTGAGACATTGCCTACACTTTACCCTTTTTTTTGTGATGTTTTATGGCCTGAAACCCTGCAGTGTCTGAGATGTTGCATGGTACAACCTAAACTTCTGCTTTCTGTCCTCAGTGTAAAGCTAACTGCATTTCTCAGTGAGGATGCAGCATGCAGACAGACAGAGGCACGATTTTCTCTGACACAGGAAACCCCAATTTTATTATGAAATACATATTTTATTATGAAATCCAAAAACTTATTTTATGGCTTCTTTTCCTGAGTTAGACTGTTCATGTTGTGAATTTGTGAAATTTTACAGGGATTAAATTGTACGGGGACTCAATATGGATAAACCCTTTGACTTACACCAGGACTGTCAGATCTCAGTCTTTGTTAAAGTGGGTTTTCATACATCTACTGCACAATTTTTGTGCTTCATTTCAAAACCTTGCAGAATGTCTTACTCTGCCTAGGTTAATAAAGTGTAAACAATGTTTAAATAGATGGGCAAAAAAGCAAGCCGGTGACTAAAAACCAGGCTCCAGCAGAAGGATGAGCGAGTGCAGAAGTTTAGCCAGCTGTTTCCATGAAATGCAGAAAGAAGGCAGAATGCCACTTGACAATTTTTAATTCTTCTGGAAGGAACAGTTGGAGATCATATGCTCTGCAGCAATTAGAATACCAAAATAAGTACTCCTTTTGCCAGCCGCAGTAGGAAAACACGTTTTTGTCCCTTCTGTACTTGATGCCATGTTTCCTAAAAATCACATACTGGTATCACAGCCATGTTCAACCTGTGAGAACACCACTGAGATAAAATTTGGTGGTACTGCTGTCTCATGGGACACAATCGTCTTGTATCATTTAAAAATATAGAAAAAAATAAAAGAAAGTTCTTATCTTTTTATATGCCTGAAATCCTTTGGAGAAAACAGTTCTTGAGAAGTGCTTTTTTGAGGGTTAGTCCTGAGTCCTGAGTCATGTCTGGCAAGGAAGGGGAAGCAAATGTGGTGTTTTCATGGGTTAAAGGGAAATAGACTAACTTCGGTTCTTGGAAGTTCCCAAGCATTCCCCCCAAGCAAATGACTGAGCTGGAGAGCCAAGAAATCCTCAGTGTGTGCCACCAGAGCTGGAAAGCTGGAAACTTCATCACAGCTTCCTTTGTTATATGTTAGTCACACGAGAGAAATCATACCAGAGCAGGGAAGTGATATTTCTCAGCTGCCCTTAATCATGTCACCTATGACTGGGACCAAAAACCTAGCTCTGGAGAAGTCTTTCCTACTTTTTTTCAGAGACAGAAAAGGCGAGTGAGCAGAGGATAAAGACAGAAACACTGCCTTGATTTTTGGGAACCACATGAAAAATCCAGATATTTTTCATCACTCTCTGCTGGGGCCATGTTATTACAGTAAACAGTGGTTTGCTCTATGAATACTTCCTAAAATTCCCCTACTTTTTCAAACCTCTCTCATTCTGTTTCAGTGGGGACAGTAAATTTCAGCCTACCTAAAGGAAAAACAAGTAAAATTGTACACTCTCTGATTACAGAAAATCAGAAATAAGGACATTTTTGGCAACATTAATCAAACCTTTGACATATCTTTTCCTTCATTCGGAGGCTGACTTCATCCTCTGACTCATGCCTTGATTGCTGCTGACAATTGCTGAAGCACTCGGGGTATTAGCTAAGGCAGAGAGGCATTGTAAGCATCACAGAGTGCTGCTTAGGTGGGACAGCTGATTCAGCCTAGAGGACCACGTGGGAGCACGGCAAATCTAGCACAAAGAGAACTTGCCTAGACTAAAAAGTGGTCTCAGAAAATGTAGACATTCTCAAAGCCATTATACAACAGAAAATCAGCAGGGTGGAAGGGAGTTCTGGAGGTTTACAAAGCTGTGTGCTAACGAGTGTCATTTCCCACCACCCCTGGTGAAGGCTGATATGAAAAGTATTTTCTTTCAAAAGAGTCTTGCCATCAGGTCATGTTTTCTTTAAGTTTCCAACCATTTGCTTCTTCTTGACATTCCTCATGAGACGGTATTTCAGGGTTAACAACAAAGAACAACTTCTAACTTAAAACATCTGTGGAAATGGACACAGGCTGCAAATACTGCATGATACACAATGGCTGATTTGTACCACAAAACTTAAAATTCACGGGGAGCCACTTCTTTTAGTTCTCTGAGTCTCAGTATGAATTGTCCTGGTTCCCTGTCCAATGCATTGCTCAACGATGCTAATACTATATGGCCTATTTGATACCACCACATTTAGCTGTAAACAGATCAAAAGTGAGCATTTATTGTTTTGAAATCCATATTCTGAGGGTGGCTGGTTTTGGTTGTTGTTGTTGTTCTTGTTGTTGTTGTTACTATTCCTCAAACTAAAGAATTAAAGAAACAATCTCCTTTAATAGAGTAACTCTCCTAATTCTCATATCCCTCCCACCACTTCCTCCACTTTTTCCTAATTTTCATGGCATACTCCTAGGCCAATTACCTCAAATGGCCACATTAGTTCCTTGAATAAGTCTTTTCTTTATTAAGCAGCTTTTGACAGAATGAAAAAAAAAAAAGGCAATATTGAGGAATGCCACTATAACAGTGTAAATTGTATGCCTGCATTTTTTATTCATAAGGTTGGACTCTCTGAGGGACTAAGTTACGTTGTTTTATGGGATTAAATTATTAGACCTGGAACTGAGCAGGGCCTTGTCCTATTGTTGAAGAGGCTGCTGGGGAGCATGGAACTGCAGGGAGCATTGGCGAGTCATGGTGAGATCTTATTTCTCCATAGAGAACTAATATCCCAGCTGCTCCAAATGCACCTGAATGGGTACTGGAGAGCTGAGGAAGCTAACTTGTGGCAGATGGGACCAGACGAAATGGTCAGTGAAATGAGCACATTCAACTAATGCACTAACCATTTCTAAACTGTTCTCCATCAATAATTTAGCACCTTATGTCATAGTTTGTTAAAAATTATCTTTGATTAGTTATGTTATTAATACAATATGCACATTACAATAGTGTCACATTTTCTATCCATCAGAGTCAGAATAAGTCAATATGAGTGCATCAATAATTTATATTGGGTATACTAGTCAATTTTCTGCAGGCAAAAACATTGCCTGCTGGCAATTGCTGAATGCAACTGGTGCTTTTACCTCTATATTTTTAATTAGGTCATATTCATTTTCCAGAATACGTGTGATACTGGATTATTTGGGGGTTGATGATGATTTTTAACAGTGGAAATGGGGAGGTTTTATGTAAGACTCAAAGCAAAATGAAAGAGAATGTGCATTTCAAAAATAAAAGCAGACTGTTTATGACTTCCTGCACTTTGCTTCCATAAAATGTAGCAAGGAGCAAACCCCTCTTGGTTTTCCTGGTATGAGTGTAAATAGAAAACAATACCCTTCATTTAAATGCATTTACAGTATCACAGAACCGAATCTGAACCAGTGGTTTGTGACCCTTCTGTATTTAGTTTAATGCAAAATAGCAGCCCACTGAAAACTTTATTTGCATGACAGCCTCAGGGGAAAAGACAGTTACAACATCTTTACGGTATCTAAATATCCTTTTTGGGTTTGGCGTTTTTTTTTCATCAGTAAGGAAGTACCTGTGGAAATCTACCTTTAAGGAATTAGCCCCCTCAACTGGAAAAGTCAAGTCACTCTGTAATCCTGTATTGCAATGTGCAGAGTAAATATGTTTATTCTGCTCCATCTAGAACTGAGTGTACTGCTGTCTGTACCAATGCTTAGTTGAAGACTAAGAATAATCTAAGACTTGTCTTTTTAAAAACAAGTATTCTTCACTTGCGATTCAGCAAGTTGTGGTAACCTGTTCCTGAAGGCAAGATGTGTATGCTGATAAGCTCAGGCATTTTGTCTTCGTGACATTCTTTCCTTAGTTTTGAGTGCTTCTGTAGGGCTTTTCCCTTTTTCTACTCACTCAGACTTTGACTTTTGGAAACTAGGAGCACTTTATATGGATTACTGTGGGAAGGTACTTGTGTGGTTCCATATATTGTATACTAAAAGTTCAGTAAAATAGAAATCTGCCAGAACCAAATTATTTCCTCTGCTTTTCCTTTTTCCTTAGAAAAAAGCCAGGGATGGACTGTAGAGGCAGAAGACACCAAGTCCAGTAGAACTGCTGCAAATCAGCAGGTTTGCCTGGTGGCATTACTCATGGAGGATTGAGAATTCTCTCTTGTATGGCAATGAAAGAGTATTCACAAACAAGTCCTGTGGGCATGCACAACTAGTATTACCTCATCTGCTAGTTTTATCTTTAAAATGGAAATATAGACTCAGTCACTGTCTTTCTTTTACCGAAGGAAAACAGGTACGCATGAAGAAAAAATAGAGGAAGCAGTCAACACTATTATCTTAAATGGGATAAGTTCAATTTACTGAAGAACTCTGTAGGGTTAGCTACTGAAACTAGTTTCTGGTTGTTTCTCTCTCAACATACCTTTGTAGCAGGTAGCTCAGCAGCTCAATCCTTACCTGTAGCATAGGCACAACTGAGGAAATAATTTAAATATTTCATTGAATAAAGAAGATTTTTCAATCATACCAGAAATACTCTGGCAGTCACAGCTCATACCTCAGTGATAAGGGATCTACATGTCACTGCAGCAGCTCTGAGCTGCCTCAGGATCCACTGCAGTTACAGCTGCCTTCTGCTGCTGGAGCATTAGGCATGCGTGAAGTGGGGTTAAGGTGCTTGGCCCCCACTGCTTCCCACCTGCTCCCTGAACAGTTTGTTTTCACACCATCAGCACTGTGCTTGCTGCTCTTGTGGTGCTCTTTTCACTGCGAATGGTCTTCATCCTCGCAGCCACAGAACATGACAGAGTTCAGGATACCAGCTGACACTTGCATGCCATGGAGCTTTGGTAACTCAGCTTAAGGAGCTTGTTCTTGCTCTCTCTTTTACTGCTGGGATATGAAGCTTCCCAGAAGTCATCTCCTTTGTCTTTCTTGTGTCAGGTGTGACCTGAATTTCATACAAGCCTCAGTAACCTGGTTTACGTGTTCGAATTCCCCAACTTAGGAGGATTGCATCAATAGCATATGCTATCATCATCATGTCCATCAAAAGCAACATGTATTTCCCTATAAAGGTAGACAAGTGCAGCAGAGATGTGCAATGCAGCACCTCTCTGAGAGCTGGAGCCCCTTAGTCCCATGCTGATTGCTCTGACTACTTCATTTTGTTTGTACCAGAATCATCCTGTAAATGAGTTGGAGGCCTTGTGGCTTGAACACCAAGAAAGAAAAATGGACTGTTACTCTCTGTATCAGACTAGTAGCATACACCATACTAAACTTCCATTTTTGCAGAAAAACATGTTGCTTAAAAATATTTAAGCAGTTTTTAAAGCTTTATGACAGTCAGTTTTCATTTCTGTGGATTACTAACGCAAAAATGAAAGAAAACAGATATTACCCCTAAAATAAATGCTGAAGTTTAAAGATTTTTAAAGCTCTTAATTATAACAAAGCTATTATCATTTAGGAAGTAAAAAGAGAATGCTGAATCTAATAAATGGTTCCAGATCAAATTTCTGTAATAAAAACTTGATATCATCATCCTGTTCTAGTCATCATCATGAAAAGCCACATAAATTGCATAAAAATATCAACTCAGAATCAAATTTTGGCTAAAAAACAGAGTATTCCTGTTCTTCTGTTCATTTCAATTGACTGCCAGACAACCTGAGACCAGTCTTTCCAAGGCAGAGTATGAGTATTTTGAACACAGTGGAATGCTCACCTTGGTCAGAAACTCAGGATAGGGGCATGTGCTCTGAAGCCCACTCTGAAACTTGCACCACAGGGAAGAAGAAAAGTCCTGTGAAGAAAGTAAATTATGTAGAGCAGAGCCCTGTACCTCTCCAATGCCCCTATAAAAGCAGATGGCTTCGTTGTTTGAAGTATTTGCCAGTTGTATTAATAATCTCAGAATTAACCTAATTAATTTATGATTACAGAATCAAGAGTTCTCATAGCAAAGGGAAATTAGGTCTTCAGTTGAAACCAGCCATTTCTATTCTTTCTGCTTATCTGCAGTGTACAATGCCACTTCTGGATCTTAACAAGTATCAAACACTGTTATTTCATCAGGATTTTACTGATGAAATACTTTTTTAATGGACTGTGCAAAGCTGGACAACCACCGAGATAACTGTAATGAAAATGCATTCTTAAAATAACTCCTCAGCATATACTATAAAAGATCATGGGGAGTATCAGAATATTTTAAAGTATTTGGTTAAGTGATCATAATTCATAAGCATACTATTCCTCTCTTCCACAAAGATGCTTCCTCTAAACATCTGCTGGTATGAACCACACTATAAAGAGGAGCTATCAACAGAAGGGAATTTTAATAAACACTGTTCTTTGTTCCCTGTATTTTAATGACTGATATAATTAGATTGAAGGTTAAGGGAATATTTGTTTTCCTTCCCCTCAGGGCTACTTTGAAACAGTTTGACTTGCAAACAGCATTTCAAACTCTTGCAGCTATAACGCTTAAGCATTCTGGTGTTGTACAAGGGGAAAAAAAAAAGGGAATGCTTACACAGCAAGAGCATCACCCAAACTCTTTGAATATAGCAGAGGAATACATGGAAATTAGCCTTTCCACACTCTGTTGACACAATATCCCCTACAGATCCAGCATTGTAAATCTCCCTTCCACAATACAGGACGTGATGATACATGCTCCAGAAATATCTTGATGCTTGGTAGCTTAGGTTTTTCAGGAGTTTCGTAGTTAGAGATGAGCTGTGTGTCTATACTCATATTTACTTCCACTGGAAATTAAAATATGGTAGTTCACCTAACAGCTTAAAGTAGACATCATCTTCCACTAATTCAGACAAACTGATATCAGAAAATGTGAAAATATTTTTCTAGATTTCACCATGAACAGGTCTGAGACTGCATCTTCCTTCACAACAGCCATCTTCATGGGAGAATCAACTCTGAAAAAAAGCTTGATCCAGGAGAAGTGTGGATTCACAATTACCTATCAAATTAGTCACAATACAGGTTTAATTTTGTTCATATACTTTATGAAGGTGCATGGCAGCTGGGGGAGGCTAAATGATGCCTGATTTAGCAAGCTGCATGCATAGACAATGGTTGATCTGTCATAAAACCTGCTGTACATTGACAACTCTTCAAAACATTTTTGGAGATTTTGAGCTGGTTGAATCAGTGCACACTACCTCAGCACTTCTAAAGTTATAGAGTACCCAAAGTTTGCATTCAGTCAAGACCCAAATCCTTAGGCACTCCAAAAGTTGTGAATCACTATCAATCTGTACAGAAACTGGAACTGGATCCAGCATCATACCTAACTTCTGGGTCTCTAGCCTGCAGATTCAGACGTCTAGGTTTTTCTCTTTTCTGGCTGAGATTTTCACCATGAAGATATGGAGAGATTCACACTTTTCTAAATGTTTTGGAGGTAGAGCTATCCACAAAAAGCTATCATTTAGCCCTACTAAGTATTTATACTGAAGTATATCCAGAAACTGCCAGTACATATGCAGGTTAATGACAGTGTCTAATTCTAAACCTTTGAAGAACCCTTAGATGGATCTTGCCTGCCAGATAGTTAGTGGGGACAGAGAAGAACAGACATTTCTGGAATGGATGATGCAAGCAACATCTGGTAGTTGTTAGACAGGTTGTCAGTAAGATCATCAGGGAGGAAAATAACCCTGTAAATGGAGGGGTAATTTTGAGAACCAAATCCACTACAAAGCAATTTGAATCAGCTGGTCAAGATGCACAATAAGTAAATAATTTTCCAAGGCTTTACAATTATCATAAGCCAAATAACACAGCCAGACAGAGGCATAGAAACACAGCTTGTAGCACTGGAAACAAATGGAGTAGGATTCTTTGCCCTGGAATTATGGTCAAGCAACTCAGACAATGTTGTATTTCCCCTTGGAGTGTGTGGAGATTCCAGGGGATACCCCACAAGTATACTCCTCGAGGTTAAGAAAAAGAGAGCTGCCCACCAGCATTGGCAAGGTCAGTTACATTAATCTCTACTTAAATTTTTTTCTTTTTGCTAGCTTTAACATAATTGATGTGATACAGTGCAATATGCTATCCTATACTATACACTACTAGTAGTTCTAGGCTTTATACTGTGTAGTAAATAATCCTAATTAACATATTTAGTCTAATCATTTGCCATCATAAAAAATTCATTTTCTATAAATATATATAATTTGCTATCTGTAATCCTGCAGGGCGTGGTTACTTCAATCATTGGCAAAATCTGGGGCTAAGATTAGATCCAGCTGCCCCCAGGCTCCTCTCTGAGAAGAATTTAGAAAGAAAGGGAGTCCACTCTGCACCTCATGGCTCAATGGCTGGGCTTCTCTAATCAGCTTTGTCTGAAGGTCCCACTCCCACCCACGACAAGAAGTCAACTTATTGTAGTCATTATAAAGGAGGTGACAGGCTTCCACCTCCAGCAGGAGAGAAGGCAAGGATTTGGGAACAGGAGTATATCATATTTGCCACAGAAGGCTGGAGATGTTGGGGTGGGAATGCTGTTATAAATAGACTAGACAGGAGAGCAGGTGATGCCAGAAAGGATGGCGCTAAGAGTTTTCTTCACACACTAGGAATTTTGAGCAATTTGATAATTGAACTGAATCTGGTTGACTCCTTCCCATCCACACTGAAGGATCAAGCCCAGTGCCTTGCACTGGTGGTCGGCTGCTCCATAAAAAAAATCTAAATGTATGGTGTACGTACAGACCATTATAGAACATTTTCTTCACCATACCATCTTGATTCATATTGTCAGAGTTCCACTGTCTAGACTTACTGCTATAAAATGACATCCATGAGGTGAACAGATGTTTTTGTTGTTGTTACAATACTTGATTTGCAGAAATATCTCTATCTATACATATCTATAAGGTGAATTTAAACTAAATACAAAACTTGATTTGCAGAAATAAAAATCATCATTTGTTAGCTCAGTCCTGGGTTTTGGTCATCACGATAGTCAGGCAGTACTGTATTTTACCTCATACACAGAACACAAACAGAAAGGATTCAAGGACACACACAAAAAAAGAAGATACTAACAATCATTTTTGCAAAGTAAAGAAAAAAAAGCAGTCCCAGGATTTTAGTGGCTCATATTACTACAGTATTACATAAGATAACCAAGAACCCTCCAAACTTTTCAGTTATCTCCAATTTTTGCTATCTGATACATATCTATAAGGTGAATTTAAACTAAATATCAAGAAATAGGTATAGAGATGACCCAGGGTTTTTTGTTTTTTTCTTTTTTTTTTTTTTTTTGTGTTGTTTCGTTTTGTTTTGTTTTTTACTGAGGTAGTATTCAATGCATCAATGCCAAATGTGAATTGCTTTTGTTGCTGTTTGGTACAAAACCCGTTGTTTATGAAAAGGTTTGATATGAACACATCTAATCTAAAGTCATGTCCTCCTTTATGCGTAATAAACATCTATATTTGAGTTTTGGGGTGAGGAGCAACTTTTATTACTGAGAAATATAACACAGCATGTACAAGTTGCATTGTAAAGGTGCTCTGAGAGCCTGCTGGAATCAGAGCCTTCACTAGTTACAGTACAAATCTGATCTGGTTTCCCTGCTTGCTCTTAATAGAAGTACTTCAGCTTCCCACCCCACTATCCATTTTAATCCACTTTTTCTTTAATATTTAAGCAATCTATGGATATGGTTTATATTTTTAATCAAATATAAATTATTAGCATCAAAAACACAATTAAAAATTTCTCCCTGCTGTCAAGACCAAAGCGACTGCCATCTGAAGTAAGCAAAAGTAACTCCTAAACAGCATCAAGGAAAGGGCAACTTTTGTCAACATTCCCCTGCAGCCAAATCTGCTGGAGCACCACTGAGATTAGAGCCTGGGGCCACCTCACACCCCAGCTCTGGTCACGGTCCCTGGGTGAAGCCGCTCGGGTGTGCAGCGCGCAGCCGCGCTCACTTGGGGAACGTGGAACACAAGTAAGAAATAAATAGTGGCAATGCCAGGAGGAGCTCCAAAGAAACAGCATCCCCATGCTCAGCTGCCAGCTGCACAAGGCTCATGTGCCATGTGCTTGAGCCTGTGTGGCAAGAGGTCTTTCCCTTCCAGCAGATGGTTGTTGCTCGGGTCAAACCCTGTCATGGTGCCTGTGCTGCAAAGTCCCTTCAAATTTACAGGAAATTAACAAAATCAGACATAAACATAAGAGAATTAAATGACTGAGTTTAACTTCCTGGGTTTAGATTGCTCTTCCCCTCCTGGCACAGATTTCACTGTTTCCTGTCTAGGAACAAAGGCTGCATTTTGCAGGATCCTTTCTTTTCCAATCTGCCTGAACCCTTTGCAAAGCACACCCTCTAGAAACATGAAGGTTTCTCCAGCTTCACCCCATCCTGCTCATGCTCACACTTTTCTAGGTCCTACAAAAGTCTGGCCAAAATTCTGTAGCAGGAACAAACCTGAACTTCAATCATTCCTAACTTTTAGAGAGTACATTACATCAGTGAATCCACACTGAAACATTTATGGTAGTGGTAATTTCTCAGTAAATGTTACTAAAAGCATGAAAAGGCTGGAAATACCTTCCAGCAAGATCCCATCAGTAATACCAACTGATTATTGCTATAACCAATCCTTGTACAGTCTCTTGGAATTATTAATATATAATGCCTCCATTCAAATTCAGATTAATACTTCTACACAACGATTTCATGGAACACTTTAAATTGTGTGAATGACAGATGCTATTACATTTGTAAGAGCTCCAGCCATGACTGGGGTAAGGATAATTGCCAGCCAGCATCTTTAAAAAGGAGTTTCAGCAATTCATCCAATGTCTGAAATTGGTTACACACAAATACGACTTTATCCCAGGCCAGTGATAGTTTGACCCTACTTAATAACAATTTTAAACTCTTACCACATAGCTGTGATAAGAAAACATAATTTTGCAAGAACATGATGATCTACCCAGCTTATGTTCTGAAGGGTGTTTGGTAAACACAGCCTCCTACTTTAGATATTTTTTTTCTCCTCCTACAGATTGGCCTGAAAGGGAAATTCCGAAAGTTGCACAAGAAAAGTTGTCATTGCTTTGCCATAATGTAACCGTGTGACCCAAAAAAAAAGGCATTCCCATATTTAATATCCTGTTGTTTGGCTTTTTTTTATATGGAAGGCTGTAGTTGGAATATTCCATTCATCTGGGTTATTGTTGGAGACAATCTGCTAGCCACGATTTCACCTGGTGCAAACTTGCATCACTCTCCTAGGACTGATTCAGCTTCTCTGGTTTGTAGTGTCTGGAAATCTGGGGGAGTTTCTCCATTATTCCACCCTGATTCTCCAAAGTGTTCTGCAGGGCTGCTCCCTGTGGGGACTTTGGTGGGTTTGTGACCCCTGGTGACACACAGCTGGCTGGGTGAGCAGCTGGCCCCTGGGGCTCTCCCCCACCCTCCAGGTTCAGCTTGGCTTGGAAGCACTGCTTGGATGGTGTCCAGCTCAGGGGTTTTCTTTGCACTTTGCTTTAAAGCAGCTCAGTTTCTGCTATTATCTATGCTGCAGCATCTTCCCTCATATACCTCAGGCTACTGGCATGAAGAAGCATCACTTAAAAAGTAATTTAGCAAATAAGTATACTTTCCCTAGGGTGCAAATAAGAGAAAAAGTTGTAGTAAATAGCTAATGTAAGCAAAAGGTGCCTTGGGGGAACCCTAAGAATCATTTCTTTGAAACCAGCAATAACTTCTGGTGCTATTGGTCCTGAGGCAGCAGCAGTCAACATTGTTTAAAAAAGCTCCCTTATGGTGTACTCATTAATTAACTGCACTGTTTGTTGATTCTAGATTGATTCAGTTTGTTCTCAGGAGAGCATTTTTGGAAACTCAGTAATGCCTTGATGCAGAATTTCATCTTCAGGCCCTAAATTCCCAGGATGCTGCTTTACTGGGACATATAGGAGATGAAGTCAAAAGGAGGATTTGTTAGACAAAAATGATAATAAAAATATTTTAAATTCAGATGTAATTTTTGAAGATTTTCCCCACAGAGCTAAAAAAATTACCTGCAGCAAAGTTTGACTGACAGGCAGGCTTTATCAAACAGAGAATAAGACAAATGGTATGCAAAATAGAGAGGAAGGTATTTGCTCCTAATTACTCGAGAAAGCATTTTAATTAAGTTGTTTGCCAATTAATGCCTCATTTTTAACATTCCATAAATATTTAAACATGTTTCATAAACTTTTCTTCACAAGGAAACACTTGCAAATATTGTTAAAGAGATTCTTAGGGCGCTCTTAATGCAGTACATTTTACAATTTAAGTTTTATTTTCTCTTCTTGTGAATAAATGAACAAGAAGGAAAATGTCATTTCATATCAGAAATGGCATATCTATGTGTCTATATCAAGTCTATATCAAGAAGATATTTAAAATATCTTTAAGCGAGGACTCCTCTAATATGAATGAGAAACTGGAAAATATTGAACTTGAAACTGATCAGTGAAATGCAAAAGCAGATAAATGCAGATACCTCTCTTTTCCATACTCCTTCAAACTGATCACTGAGTGCTATTTATAGCCAGTCCTGCTGCTTAAAAGTATTTCCATACAAGAAAAGTTAATTAAGCAAAAATAATAAGCAAGTGACAAGGAGAGAAAATGGAATGATCTCAGTAGTGGTGAGGCTTGATTCAGCCTTCATCTTAACACACACAGCTCAACCCTTCACCCACACGGACTTGCTCAAGCTTCAAGCTTGAACCCTGTCTCCCTGGCCTCGTTGGAGGAGAAACCTGCTCCTACACTGTGTGCACTGGGAGTGGAAATATAAGTGTCAAGGCTCTTTTTGTCTGCATACCGAAAACAAATGCCTCTTTCTCCTCGTATTTTAAAGGCTTCCTGTTTTCATGGAGCAGCTGACTCTATTTAAAACTTCACATAGGGGCTTTATCTGTTTATTTATTCATTTATTTGTTCTGCCCAGAACTTTCCTTACTCATCCAAGGTTTGTTTGCTCAAATGACCAGAATTTCCCTTATCTCAGAGCTCAACTTTGAAACCCAGATCCTGCCCCACACCCTTTGCTGTCATTAGTCATTTGTGCCTGGTTCCAGGCTCTGCCTCATCTAAAACACCAGGGGTCTGGACTGAAGGGGGCACAGGTAGTGGGACAGGATGAGATTGAGGGGAGGGAGAATGATGCAGCTGAGAAGTCAATCCATCTTATGATGGATTCATCTCCAGGGCTTCCCAGCCCTCCAGCACACACTGGGTCAGTTCTTGCAGAGAGTGGGTCCCTGCTGGCTCCCTGCCACCCAGAGCTGCTGCTCAATCTGTTTGCTCAACTGATAAAACAGCAGCAAACTGTGACCCCAGAGCAGGAGGGGGCCAGGTATAGAAGGAGGCACTGCAGTGTCACCTCAGTGTCACTGCGTGCAAACAAGGACCTGCAGCTCCTCAGCCATGACTGCGTAATGGACAATACAGACTGTCAGCTGTTGCTTCAACAGGGCTTAACTTACAGATTTCTTCCTACAGACTTGACAATTTATGGCAATAATCAAATTGGAGCACAGTGGAGCTGGCTGGTTCCACTGCACATAGGTTTTGCTCAGTCTGCACATCAGTACCTTGGAACGAAAGCCTGGAAATTATGTTTCCTTGGATGTCTCAGCCAAGTTTATAACTAGCCCTCTCACCCTGCAATTTTGTCTCCTCCAGTTCCTTACTCAGACTTGGGGCAATTTATACCTGCAATGAAGCAGCCCTCACCTGTCCATGGAGACAGCCAAGTTACAACATCAGAATGAAGATAAGTTTGCAAAACAGACTAATAAGTTATTAAATAGTTCAGATGGTAAGTTTTGCAACAAATACACTCAATGTCGTAAGGGAGTCAAGCAAATAGTTCCAACTAAAATTGTTTATTCAGAAAATGCCTTTAAAAAGAAATAAAAATCAGTGCTCATTCAAACTATTCCTATTGCAAAAAAGAAAGGAAGCTCTCAAAGGAAATTTTCCCTAGCGGGGGGTGTTCTTTGTAACTTAGTCACCACATAAAATCCAGGAAACACATTACATTAAATATTTTTTTTTGTTTTCTCTACTGATTTTCAAAAACAAGACAAAGAAAGAGGTGACAAGCCTCTGAGAAAGAAAGGAAAAAATCAAACATAGTTGTACAAAGCTAAAAACAGGAGAGGAGACCTTTTAACAGGTAAATAGGATAAAGGACAAAGAGTGTTTGAATGAAGGTTAGTGCAAGGGAGCCCTGAGGCTGACTTAGGCTCCTGGGTCCTGCCATACTATGAATATTAAGCAATAGCTTATCTTTTTCCTCTGTCTTACAACACAGATCTCCTCTCAGAGCCCTTGCCAGTGGAGATGCTAAGGCTGTTAATCACACTTAGAGTCCAGAGAAGGCTCATACTGAAAGAAGCAACACTCTCCTTTTTTGCCCCATGACTCCTAGTGGGGTCTTACCCCCACAGAAATCAGCAGCTTCTGTCCAAACTGTCCTCAGAAAGGGACACAGATGGTCTCCACAAAACTCTGTGGCCAGGCTGAACAGAACACCTCATTTCAGAGCAGCAAGACCTCCCTAATCAGGGAACATTTTAACTTTGTTCTTAAGAGTTCTGAGGCAAAGAGCTACAGGACTTCGCCTACACTTTCCAAAATTTCACTGCTGAACTTAGCCAGAAAATTGTGTTCACATCTACCTACTCATAGAGAAAATATACTGGCCAAAGGGCAGGAGATAACAATACCTGATGACCTCGATGTTTCACTGGGTATGCGATTCCTGCTTCTCCCTAGTCTGTGGGAGGAACTTGGTAAGGCTGGGAGATGGGGGAGGAGCAGCTGGGCTTGATCTCAAAAATATGCCTCCCCTTTGAGGACAATTAGAAATAGTAGAAATACATAATAATACAACATTCACAATTTTTCTTTTACCAGTGTCATGTGGAGCAGCCAGCTGCTGCCAGGTGTGCTACAGAGCAGGGACTGCCCGACCTTGGTGTGTTTGGGGCAATGCAGCCTTTCTTCCATTTGCTGGTTTGAACTGTAACTCCGAGCCATGAGCAGTCTCAAGTGAGAGGAAAGCATAGGGACATCCATCATTTGTGTATCAAGCACAGATTTACCACGAGGCAGAGAAACAGGTTTTAGTGTCAGGCAATGGCTGTCTGAAGTCTTTCCTTCTCCTGCAAGAGCTGTATGAAAGAGGCAAGTCCTTTGCTGAAGGACTTGTTTTTCTGAGTCTGCATTTTTCTCATGGCAGTAAGCCAAGACTTCAGGTTTGGAGGACTGGTTTTGTGTGGTCCTTTGAGCAGAATGAAGAAAAGTCACACACAACCAGTTTGCAAGGCTTTGATAAGATATGTAGGAAGAGTATTTCCTTTCTGTCACACACTGTGCTCATAGATGTTGGTTTTTTTAAACTTTGTTTACCATTTGCTGAAATTCAGCAGAATTCAAGGGGTTTAAGGAAAGAATATTGCTGTGTGTCCTTGTTAGCAAAGATAACCCAATAATCAGTTTCACAGAACCACAGAACATTCTGAGTTGATGGCTAAAGCACAGCATGGAGGAAACCAGAGATCTTTGGCCCCTCTCACACATTTGTTACCTTTGCCTGCATTAAGGAAGACAACTATGAGAATCTGGAGTAACTCCAAACATTTGCCAGCTGGCTTTGAATGTTCTCAGCTGTGTGTGCTGTTGGATAATCTTAGACTTATTTTGTGCTGTTTGTTGCTGCCAGATAGTGTTACTGTTTAATGACAGTGTTAGAGGAGGCAAAAGTAGGTCCAGCTTCTGAGCTAGAAATAATCCAACATAGCTCTGGCTGAAAGTTAATGCAGTCTGAAAAGACAAAAAATAATTCTCCAGTGTATTCATTTGGCTGATCCTCTTAATACTTGTGGGAAAATAAACAACTTTCAAACCTTTAGTTTTGGTTTTCTTCCCTGCCATTATTGAGGCCAGTACTTTTCTCTGATGTGAAAAAATTCAAGTAGAGACTGAAAGCCCTTGCAGAATTTCTGTCAGATCAGTCTGCTCACCAGGAGAATTTTCTTGGTTACTTCAAAGACTCACAGAATGGTTGAGGTTGGAAGGAACTCCTGGAAGTCATCTGGTTAAATGTCCCTCCCTTAAACTTACAAAAATTTTAATGATTTTCCATCCAGTTTATGGAATTTTTCTGATGTACTCCTAGATCCAAATAGAAACTTCATAGGCAGTCAAATACTCCTGTCTTCTGAACATTTATCCAGCAGTTCAACAACCCACTATTACTCTCTTAAGAATAAGATTCTCCTTCTCGACCCTTTAAGTCACAGTCAGCTTCTTCCCAGCACAAGGCCTAATTAAAGACACAAGTGATCTAATGGAAATTTTGCCAAGCTCTGTGAAAAATGCATCAGGATTTGCTTAGAAAAGGCCTTGTTTTTATTCAGTGAATCAATTCAAAACAGATTAAACTCTCAGTTAAAAGTACTATGGGTCTGTTCAAAAACAGACAATACCATATACTTTGGTGTTTTATCTACTTTTATTTTAAAAAATCTCCTGCTCATGTTTTTTTTAATCTCTCCTTCAAATTATCCTCACATTTTCAGCTATCATTTTTCTTTGTCTTGTAGAAATATTCCACTCTCTTTTTTTAAATATGGAAAGCAATCAATGATTTGGATATTATTAACCTGTTCATACCTCCTAAGTCTACTGATCTGTGGAAAATTTATGCCACCAAAATCTGTAGTTAGCTCCCAATAATTAGCTCACATTTCTTGAAGTGTCTCATAAATCAGTTATGTTCTTGCTCTCAGAGTCCAGAAATTAAAAGTGTGATGAGAATACCGTTCTTGCAGACCCAGTTCTTCTAAACCTAAAACTCACGGACATTTCTGGACAGCTAGATTCTATCAGTAAATAAAAATATATCACTCACTTTTTCCCAGAAAAGAAACATTTCATCCTAAATCTCAGCTGTTTTGGGAATGTTGGAAATGTTTCTTTTTGTTCCTTGGAAACAAATAAACAAACAAATGTTAAGTGCATATGCATTTCAAAAGACTTTTTGATTACAAATATGTGATTAACTAATGAAAAAAGTTCCAAAATCTGGTTCTGAAAAAATTTGTATCTTTTGAATCTATAGATAGAATACTGAACTGAGCTGAGATCCTATGACTCTGTTGGATTTAGACTCTGCCTGCTATTTGGTGAAGAGATGTAGGTGGATCCCCAAGCCGGCCTGGGCTCAGCAAGCCTTTGCCCAGCCTGTGACAGCCAGGCAGCTTTCTCAGAGCGAGCTGGCTCTGTCTGGGTGAGATTCAAGGGGTTTCATCTTCTCTGCCTTGCCATCCCAGAGCCACTTTCAGCGCACGCCCCCCGGCCCAAAGGCTGTGTACTGAGACTGGACAGAATACACAGTGTGCTTCAAAGCACCTCCCCTGCACAGAGGAGCAGGACCCTGCTGTGGACATACACCCACACATCAGCTTACAGGCAGCCTAAGCAGGGTTTCCATGGGCCGGATGAACCCTCATGGCCATATAAGATTGAGGTTACATGGAAGCGAGGGCCACAAAGGTGATTAGGGGTCTGCAGCACCTCTCTGGTGAGGAAACACTGAGGGAGAAGCGCCTCTTTATGTTACAAAGTAGCCAATCACTGGGGTTGTGTTAACTGGGTTTTATGAAATAAAAACAACTGGAAACAGGGACCCTGGGATAAGGCCAGGATCCCCAGCAACAATGCAGACAAAAAAAAACAACATGAGTGTGTTGAGTGCTCCTTAGGTTACGAGCACTGCCAGAGGACACCACCCCTTCCCGGGGGAGCCTTTTTATAGTCTCTCGGGGCATCTAAATTCTCTTCTTCTGATTGGTTCTTATTTAGAGTTGCTGATTGGTCCAACCCGACGGTGCATTCCTGTCCAATCATTTCACTATCCCGTCGAGTGATTGGCTGTTGCGGTGCACCAATCCAGCCATCCACGACGTCACCCCCTGCAAAGCCCCCCTGGCGGCCACCCACCACAGAGCACCAAACCCACACATAGCTGCAACGCAAACCTTGAACCAAACTCGGCTCAAACAACCCAACTGAACAGTAACTCATCACTTCATTCACCCATAGCACTTAGAGAAGAGAGGACTGAGAGAGGATGTCCTCACTGCCTGTGAATATTTCAAAGGCAGTTGTGGAGAGGATGGTACTGACTCTCTTCAGTGGTGCCCAGTGACAGGACAAAGAGCAAAGGCGATAAACTGAATAATGAGAAGCTCCATTTCAGTGGGAAGAACTTCTTTACACTGAGGGTGGCAGAGCACTGGAATAGGCTGCCCAGGGAGGTTGTGGAGATGTTGTCATGTCTGTCCAGAGACATTCAAATCCCATTTGGAGGCATTCCTGTGTTGCCTGCTCTGAGTGACCCTGCCTTGGTAGGGGGCTTGGATAAGATGGTCTCTAGAGGTGCCTTCCAACCCTAAAAATTCTGTGAGATAGTTTTCAAAAGGTCTAGAAGTGCCCTTACAACTGATATTTCACTCTTGCATCTGGACACTGAACAGCCAAGTAACCACCATGAAGGAGCACAGTGTTTTTTGCAAGAGGGAGATTCTCTTGGGGGGAATTGAAATTGTAGTTGTGTGCTGTCCTCATCACACAGGCTTAAGAAATTAATAGTACTCCTGTTCAAATAGAACAGGAGAATGCTTCAGTACTGAAAATGTTCAGATCACTGCATAGACACCATGAGAGCTCCTGTGTGCATCTGGTGCTCTGGAGATGTGCAGCTGGTGCAGGGGGTAGCACGAGCAGCAAGCAGCTGCTCTCCGAGGTACATTCCCCTTGGGACTGAGCATATCTCTACTCAGAAATATGTCAGGGAGTTATGCTGGCTGAACCAGAAGTCCCACCCCACTGAAACAGCAGTGGGGACTGCCTGGCAGTGCTCCCAGGGCAGTCACACTGCATAGGGATGGAGGAGACAAGGGGCAGTACTGGATACCTCTGTGTGAGTGCAGTCCTGTGTTTCAGACTCTTCAGAGTGTAGCCCACCTAGGCTATGAGAGGCAGGTAGGAGCCAGCCCCTGTCTCCCCCCTAGGCTCTCCCCATTGCCCTCCTGCTAGCCCCTGGCACAAGGGAGCTTTGTGCCTGGCAGCTCAGCCTATTCAGCACAGCCCTTTCTTTTGAAATGGTATACTCACCTGCTAAGAAAAAGCCCAAGCATGCACAGCGAGACTGGAGTCCACACTAAAAATCCTGACCAACTAAGAGGGGGAATTTAGGAACCTCTCAAATGAGGGAAATGTGAGTGATGGACCTGAGCCTCACACTTGCCAGCTTCTACTCTGCCCCAGAAACAGGGGAAAAGGGAAGTGCCACCTTCTCCAGATCCTGTCATTTAATAAACCTGTGCTCAGTTTGACTGTTTGAAAGGAGACCAGATCCCTGCTTTCATTAGAGACCTCTGTAATCTGATGTTTAGGATTATTTCCATGTGTGGTGGAAACATCCCTTAGTTGTCTGGGCTTAAAATGTTGCACCATGACTTCTCTCAGGTCTTTCCTTTGAGCTGCATCCCTTTTAAGACCTTGTCCAAGACTTCTGACTCATCCCACTTCCTGCATTTGGAGTACAGTGTGTTCCCTACCTGAAGGTTCTCTACCTCTGTCATTTTTAAATGCCGTACTAGACTTGACCTGCAGGCCAAAAAATATAGACTACAAATGGGCAGTTTATCCTTTACTTTAAACAGAAACTTCTTTTACTTACCAAAGGAAGCTGGATCTCCTATGGAATTAATGCACTCTTAGGTAATTGTAGTTTCCAGTTTAGGTGTGCTGAGATTAGTGTAACAGAAGGACCTTTGTAAGGCTGTCCTAACCCATTAGCAGAAAGAACCCTTGTGGAAAGGGAAAATGAAAATCCATGGTGTTGCATGTAGTTTTCAGTCACTAACTCACAGAATTGCAATAAAGCTCCCACGCCCCAGGTCTCATTAGAAGCAGCCTCCAGTGGTCCCACACGCAACATGGATTTACTTTCCACCCTTCTCTTGTTGAACCCTGGTAGATATGACTATTTAGTGTTGTCCCTTTCACGAAGATACAAAAGACTGAAAAGATGCAGTCCATAGTTTCCTTGGCCCTCAGCATGTCTCCCAGATCCTCCTTGTTTTTAAATTGGTTCACCTGTGTCCATTGATGTATGGGCAAACATGTCAAGATAAATCTTTCACCTTACCCTCCACTGACACCTTACAAAGGTAACAGCTGCCACTAGATTTCGATTAACCTTTTTAGAAGATCTTTTACTAACCTATCCCCAATCCAAATCTCCTGCTGCTGAGTGTAATTTGTTCCACATCAAGACAGCAAAAAAAATATGTTCTGTTGAAATGTCTTACATGAATTAAAAATTAAGAATTTTCAAGTTGAGTTTAAGAACTAGGTGAAAAGAAAAAAAGCTGAAACATCTGCAAGTGCAAAGGAGTTCTCCATCTGCATCATTGTCCTTTAAAACTTGTCCCCTGGGTCTCTTAGGTGCACCTAGAAAGAAAATATCTCATGCCATGTCTAGATTGCTGTCTGGGTTTTGCTAGTGAATACAGTTTTCATTTAAGCTTAGCTGAGAAGAAAGGCATACATCCATTTTTATGTATGTCATCCACTTCTGCAGGGATAAAGATCAAAATCCTTAATATCTTTCTTCTAGCCTTCTTTAAACAGAGATTTACACACAGATTTATTTCAATTCCAGTTGATAATGACTTGTAAGAGTCTTGATGTCTTTGGAAAAATCAGCCTTGGCAGTTCTCCATTGACCCCCATAGTCAGGAGCACCACATCAGTTTGACATGGCTTATTTCTGTGCCTGAAAAGAAAATCCAATCTACTTAAATATTAGATCAATTATTTAAATTAAATGTTATCATAAGTATTCCTTTTAAGTGTGCTTGGCATGATTTGGGTTTGTTATTTTCACAAGATATCAGCTAAATATTTATTGCATTGTTATTTGTATTTAACATAATCTGCCATCAGCACCAGGGGTTAATAGATTTACATTTTGCATTAGAAGAATCCAGCATGTGGGTTGTATTTTAGCTATAGTAAGTGATGTTACAGTAAGTCATAGTTACAGTAAATAACTATGCTTTTTGGAAATACCAAAAACTTTTGTGCAGCCTAAGTTATTTAGAGGAGAAAAAAAAATCAATACAGTGTAGAAAATAAAAAGAGTAAACATGCAAATTAACTCCTGGCACATATTTTGTTCTGGGCTTTAATACTCCTTTTAAGATTGCCCCTTTTTAATAGCTTTCAAAAGAATTTCTTGCATAATGGCATTTTAGTCATCATGTTAATGTCAACAAACAAGGCAGATTAATGCTTATAATCCTGAGCTGTCTCACACACTGCTTATTAGAACTGTAGGCAGATCTTCATTAGGATGAATGACATCTGAATCTATAAGCTCATCACAACAGAGGCACCTTCTTGCTGTGGTGTCACCCCGCAGATGACAATGTTGGCCATTATGAATGACACTCCACAATTCGTTACTTCCTGCCTCAAATTGCAGTTAATCTTTCATCCAAACTGTACACATGTGCAGCTTTAAGTGGGCTATCACAGCAAGTACCCAGTAATGCTGCAAGCACATGGAGAATGACAGAAGGTAAATTGCTTGTCAGGAGGTCTGTATTTCAATTCACAGCGTATTCCAAACACGTTGTGGTGAAAGCTCTCCACAACAGCTGCTTTCATTGCTAACTATTTTTGATGTAAATGTCAATAAAGCTCCAGGCCCTTTCATATTTTTGGCCAAGACTGTCCATCTTTCCCTATGCAGGCTGGCAGGTTGAGCTCCATTTATCTACTCTTAGGAACATGTCCTATAATAATGATTGTCTCTGGAGACCGTTTAGAGTGATTGAAAGCAGTGATTGGGACAATAGGCTGCTGAATTTCATTGCTGGATTGGGTTGACAGGTGACTGCTTTTATATCCTCTGGAGGAGAGATGGAAATAAAAACACAGTTATATCTAATCAACAGACAGGCACCTACCAATTGCAAATCTATACCTTCAGTTTACCCTTCTCATCAGAACAACTTAACCATGAATTTTTACAGGACTCTCGTATTTCTCCAGTGGCCAGAGGGCTTTCAGAAGAAAGGAAGATGGGGAAGATATGTGTTGCCTCACTAGAGGTGAGAAGTAGGGAAAGAACACGTCACAGGCCATATAGCTCTACCAGCTTCAGTGCCAGCTGCTGCTTTTAGTAGCTGCAGTTAAGATCTTCATTTTGCTTTAATGAAAATCCCTGGATGTTACAAAAGAAGGAATTTCATTTTTAATCAAAGAGGCCATGAATATTATACATTGCCCATGAATTTTAACACACTCTGACAGTGTCCTTTTTTTTTGTCTCGCGTTTAAGCAAAAGTTCTGTAAACTCATTAAGCTTACTGTGGGTATTTTTTCTTCTATGAAGTTGATAATTGACATACCACTGGGTTTTCCAAAGGAGATGGGAAGACGATCAGGTAGAATTCTGAAAACAGTATGGCAAACAGTCTAAAACATTCACTCTGCACCAGCATCTGCCTCTTTGGCAGACCCCAAAGACCGTTGTGCTGGCACCTTTGAAATTCCCTGTGAGTCCATGTAGTTGCCCATGGTTACACAGCAGCTGGGATCTGGCTTCCTCATCTTCCCTGCTACCACAGTCCCCCCACCTCCATTTACCTTTGCTTCTGTAAATCACATCCATTTCTGTCCATCAGTGGTTCCCATGGCAATGTTGCATCCATTTCTCTCTTTAATTTGCAGGCCAGGGTGTAGAGGGTAAGTAGGAGTTTACCCTTGGCCATTTCCTTTTGTTTAAATTTGCATTGGTGTAGCTTTGTTCACATTTTACACTGATTTTTGTTTACTAGAAACTCTACAATAGTGAGCAGCTTTCTGTGGCTCTAGGCAATGCCGACACAAGTTGTGAGAATAATATGATTAAAAGCAGCTAACTACCCAGCTGTTAGAGTCACATCTCTAACAAAAACCTCATTCAAAAAACTCGATGCCGTACTATCTGAGTTCTAGCCTTCAATTAAAAAAAACCCAAACAACTGAGTGCTTTTTGACTGCTGTAAGCCTTATATAACAGCAGGTTAATTTTGAAATTTTGGGGATGTATTGGGTTTGCATGACAAAGTTTCAGTAGCAGAGGGCTACTGGGGTGGCTTCTGTGAGAAGTGCTAGAAGCTCCTCTTCATTGGAGCCAGCACCAGATGGCTCCAAGATGGACCTGCAGCTGGCCAGGGCTGGGCCAATCAGTGATGGTGGGAACGCCTCTGGGATAACCTGTTTAACAAAGGGAAAAAGAAAAGCATGGGGTAGGAGCAGCTGGAGAGTAAGAGTAAGGAGTAAGACTGTGAGAGTAACATCTTTGCAGACCCCCAGGTTAGTGAAGAAGGAGAAGCAGGAGGTGTTCCAGGTGCTGGAGCTGAGATTCCCCTGCCGCCTGTGGGGCAGCCCGTGGTGAGGAAGGGTGTGCCCACACAACACATGGGGGAGCAGAGGTCCACCTACAGCTGACAGGGGACCCCACAATGGAGCAAATAAATGTACCCAGAGTCGGCTGTGACCCCACGGGAAGCCTGCACTGCAGCAGGGTACTGGCAGGACCTGTGGCTCTGTGGAGAGAGGAGTCCACGCTGGAGCAGGTGTGCTGGCAGGGCTCGTGACCCCATGAGGACCCACACTGGAGCAGTTTGTGAAGAGCCTGTGGGAAGGACTGATGTTGCAGAAGTTCAGGGAGGACTGTCTCCCATGGACACCGGAGCAGGAGCAGAGAGTGAGGAGGAAGGAGCAGAGACAGCGTGTGATAAACTAACTGCAGCTGCTATTCCCCATCCCCCTATGTTGCTGAGGGGGAGGAGGTGGAGAAATCAGGAGTGAAGTTAAGCCTGGTAAGAAGGGAGGGGTGGAGGGAAAGTGTTTGAAGATTTAGTTTTTATTTCTCATTACCCAACTCTGATTTGAATGGTAATAAATTAAATTAATTTTCCCCAAGCCAAGTCTGTTTTGCCCACCATGGTAATTGCTGAGCAATCTCCCTGTCCTTATCTTGACCCACAAACCTTCCATATTATTTTCTCCCCATTTTCATCCAGTGAGGAGAAGAATGATAGAGCAGCTTGGTGGGCACCTGATCTCCAGCCAAGGTCAATCCACCACAGTGGGGAAAATGCCTACTATGTGACAAATATTCGTACAGACTTTTATTTCTCCATGGAAATAAAACCCGCTCATTTGAATGAGGCTTACATTATAGATTCAAAATTTTCAAATTTTCAAAAATTTGCAAATTTTCTTTGGAAAGAGAAAAAGAAGGAATCCTTTCCAATTCTTGAATAACAATTTTGTATACATTTTTCCTTAAGTAAATGTAGCTGATAGGTTGCCAAAAGACTGCATTCTGGTTTAAGGCCTTAAAATAAGCTTGGAGTGTTCAAAACCTGATTAATATTATAAACACTGGGCCCTTTGTATCAGATCCTGAATGCCAGCTTACCAGTTTGTGCAGGCTTCCACAAACTGGGGATAGAAATGCTCAATGTCTTGCAGGCCATGTGAAGAGGCTGGATTGCCAAAGAGCATTATGTTTTGTTCTTTTTGTTGAATGTTCTGATTTTGTCCAGGACAGAGTTCATTTTCTTCTTAGCATCTGGCACAGTGCTGTGTATTTGGATTTAGTATGAGAATACTTGTTAACAAGGGAAATAAAGCACCTGAAATTTTGGTGATTTTGAAATCTATGCAAAGAGGCTATTACAAATTTCTTTCAACATATTGGTTAAACTGACAGACTATGAAGATCAAAAGTAAATTCCAAAGCAAAGAACTAGATTGTCCAAGAAGAGAGGATACATGAAACAAATAACTCATGCTTTGTTTACATACCAGTTTAAATCTCTGTGCAGTGGGAGGTTAACAGCTGGGTTGAGAGAGTCTAGTGAGAGGAGCCCATTTCACACATCTCACAATGTAGCTGTCACTCAGGCTTTGTGTCTTTCCTCATCCTTACCCCAAAGAAAATTGTGTGTGAATACAGATCTTAAATCATGTTGTCTTTTCTTTTATTTTTCTTTAAAAAGTTGTCATTTCTTTCTAAAAAGAAAACTGGATGAAGGATTGATTGCATTATCAAGAAATGCACTGAAAGCCAGTAAATCCAAAATATTTAGAAGTTAGGAAGTTTTCTGCATGCAGTAACATCCACCAGGACATAAAAATAGAAAGGTACTGCGTTTCACTACCTCACTACAGAGGTGAAAGCATTACAGTGAAAATACAGAACCCTGCTCTAATTTATTGCTTAAAAATAATTTAGTTATATCCACAGAAGTATGGAAATACATGATCTTTCCATCAGCTGGGACCAGATTGCCCTAGAAGGACTCTCAGAAAGGAAGAAAAGGAGGGAAATGAATACCAAGTTATTTAAACAGAGAATGTAAAGTCATTCTGGTCATTTGTAGAAGTGCAATTTTTTCTTCAATTAATAGCTTTTAGAAAAATATTGTCCAACCATTTGCAGTAATTCTTTTCAAACTGGTTTTGTGGGCAAACTACCAAAGGAATAGGACCAGCTGAGGCAACTGCCTATTACTTTGGAAACAACTTAAAAGTGAAGAAGCTGTTTACTTGCTTGCATTTTATTTTATGTAACATGAATTACTGTCAGATGTCTTTTGTAACCAGCAGTCACCTTTGATGCTCTCTGCTTATCCAGACAGATATACAAAATATTTGACATGTGGTCCCATATACATTGAACAACTTAGGTTTGCTGAGATCTTGTGTTAATGTTTTGTAGATTTTCCCTTCTTCAGCATTGCTGTGGGTTAGATAAGCCCTCTCTTGAACTCTGTGCAGAACTCATTCAGTGAAGGTTATGTTGAGATCATTATCCCAGAGTAAATGTCTACCAGGACTAGATAATATCTGTGATCTCTCATGGAGGTGTCCACGGGGTGGAATATGTTAGATAATGTATCTGTGCATCCCCATACCTCTGGTAAAACAAACAAACAAACAAAAACAACAAAACAAAAAAACCCCCCACTTGGTATCTGTTGAAGATTTTGAAATAACGGTGTTACTAAAAGGCCAATCAATTTTCCTCCTCACCAGAGGAGATTTGATCTGGTATTTCAATTGTTAACAAGCATTCTCCTTTAATAGTTACAGGGTCTTAAATTTTTTTTCAGAATATCATCAAATTTAAAGTTAATTTATCCCATGTATCTTTTAGCACTTCACTGAGGTAGGCTAGGCTCAGTGGGAGGGAAGAGAGACATAGTTCAAGGGCGTGAATCTTAATGCACCAGCACAAAACTCAATCAGCCTAAGTTGTAGGGCACCTAGGCTGCTGACTTAGTCACCTCAATTACACATCCAAACTTAAACAGAATGAATTGGCCTCAGTAAGGTAAGAGTCAATGTAGATGTAAACACACTTCGCAACTCCCTGGCATACTGGGGTGTCACAGGCTAAGCTGATATGAGATGTTGTCATCCCTGAAGAGAGGGTGTTTGATAAGTATTCCATACCCTGTGAAGCACTGTGTGAAACAGCAGCCTGATGCACCATGCCAGATCTACAGCTTCCTATTAAAAACACTGCTCTGAAGAAGGCCAATATTTGTGGCCTTTCCAGGTATGGAGCCCACCTGAATAACAGCTAATTAATAAAAAACAAATGATTTAAACTTCTTCTGTGTATTTTCATTCTTCACCAGAGTCCACAATGAAAAAGTTCAGTAAAAATATTCATTGTGTAAAATGAACTCTGGGTTATTAAAATATTCAGTAGGCCAAAGAATGCTTTAGCAGACCAACTTGAAAGTCTGATATAGTCTGTGTCACATCAGTGTGCTGTAGCTGCACTGTGGTACAGAAGGAGCATTTGGCTGTTGGTGAGTGTATTTAGCTTGCAATATTAGATGAATAATTAATCTAAACTTCTCTTAAAGAGAGATGCAAGGCATAGCCTGGAAAATATCGCAAGCAGTAAAGCAAAATTTTGATATATGAGGATATGAAAAAGTCTGTTAGGCAAAGTGTGTAATAAGGACCTTTTATTTAGAGTCAAGTGACTTTTTATTGTCTTCAATTTTCTCATTTAATTGTTCACAATGGAGGAGTTAATGTTCAAGAGAGGAGTTCCAATTAGCTCACATCAAAAAGTCAGAAGGAGAGTTTGTCTCCAGAAAGGTGTGTCACAGTCCTTGCAATCCAGTGCAGTGTCAGACCTGTGTCTCCTGAAATCTCAAATCAGCTTACTGAAAACACATCTACGATAGTCTTACAACAAATCATTGAGGAGGCAAATTTATGCAGTAGTGACTGACTGTTACACAATTAAATGTGATGGCATGAGGTATCAGAGTAACATGGAAAATTTGTCCATTGCTATACGTTATGTAAGGGATGATTCATCCCTGAAAATATCTCAGAGAAGAGGTGCAACTCAATCATCTTCATGCCAACTGCACCTCTGACATGATTATTGCTCCTTTGAAAGCAGCTGAGTTCTTTTCTAGTGGCATCATTAATTTGTGCTATTATAAGGCCAGTCTGAAATTTATGAAGACAAGTTGGCATATAAATACACGTCCAGAAGGAATGTGAAAAGGAAATACATTGAAGTACGCATGATTTCAGGCATCTATTTCATTGAGTAGGGCACGTCGTGAAAAGAACATTTATGAAAATGTTCCAAATCGTTATTGCTGGGGCAATGGTGGCTTGGGTTTTTTTTTCTTTTTTTTTTAAATTTTTTGGTTGCTGTCACTGGCATGATGATAGGGAAGAAAATTAAGAAATATGAAAGGAAAAGCATAAAACTGACAGCTCATCTTTTCTAACATTGATACATATATTTGCTATTCTAATATTCTATAATACATTGTTACAATGGGAATTTCAATTGGTTCGTCCATTCACACACATGGAGTAGGTGGATTTGAATAGACTTTATTGAAATAGAACATTGTAAAAAAACATTATAAAGTCTGTTTTCATAACCAGGGAAAGTTTTGACTTTGTAAAGGCTGCAACTGGACTACAGTTTCTGACTCTAGCATAAATCTGTGCTGGAAATATGCTGGAAAACCCAAACAACTGTTTCAACTGATTTGATTGCAACATCCTAATGAAGTTTTCCTGCTTTGCTGGTTAGAGCCTTTTTAAGAGACTTTAGAGCCTTTCAGTCAGAGACTGAAAATAGTAGAAACATTATCAGATAGAAAACTTTGAGTTGCTAGTGCTTTTTATAAACAACTTATAAATGTTTTATAAACAGGTCTGAGACTCCCATGACCCACTCAAAGAAAATCTGTGAGAGAGATAAAAGCCACCCTGTGTGAAGGATCAGGAAAAATGTAAACTCCAGAGAAATTCTAGTTAGGTTCTGAAGTTCATGGTGCCTCAGGTGGACCCTCTGTATGAAGCTGAATCGCAATCTAAAAAAAAAAAAGCTCTACTGCATGAATAGCACAGTAATTGACATTATCTATTTATCACTGCTTGCAAGGGCTTTTGTTTTCAAGAAATGTACTGAACTCTGATTAGAATCAGTAATAGAAATAGGAGAGAGTAGGCATAAATAATGTTTCAGGCACACTCTTTCATTTAGAACATAAGAAAAGGTAGGACACGCTTTTTGCATCCTGCTGGGGTGTTGATCAACCTTTTGCATCTTGAATGCTGTGGGTATCACAATAAAGCATTTCAGTCATTTTAGACTAGCAAAGCTTCTGGCACAGGTCAGAAAGACCAGGCAACAGATGCTACACGGATAAGGTAGAATGTGTTCCCCACGAAAGAGTGAAAAAGTTCAAAAGCCACAAAGGAGAAGTGAGAGGAGATAGCCACCTCCTTGCTCAGTGTATGGGTGTGGGCATGCCAAGCGAACACACAGCGGGAAGCTGGCTCCTGATTTTCCCAGTGCAGGATTGTGTTTATTAGCAATTCCTTCTCACTTTTGTGCAGGCACCAAGTCTGAGCTCTTTAGCTGCGTGCCAGCAGGACGGTCCGTAGGGGTGGGGAGGGGAGGCTGAGGAGGCAGGAGCCCCTGCCCTGGGATGGTGGCGTGGGGCTGAGCAGGCGGCACCGCAGACAATTGCAAGCCGGGGGTAGAGTGCGAGCTTCTCTCGTGGCTCCCTTTGATGCCTGGATCAGATCATCTCTTGGACCAGCAAACTCTAACACCTCTTCTGAAATCAGCTCCAACTGGTGATGAGCTACATCTGGCCTGTGAAATGAAAATAGCAAAACCTTTGATTGAGTCCAAGTTAAGTGGATCTTCATCATCTGCTCAGTCAACTTTTGCCAAGATGAATGATACTATGACAGTATTCTAATAATTTCTGAGGTGGATTCCCTCCTTTTTTCACCCATCTGCAAAGAACAAGCTGCAAACACTTTGAAAATTTACTGCTCTCTAAGGGAGAAATTTTGCTCTTTTCAAATACATCCACAGCATTTCACTAGCTGAAATGGAGTATTACACTTAAGCCTGAATCAACCTAAAAACACAGACCTCAGTGTTGAAAGAGAAATCAGATTTTTAAAATTGTCGCAGTGCCTGTTTTTATATTGTTTGTATGTCAGTGTTTTTCCTAGAAACTGTTGTTATATTTGACTGGACCTGGATATTTTCTTTTCAAAGAGGATAAACTAGCCTGACAGAAATAATGGTCTCCCTTTGCCATCTCTACCGCAAAGCAAATAAAAACATGTCTTTAATAATATGTTCACAGAGGAGGTTTTTAAATAAACAGAAACTTTGGCACTTAGAGGGCAGCACTACAATGATCATTTGTGCTATTCTGCAAATTTTCTGGAAAGCACCAGACTTCTGTACTTACTGTACAGTGCATGGACTCTCCAAGTGCTGAAGGTAAGTATTAAATGGCTCCAACATGTTTCCATGTGTCAGTATTTCAGTTCATGAGAAGATATTCAGCAGCCATGGAAAGCAGACACCCATGGCTTGCTTGCCACAATGCCTGTCTGTGGCAGGCACAGAACACGCCAGGGCTCTGCTTCCCTCCTGGCCTTCCAGTTTCAGTGTAGGTCCTGGTATTTTTCCAAATGTGGTACCCAGACATCTACACATTGATAGGAAAGCTCTGCCACCTCCTAAATACGAGAGAGTGTGACCTCTAAAACCTCAACTTGTCTTTCCTTCTGAATTCAGGGAACAGTGGACTCTTCACCTGCCCCAGTTCTGCAGAGAATGCAGAGAGAGTTTGCTTTACAACACACATTTAGCTTAGTTAGGGCAAGATTAAAGCCACAAGAAGTCAAGCAAAGCAATACAGCTGTCTTTTTGCCATGGAACCGTGGTAAGATCTACTTTCTTTCAGCTCCCCATATTACTGAAAATTAAGCTTTTTACCATCCTGCAAAACAGCAGCCTAGCTGGCATTTCTCTTTCTCCCTGTCCCTCACAATCTGATGTCTGCCCTGACTGGTTAAACACTAGCAGCTCTTTCCTGACACAGGAGAGTGGAATAATGCTGTAGCCTGTCACAGGTTTCAGTAACGGGAAGTTTCTTTTCCCTGCACCAAACAAAATCATACTGAGCTTTGTTTTCCTTCAGCTGATGTAAGAGATGACAGGAGCTGTGTAATTTTCCCAATAGTACATTTGATGCTGTCTTTCCCCCATATCCATCCTTTCACTGGCTTTAATTACTCTGTTTTCCTTTTTTTTTCTTCTGTCTTCCCTTTCCTTTTCACTTTCTCTTTGTGTTCACTCTTTCTTAATATCTTACTTGACTGCCTTCACCTTCTCCAGACCCACCTGCTGGCCCTGTCTGTCTGAGGTCATTCCTGAGGTGCTGCTGGCAGTCCTTTACCTGTGGGGACTATAACCATGGGCTTTATTTACTTCCTCCTGCCCCAAAGGTGGACTACATCTGGCTTCCAAGCTTGTGCTGTTTTCATTTCAAGATGCCTTGCTGCTGCCATGTGTCAGCATTTCTCCTGGACTATGATTTTCTTATGCCATGAGCTGATATGGCACCTTACCAGAGGGTTTACGGTTATTTAACAATGTTAGATTTGACCCAAATTGTTTTTCAGAGTTTGGAGATCCGTTGGTGAGACGCGGATAAAGGCTTTGAAGAAAGGCATGACAGTTTTGAACAAATCAGATTTTTGTTAAATTCTAACCTGATATAATGCAGTCTCCAGCAATGACCACAGAAAATTGTCGTCTTTTCTTGTGTCTGGCCTTCAATAGTTGGAAACAATAGTATAGTTAGATGGTTAAATAGATAGCTATGCATTACATTTTGTTATGGAGATGGAAAATACAGAGAGAAAAATTTTATCACTGGGATTATTCAGAGCCAGATTTTAGAGGGAAGGAGTTGTAATTAGTCTCAGTTTAATCGCTGGTGGGAGATAGTTCACATTACCAAATGATTTGATGTTTCAGCACAAATGACAAACTGTGTTCAGAGAGGTCCAAGACTCTGTCAGCATGGCTGGAGACTAAATCACCTCTCCTCTTTATAGTAGATTGAGTTGTCCTTCCAAATCAGGGTTAAGGTCATTGGCAGGGCAGTCGGAGAATGAGAGCATCTGTCTGAAATATACCTGGACTGCGGATGTATTCAGAAATTCAATTTCTGACATTGCCAGTCTCTTGACCTTCACAAGCACGAAAAGCCTATGAAAAAAAAGAAAAAAAAAAAAAGGAGGGGGGGGGCAAAAAAAACCCCACCTTGATATTTTTATTTGACTTCAGGTTCAAACTCCTGAATGGGCCACCAAGATCTGCTGGATATATTACAGAGCCAAAAATACTCATGTGCCGTGCAGAAAAAGTACATGCATTTTATCTTAATTCTAGCATAGCTGCTCTGTTTCCTTTCTCCACATGCACACACCCCTTTGTCTGCAAATTATTTCAGGTCCCCTCATGCTCCATTGATGACAGCGAGACATTCACTAAAGTCCTTGAGCAATCACGCCTTGGAGTCGATACGCCGAAATCACCACAACAAACAGACAAGCACAGGAGTCCTAAATACACGTTTGAGCGTTTTCCCCCACGGGTTGACGTCGGGAGGGATGTTTTGCATATGCTGATGAGGAGCAGGCTTGCAGGTGCCTGGGGAAGCAGTGTCCCCGCAGCCGAGCGCGGTGGCCGCTCCCGGGGGTCGCTGGGCTCCGCAGGGCTGCGCTCCTGGGGAATACCTGCTTCAGCTCCGCGCAGCAACAGCCAGGGCCATCTGCGGAGCTGCAGGAAAACAGATGCTGTTTCTCCATTTGTGAAATCAAGTTGTTGGAAAGTAGTCAGCTTTCCCATGTACAGGAGGGAGCTCATCCGATCAACCTGCGGAGACAGCGCGAGCTTTTTATTTTTAAGAAATATTTGTCAGTGTCTCCAAATTGTTGGTGGATGGAATGGTGCAGGAAATAATGGTATGGAAATAATCAGCTGATAAATGGCTTTGGTAATAGGCAGGTTTTTGATGACCTGTGATTTTCATAAACAAAGGGGCTGTGCGACCTGGATTTTGATTGCCAGATCTGCTTCCAGGCATACACTTATAGATGTACTGTAGGTTTACTGTAGCATCTTGATTTATTATATAACAGACATAACCACCCAGTTTGATTTCTTCTTACCACCAAAACAATAATATTATTCCTCTAGAATAAAATGAGGTGTTGTGTTCTCAGAGAAGCTTCAAACAACTTTGTGTTAAAGCCAAAATGAATAGCTTTTCTTTTGCTATCAACTGAAAATGTGTGCTATAGTAGCAAAATGCCTAATTATTAGGAAAAAAGTTCATAATCTGAACTGATATTCTAAATCATTGTAACATACTGAAACATAATTGTGTGTAATTTGTTGTCCTTTAAATATGTGTTTATCAGAAATGCAAAGATTTTAAGTATCACGTCGCTAAAAAGATAAATGATGATAAAATGATGATAAGATAGATGATAAAAATCATCTTTTCTATTACTCTGGTTAACAGGACAGTTTAAGATACTAGACACAAATAAAAAAAGACTTACTGGAAAATAGCAAACAAAAAATTTTACAAGGATTATACTCTTTAAGATTCTCTGCCAGGCTCCCTAGGATATTTTGTCAGCGTATTAGGATCCCTCATATTTCTCTGCAGTGTATCTGTTTTCCACTGGTTCAGACCTATGGGAATCTGTCTTAATTTTAGCACTAGATCTAACACTTTTCAGCAATATAGCTCTTCTGTTGATTGTGTAAAGAATTTAGGATATGAGTTGCTCAGAATTACACCTTGAATATCTAAAATAGATGAGGTAGGAGGTATGTAATCAAAGCCAGACTCCAGTTTGAATTTCTGTCAGAAGGCAAAAATTACGCCAAAGTTAACTCCAAAAGACTTAGCTTCATGAGCGCTTTGTCCGTTTCTTTTGAATTTCTTTAATTAAATAAACTGTGTCTCGCTGTTGGGCTGCAATCCTTGTTAGAGGTGAGGATCACAGCCACACTGCTGCTGACATTTGTGTTCAAACATGGGCTTTTTCACAAATCATAAAAGGTGCAACAGTTCAGCTTACCTTGCCTTGGCTCTCAACCAACAATATTAGACAAATTGCGTAAATTAAGCTAATTCAATGTTAGTGCCTGGCACAAGAATGCTCTAGCACAATAGCAGTTTCTATTGAAAGGATAAAAATCATTGCAGAGAAGGAAGTGTCTTCTCTGGAGCTGATCCAAGACCAGCAAGCCTCCAAAGCAAATCCTTGCATCCAGTGACAAGGAGCTTCTCCCTGACTGCCTCCTCTAACCAGCAATGCGTGCAGTCTGCGGAGGTCTGTATGGGACTGTAGGTGAGTTCAGCTGTTCCTCTCTCTTGAATACACACATGTGCAAACATGCCTAGAACTAAACAAAGAGTAACGGCTTTAAACTGAACAAGCAAAGGTTTAGATTAGATGTTAGGAAGAAATTCTTTTCTGTGGGAGTGGTGAGGCACTGGAATAGATTGCCCAGAGAAGCTGTGGATGCCCCATCCCTGGAAGTGTTCAAGGCCAGGTTAGATGGGGCCTTGAGCAACCTGGTTAGTGAAAGGTGTCCCTGTCCAACCCAGCTGCAACTTGAGTCATCAGTCTGGTTACACAGAGGTCAGGGGAAATGTGAACCAGTTACTTGCAGTGTAAGATGCATTTTCCCCTGCATAGTATGTTCAGGGCTCACTTAAAAGGCAACCGTCTGTCAGAGTACAGGGCAATTGCAGTCTTTGTAGCCAATTACAAGTCACTTGTAAATGAAATTGTGTCCATCCCAAAATTACACTGAAAAGATTTAAACAATCCCATTAATGAATCAGCACCTTTGTGTGAGACTGAGCTACACAGGGTAGGTAGAAGTGGTAATCTCTCAGTCAGAACACTGCTCTGTGAGCTGTCAGTGCCAAGTTACTCCTGAGGATTAACTCTGACATAGAAACCTTCTTGACCTTGACTAAAACTCTTAGATTTTGTTTCTTATTGTTGCATGTGCATGGGTTTGGGGTTTTTGTTGTTTTCCTGTTTTAACTTTACATCATGTTGGTTTTGAGGTTTTTTTAATCTAATATGAAATAAAGCAAAAACAGTTTGACTCATGTGTCCTGTTGTGGGGACCAAGTTAATTAAAATCCTGATGTATATATACAGCTGATACTCCTCACCCTAATGAAGAACATTAATTCTAGAACATGTGTGGCTGTAGTCACATTGCTACAAATTACTGGACTCTTTCCTTTATCTGTTTCCAAGAAAGTCTCCCCCGGTTAGTTAGGAAAAAAGAAAAATATGATGCCTTAGTTCTAAGCAGCATAAATTACATGCATCAATCAGAGGAAGCTTAAATTAAAATACACATTTGGCAAACAAATATGAATATGTTGATCTCATCTGTGAATCAAAATGATTTAATGCCAGTACTGACCCCCCACTGATCAACATGAAGGTCACTGCAAACTGCTTGATTCTCATTGAGAAATGTTGTCGTGTCTGTAAAAGATGCAGTTTTATACATTCCCTAATGCTCAATCTAATCGGTAATTCCAATGTAGCAGAATTGATTTATTTTAGAAAGAAAATACTGAATTCATTTCTTTTTATTTATGTAATCCAAAACAGATAGCTAAATTAAAATGTTAAAAAAATACATGTGGTGGATGGGTCTGGGCTGAAGGCTTTCCAATGTGTTTATGATGTTTTCTAATCTAGAGGAATACTATTTGTTAAATAGAATGCTACACCTTTCAGATACCAAGTATCATAAATCAGTCTTCCCTTATCATCCTGTTCATGCATTCTGGCTATAGGAATAACTAGTTGTTTAACTCAATTATCAGGTGAAATGTGGCTCTGAAGGGATAATCCAAGGCCGGCTGGCTTGTCATTACTCTCCAAGGGTCTCAAGCAAACAGATTAGTAGGACTTCAGTTTTACCAAAATTTGAACCAGTTTTTGCCTTTTATAACCTTTTTGCCTGCACTTAGAACTTTTTTGAATTAGGGATGGAGAAAGCCGTCATGGCTCCAGAGTAGATGGAACGGGGGAGGAGAAGGGCCACACTGTGGTGGGGTGGCACACAAGATCAGGAGGTCCTGATGGGAGCAGAAGCAACAGGGAACCACATCAGGATTCACCCATGGGGGCAAAGTCCCCAGTGAGATACAGGGAAAGAGGTCAGTCCAGGAAATATTTCTTCCTGCAGCAGATCCAGTGGATAGAATTTGTTATGTTTAGATACATTCACACATGTATGGAAATGGGGTTTTCCCATAGGTATGAATGTTTTTACATTGTCATTTGTGAAAAATTGCACTTTCTAAGTAAACATTTCACACCTCTGTAGCTGGGGACCAGAGCAGTGGTGAAAGCCAGCTTCTCTGTTCTGCTAAAAAACAGAGGCCTTTTTGCTTACAGTGTGAAATTATGACTGTCAATGTCCAAGACTCAACATCTTCTTTCTTCGATAATCCTTGCCAGTCTCTACACTTACAAATTATTTCCATCAGAGGATTTTTGCTATTTTTTTCCTTCTTCTCCACATGGAGCTGACACATTCTTCAAGGATATTCAATAATCAGGTCTCACCTTCTAACGGTCCCAATAGCCCATCTACAATGTGAAAACCTTTCAAAGCTTGCTCCAATTTAAGCTATCTACTGGGGAAAAAGCAGGAAGAGACATCTTAAGAATTTTGACAGGAAGAGATCAGATGTTCACTAAGGGGGAAAAACAATTTTGAAATTATTGTTCACCTTGAACAAAGCATAATTCATGAATCTTTGGCATTTGGATGAGAAGAAACAAGAATTCATCTCACCTTTTGTTTAATAAAATAAAACCATCAAAAGCACATGCTACTGTAACATCAAAGTGCAAGCCACAAATGAGCTGGTTGCATCTTGGGGTTTATTTAGGTCTCACTGGCCCTGATGAAATTCTCAAGTAAAGTATTGCAGAACAATGCTCCATGAAGGGTTGATACTTTTATCCTCTTCCTACCACATAAACACACATTCTTAATATAAAAAACCATAAAATTATAAGAACTGCAGTTTATCACATGTCTTTGATTGCCTTTTCTATCTTCCATTTTCTATCTTAGGTAGAGATGTCTATCTTTTCTTTCTTCCCTTGGTCCGTCAGTCAAAAATCCCTGAGCAGCTTCTAATATCAATTGGGTATAGAAATATTTCACATCTCTTGATAAAGAGAGGATTTTATTGTTGTCAGCCCTGCACATCTGTACATAGAAGTCAAGCTGGATGGCACCTGTTCAAGGGAGGCATCTCTGAGTTCTAGGGACCAAAGCCTCTAATGTTTGTTTTGAAAGTTGGAGAGCATATGACTGGCTCTCAGGGTGGTCTCTGGTACTTGCTTTTAGACCAAAGCATGCTGGAATAGCAAGTCACTGAAACCTGGCCTGGATTGCTAAAAGGTCATTGGAGATACAGCTCAGCAACAAGAAGAGGAAGTAGACACACGATGCACATCTGTTCTGCCCCTTTAGTCAGAAAGACTCTTTTAATAAAGAAATCAAACATGAGAATCCACTTGTTATGACATAATGAGCTGTGGCATTGTTGGACCATTCCTCCACACCTCAAGTTATTTCATATAGTTACTCAGGCCTGCTGAGCCAAGGCAAGTATCACCTTGCCTCAGTGCCTCAGAGCCTCAGAAAATGTCAATGTCCATCAATTCCAACAATTTTTTCCGACAAACCTGAAGGTCATGAAGGTTATGTAAAGGAACAATTTTCTTATCTGAGTTCTGATCAAAATCATGTATCAAAAATGTGCATAATGCTATTTCCAGCTCTGTGCCTTCAAAGCCAGAGCTCCTCCATTACCAAGCGGTCAGAAAAAAAAATGGACATTGGTTATTTGCTAAAAGTCATTCTTTGTTATCTGTATGGAGCCACTTTGGTTCAAACTAATCCTACCTCTAACCCTGAGGAGTGAGCAAGCCTCACTGTTCACTAGCATTCACTGGTGTGATTGACCTCAGATGAAGTGTGCAGACACAAAACCTACTCTAACAGGACCATGGTGTGAACACACCCATCCTCTCTGCTGCAGCATTGGCAGAGCCAAGTAGAGAAGCAGAGCTGACAAGCCATTTGTTCTTTGAAACGTTACTTTCCTTCTCTGAGGAAGACAGATGACATGAGAAAACATCCCTGATAGGATCTGGAGCAGAAGCTGATGGTACTTCTGCACTCTGCTGGAGCTTGGTGCGGTCACACGCACAAGTAGGACAATCTAAAAGATCTGACCACTGAAAGGGAGATAATCCTTTGAACATGTACATCAATCCTTTGAACTGCACACGTAGAAAACTGTGCTCTTTGCCGCTGCTTACATTTTGACCAGCATCAGTACCAGATCCTTACAGGAACTGTATTCTTGTTGAAGCTTCAGATAAAATTGCCAGAAGCCAGAGACATCCTTCCAGTGTACAGATTAGGGAAGAAGAAAGAAAAGACAATGGCAAGTCAGTACGAGCTTTGCAGATGGGGGAAAATGTTGCCCGTGACTTTGCTTCATGAAATTCTACATCCTTGCCAAAAGTAAAACTAATGTAATGTCAAATGTCTCTATTTTTTATCTGTTATGGTATGAAAAAGGAGATAATATTTTCCTCCATATCATTTTAGTTTCTTTCAAGAGGTTCCAGTTATCTATTATTGTCTTCTTTAGCCAAATTTCAGACTTTTCTTTCAAAGCAGGCTTTTTTATCTTTATTTGCAAGAGGAAGAAGAAAGATTTCATCTGCTACAACTCATCAGGTATTTTTTGCTGAACAAGTGCATCAAAACACCATACTAAGATCTCTTTACTCAGCAAGTTCACATTGTGATGAGTTCTGAATGCTTTCTGGTTGCTATCATTCATAGATTTAGACAAGAAGATAAATCTTTACAAAATAAACATTATCACTTGCAACACTGATGGATATTTATTTATCAGTAAAAGGAACATTGCGCTTTCATATATGTAGATTAGCTCTTAAATAATAAACAATTTCCTAGCTATGCAGCTAGAAGTGGTTGATCAGAAATAGTTTTATGTGTTTGAGTGAGTTGACCTTCAGCTATTGATCAAGGGTAGTTGGCAAGATCTTAAGGAATAACGTTCTTGGCTTCACACATCACTTTCATATTGATAGGGTGGAATTGTTTCTGAGTCCAATACTTATCTGCTGGTGAAATATGGGAACATATGAGTCTAGTCAGTCACACCCAAAATATTGTGGAAGCTAGAAGCAACATATGTACTTCCTTGAATTTCTCCCACTGGTATGGAGCATTTGGAAATGCAGCGACTCTGGAGAGGCTCAGTATCTATCCAGTGTGTGGCATCCCCTTTACAATCTGGAAATTGCTTAAACCATTGTGGAAAATCAGCTGATTCAGTGACAACACAGAACAAAACAAGTGTCCCAGCTAAAGCTTCATTCCCAAGCCTTTAAAAAGTTAAGTGCCTCTGTTAACTCTACTCAGCCAAAATGAATTCATCTTCATGCCTTAAAAAGAAGGAAATAGCACCACTCTTCTCTTGGGGTGCAAAAGTATCCTGCTAACAAGGGTTAGTCATCTTTTGTCACCTTCATCCTCAAACATACTGTTCTGGAGAGTGGTTTCTGTGCATTGCTGGGGAATAAACAAGCCTTCAGCATCCCACCTGGCACCCACACTGGGTACTGGAAGAGAAAAGATTTCTCACTGTAGAGTCAACTTCTTCCCCCTTCCTGTCTTTTAGCAAAACAGCATCACCCTCCTTCTTAAAATTATGTAGAAAATATTTTTTATTTTTTCCAATCTCACACTGAATACAGATCAGGGTAAATAGCTCTGCAATGGCTCTACAGGTAAGAACTATTATCTATGTGTTTTGATCAGTTTTAACAGCAATGGTCTATAGACCTCAATTTCCTGTTCTGAAGTGCTAAAACTTATGAAAATAAACTCCAAGGCTTAGTAAGCATCCTTTAATCAAATAAAATTGTCAGTATGAATCTATCTATGCTAGCATAACCTTATAAAAAATGTTTGATAGTAGCTTTTTGCTCTGTGAAACCTAAAACTGCAGTACACTACAAATTTTGCAGGATAAATGTGATAGATCAGTGATGCTTTGTGGGTTTTTTCCTTATTTACACCCTTTCTCTTCTTTTCTGTCTGTTTTACAGTGTTTTCTCATCCTTCTCTGTGTAATCCTCACCATTTTAATTATCTGTGTGTTTTATAAAATCACGTCTAATTAGATAATTTTTAATTCCTCATTACAGCACATTCTCATGCAGAATTTGAAATAGGAATGATTATGAACTGTTTTAATAAGCACCAGCTCTGCACTCTTTAAAAGATCGGAATTGTTGTTTATATCTGTATGCACATTAGTTTTCCTCAAGATGTGCTAGATTACATTAATTATCTTTGCATCTGCAACAGAGAACATTAATGATCGATGCCAATCTCATACTTCTCAATTTTTGAAAAGTTTTGTTGGTTTGTATTTTTTTTTCTTGACAATGTGTATTTGCCATACAGGGAAATTTAAAATGGATGGACAGAGCTTGCTGCTGGAACCTGCAAGACCACTGTGTTTCGTTGTGCTGCAGACTAATTGTAAATACTTTAACCTTTTTGTGAGGTGAAAAACTCTGGTTTTGCAACTAGCTGTACTTTCATAACACTTCAATCCTGATCTGTCTCAAAAGCAGGCAGATTTATTGCAGCAGTGTCCCCATGTGGACTTCTACCAAAACAAATGTGACCAACTGAATTTCGGCTCCAGTTTTGATGCAAACGAATCCTTACTAAGCAAAATAAAACAAATTGTTTTAATGGTTTTTAACCAAAGTCATTTAAGTAGGAATTTAGAGAAAACAACTGTCAGCCAATATCTGGAATTAGCCTTCTGGAGCCTCTGCTCAGTCCCCTGCCTGCTTAGTTCAGGCTGTACAAATCCTTGTAGCTGCTCTTATCAGAGGTCGCATGTCTCTTGTATATACAAATCAGGCATTCCCAGCTTACCTAAGGACATGGTTTTCACAGTCCTCTAAGACTGGCCAAGTGCACAGAGGAATTCAATACTAAGTGGTCAAACTTCAGCTCCTTAGCACTTGGTGTAAGTCTATAAACAGACTCAAGACACGAGAAAAAAAAATTGCTTTATGGCTCATGAGAGCAAGCACATCTTTTCAGGTCCTTCTAGCCTGTGGCCAGAAACAAACATAGTGCATCAAGCTGTCAAAATATTTTTCTTTTCTATTGTTGGACACTTTCATGGCAAAATTTTTATATTGCAAATTGACCCAGTACTGATCATCCCTTCGAAACCAATGGGATAAATTACAGAGGAACTTGCTGCTTATAGGATTCTAGAGTATAGCAATCTAAACCCTAGTTAGCACTGAAGAACTTATTAAAATCATTTTATTATATCTGCTTTTTTTGTGAAAGTCTGCAGTCAGACTGTAATTCCACAACATTTATTTGTTATTCAAAGCAATTTGATGAATAATTCTGTAATAATTTGTCTCAGCTTATTGTGAATATTCAGGATTTGAAACATGAACTGTGATTGCTCTCCTAAATCAAATGCTGCTTTACTGTTCCTTCAGTGAATGACAGTCTTAGAATCAAGTGAATGACTAGGAGAAAAAGAAAGTAAGAAAAGCAAATTAAACTTGAATATTATCCAGAATTTGCATAAATTAACTCTTATGGTGGGCACTCCTGCCATGACAAAAGCAAGCTTGTTTATGATAAGCAAGCATAAATGGCAGGCATATTGTTAAAATGCATTTATTGTTTAGCAATAATGCATGCAACCTGGAATTACACTGTTTATTCATTAGCTGTGCTAAAGCCTAAAATTTGGTGGGAAACAAAAAGGGAAAAAGACAAGCAACAGGTCTGAGAAGGCATTAAAAAAAGCATTCTTGAAAATGAATCCTCTGTACAGTTAAAATCAGTTTAGGTGTTTCCCTCAGGCTCTGAAAAACATTACAACATTGCACTCGGGAATTTCAGTGATTTATGCAAATGTAGACAAATACGCACTCTAAATGCAGTGACCTCAGAGGCAGAGGGTCCCGTTTGGAGGCTGATTTTTACCTCCTGTCTGTTAAATTTCTAATTCCTGCATGCTTCTGCAGCAAGCCTTCCACTATTTTCTGGATGGCTGAAAACTAAAGCTTGGCTTATCTCTCTTGAGTTTGGCCTGTGAGCTGTGATGTGCTGATGCTTGAGGGTGCAGCTGACACCGCTGCAGCCCCAGAGGCAGAGGTGCTTCTGCTGGGGGGGCACCAGGCTCAGATAAGCCTCCCACCACCCTCTGCCCTGGGGAGGAACAAACTGCATCTCTTTGTCCTTGAACATTCCTGGGCTGCATCAAAGGAAGCACGAGCTGGTGGTTTAACTCTGGCTGGCTGCCAGGTACCCACCGAAAGTGCTCTATCACTCCCCTCCTCAGCTGGACAGGTGAGAGAAAATATAACAAAAGGCCCATGGGCCGAGGTAAGGGCAGGGAGAGATCACTCACTGTTCACTGTCATGGGCAACACAGGCTTGACTTGGGGAAATTAATGGAATTCATTATGAATCAAAATCAAAGCAGGAAAATGAGAATTAAAACACACCTAAAACCACCCACACATGACCAGCACATCGAGGGAGATGATTAACCTCCTCTATTCTGCTTCTGCAAGACTCCACTCCGAGTGCTCTGTCCAGCTCTGGGGCAACCAACACAAGAAGGATGTGGACCTGTTGGAGCAAGTTCAGAGAAGGGTCATGAAGGTGATCAGAGGGATGGAACACCTCTCTTATGAGGATGGGCTGGGAGAGTTGGGGCTGTTCAATCTGGAGAAGGGGCTCTGGGGAAATCTTCTAGTGCCTTCCAGTAACTAAAGGTGCTACGAGACAGCTGGAGAGGGACATTTGACAAGAGCATGCAGTGATAGAACAAGAGGAAATGGCTTTAAACTGGCCGAGGGTAGGTTTATATCAGATATTAGGAAAAAAATCTTTCCTGTCAGGGTCTTGAACAAGCACAGAGGGGAAGTGGAGGAGTGGGTTAGAGGAGATCCTGGGTGCCAGGATTTCTTCCCATGGAAGCTATGAGGTCAGAGTTGTGCAAAATGTGCTGCAGACTGGATGTGGCCCAGGACTCTTTGCACACAAAGCTTTGTATGCTTTCAGAGCACATTAAGGCAAACAGCCTTCTCACAGTTTAGATGTGATTCACGGTCAAAATGATGTGAGCCACAGAAAAGGTATGACCAGGTAGCAAGTCCCTGCAGCAAACCAGTGACTCTGGGACTGCTGAGGACACAGAGACTGAAGAAACATCTCTGACAGCCTTTAAAATGTGTTACATGATGGTGCTTGTGACCCTGCCTTTGCCCCAGGCTATGCTATAGCTGCTAGAATTTCAAATCTCTTTCAGTGAGTGGTATCTGGGCAAAGAAAAGAAATAAATAGGTTTGGACATTATACATTTTGCGTTTGGGGAAAGTTAACTTTCTTCAACTTTTTTCCCTCGTGCTTAATTTCTTTTCCTTTCTAATATTTGGAAGTCTTATTTTTTCACATTTAGAAAGTCATGTGATTACTGGTATCTCAGCTTATAGAATCCCAATGGCTTAAAATGGCTTAATCTGTAAAGGATGGAGACTACCACTTTGTCATCAAGGCCTGAGAATATTCAAATATTTCAATTTTTCACACACAAAAAATTGGGCATCCACATTTTCTGAGCATATTTTATTAAGACCAAAACACCGACTTTGAAATTGAAGGTCAAAGTTTTTATGTTAAAAGCCAGAAGAGTGACAAAACCAACATGATGGTAGCATATCTTGTACCATGCTCTGATTGAATCCTGTTCCTTTTGTCCACACCTTTGGGTTTTGTTACATTGAGTGTTCTTGTTAGATGTGTGTGGAGAAGGGGGCAGGAGGCTGGAAACAGTGTTTTTTTCATTTTAACAATAATATCCTTCTTCCATAAAAGATATGAAGCAGAAGACTGAACAGAAAATCTAGCTATTTTATTGCCCCAAGGCATTATTCATTTTCCTGACACATTATGTTTTTAATTAAAATTGCACATGAGTTAATTAAAATGTTCATTCAGGTTTTTTTTTCTTTTCTCCTTGCATGGGTGCCTTGTTACTCTCCTAGCATTTTAGTAGAAGGCCGTTACATTTCAACAAACTGCTGGCTTTATCAGCTCAGACTTCTACTGACAGACTGTCATGTTCTCTACACCTTTTTATCTCAGATGTTCTAATTTTTTTAAGTACCTTCTCTAGTCTGGGGGCTGGTTGGTTTGTTTTTTAAAAAAATGTTATTTTTATTATTATTATTCTTCGACCAGCACCTTCCACTAGTGGTTTGAGCTCAGGTTTATTAAGGAGACATTGTCAGGAATGGGCAGGAAGGTTTCAAATAGGGGTCACTGAAGTGTAATCCCACAAGAACCTGTCAAAGCTCACTCCTATGGAAACTGCTCAGACTAATCTGCAATACAAGTGCACAGCAACACCAGCGCACAGTTAACTTGGGAGCAACACTGAAGGAAAGGAGCATTCAGAGAAAGTAATCATCAGAATCCTGCTGGCACCTTACTTACACTGAAGTATGTGGAATCCTTCAGATTTATGCATTACACGTACTGAATTTTTGATCACTGGTTTGGAAAAAAGAAATTCTAGAAGATAGACACTGACTTTTGTCCATCTTGTGTAGTCTGAAGCTCTATTTTTAAAAGGTATAGCAGGACTTAAATAGTTTCAGAAAGTGTTTCTTTTTAGCTGAAAGTGTTCTTGGTGGTATATTAGGAAGGGCAAGAGAAATTTCTTAGGCTGTAGACTAGTAAAAAGTGCTTTACTCAGTTTTCAAGGAACCTGTTTCTACACTTAAAATTCCTAAGTCATGAGTGGAAGTCTGTCCTGCTTCCTTTGTACTGGCTACATAGCACGTTGAAATGCAATTATTTCCCCCAACCAGAGTCACCAGAGCTGACTTTGGGAATGGAGCCAGTGTAGGGAGAGTTCTCCATCCCAGGTGTCAACCAGCTCCTAGAAAGCAGCAGATTTCACAGATAGATTATCTCTGCTTTCCACAGAGGTTGTAAACCTACACTTGTTAAATGTATCCTTATTGAGCATCACAAGTTAGAAAAGCATACAAGGCCAATAAACCATACCAAGGGTGAAAGGTAGAAAAGCGTATCAAACAAGTGTTTGCTGAAGAGGTGTACAAGCTGTTGTGCCTTTGGTGAAGTCTTCAAAGCCTGCAGAAACACATGGATGTTTGTAACTAACATCTTGCATCCTGGCTGCTGCACTGGCACGTGCCTGGCCAAAACAGAGCTTTTGAGCAGAGAGCTGTGTTGTGTGTAAGTGCCACGCACGCCTTCTAACAGCAGAACTGAAGCCAAGTTTGGAAATCAGACCTCCAAACAACAGCTCCCATTACTCAAAAAGAGAAGGAGGGACGGGCTGAGGGGTTCAAACTTTGGGCTCAGCTAATATGCATTAGTGCCATTTGCTTTTTTCACACAGCATGAGTTAAGGACAGGCTGTCAGCTCTAACTCTGAGCTTCCTGGATGCTGTCACCTCTTTTCACAACCTTCATATTACTGAAGTGGAGCTTTTTACATTTTATTCTTTGACTTCTTGTTGTATCTTCATAAGAATAATGTGATTTCGGGGGAAGTGTTGAAAGGTTTGAATGTGGTAACTAAACATTTACAAAAGATCTTTAGCCTGAAATATGTAAATATATTTCTCTCAATGGTTCAGATAGCAATGTTTAATTTTGCAGAAAAATTGCAAAGATTTTTTTTTATTTTTTATACTGAATTTATGCTCTGATGAAAAGCCCTTCACTTCAGGAAGTAGAAGAAATTATTTATTTTTAAAGCTCTCTTAATATGGCATCTTAGATATCTTGCAAAGGGTGTGAAAGATAAGGTTACCAGTCAGGAATAATGTTTTACAACATCATTACCCTGATATCACCCAAAGCAGCTTTCTTTGAATCATTTCATTTGGTATATATCTATATTTTGATCCAAATAATACCCTCCTTGGTTATGCTAATATTGCTGTGTGATATTTACTTAGGCATCAAGAACAACTTCACTGAAACTCAGTGAAGAAACCCTATTGTTTTCTAAAAGGTGCTTTTATTTAAAACATACCTAGATATTGCATTTCTTGTAAGACTATACTTAGTTCACAGCTTATTAAAAATTTTCTCATTTATTACTTTATATCATCTACACATTGAGTAGGGAAAAAAAAACCCAAAAGGCACAGGCACGAGAAACCTTGAATACTCTCTGGAGTTCTGGGCCCCATAATTTAAGAAGGATGTGAAGGTCTCTGAATGAGTCCAGAGGAGGTCAACCAAGCTGGTGTGAGGGCTGAAAGGCTGTGAGGAGCAGTTGAGTCTTTGGGTTTGTCTACTTTGGGGGATAAAAGGAGGCTGAGGGGTGACCCCATGGCTCTCTCCAGCTTTCTGAGGAGGGGAAGAGAAGAGCAGGGTGTGGATCCCCTCTCCCTGTACCCAGTGACAGAGCACACAGGAGTGGTTCAAGGCTGCACATGGGGAGGTTCAGACTGAACACTAGAAGCATTTCTTTCCTGGGAGGGTGGTCAGACATTGGAACAGGCTTCCTAGGGAGGTGGTCGATGCCCCAAGCCTAGCTTCTTGGCATTTCCATTTTCCATTACTTTCTGACTTGTGCAGTAGAGGTTTTTTCTTTTCTGTCTCTATTTCCTACTTTTACTGCAGTCTTCTGGTCCTAGTAAATCCCTGCCCCTCCACAGACCAAGTGACTGTCCCTACCACAGACAACTGTGCGAAATTCTTACAAATTTGTCTCAGTAAAATTAAAACATTTTGTAAAGTTGCATTATTTTTACCAAATTGTTCATTTAGGAATATTAAAATGCTTTAAAGGTGTACTGGAGCAAAGGGAAGTATTTTTCTTCATCATTTTTAAACACAAATTTGAGTTTGTGAGTTTGTAATAATTAGTTCTTGGTTTAAATTTTTTTAACATCAGTGAACACGAAGTTTTATCCCATAATTTTTGTAATAGTTCAACATGCTAACAACATTTCAAAAACACTGGTTTTGAAATTGCCTGGAACATTTTTTCCAACATTTTAAAAGGACTCTAAAATGAAAAAAAAAATCCTTTTTATCCTTATTTTTACACCCTGTAATCTGGGTACCTTGAACTTCCCACACAGCATCAACCTTTTGTGCTTTCATGTAGGAAAAGTCAACATTTAATCATAAAAGATTTTGAGAGTCTATATTAAGAATACAATCTAACTTGGCGGCTGCTCTTTGAGATCCTGCACGCTATGAATTTCATACAGTAGAAATTAAAATCTGGTATAATTTCATGACCCATATCACCTTCCTTCTCACAGATTCCAACTGTGTGAACTTATTTCCATAAAGAAATGTGAGGATATTGTAGGAAGCAAACTGGATTTACCAACAGTTCAAAGCTGTGGTGAATATTACATTTAAAGCCAACTCCTCTTATTATAGATACGTTTAACACTTCCTGAAAATTCCCTTCAAAAAAGTAACAGTAATTTTCATCAGCTCTGGGAAAAGAGTCATCAAGTATCTCCAGGTGTAATGTATTTTTAGTAGAACCACCCAAACTGTTAGCCGCAGTTGTGAACTCTGCTGAGGAAGTCTCTCGGCGCTGTGGTGGCAAGCTATCTGCCCACAGGCAGTTTAAGTGCTCCACATAGAGGTGCAAGACCTTAAAAAAAAATCTAAAGCCATGCCATAAGCAGGAAGCATTTTTAAAAATCATTTTCCCCAGTTTGGAAAAGGATGGAATAATAGAAAGAGAAACAAACTGTTCTGAGAGAGGAGCAGCCTGAGGAGGCTGGCTTTGCTGCAGGTCATTGGTCCTCCCCTGCTCTGCCTCTCAATTTCTCACATAGGCACTTACCTAATCCTGGCCCTGCAGAAGCCCCTTGGCTTTTCTCTACTCACATTCAGCCTCCCTCACCCCCTGTATGCTTTCCTAGCAATTCCCAGGAAGTTATTTCCAATAATCACCTAATTTCCTGCATGAAGCAGCACAGGATCCCCCAAGACTCCCATCCTCTTGCATGACCACTTTTAGCCTGCTCAGACTTGGAAAGTCCTGCTGCTCTCTGCCCTTGTAGACACAGAGGTTAACAGAGACTAAGCAACTTTTCCTAGTTGTCAAACTCCAGCCATTTACTTCCTGAGACTGGGAAGAGAGAATTTCTAGGAAGGATATTAACATCCCTCTCACTCTTTCCCCCATGAAGGGGCAGATCTGAGATGAGAAGAAACTCCAGACTGGCCCCAAAAGCTGAGCTCTGTCAAAATTCCTTTTAGAGAAAGCTTCCTGGCTAGAAATAGAGGAGAACAAGCAAGTAAACCAACAAAACTCCAGCCACCTTGGACACATTTCCTGCATGCTCACAGATCATCCTGCCTAAGCACAGCAGTACTGACGGCCCCTGGCCAGGCCACAACACCATCCAGAGCTCCTGGAAATGCAGCAGGTGGTAACCTCTGCAAGGGAGATAAAGACTTGGAAATTGCAGTTCTCTCCCTATGGAGAAAAGGCAGAGTCACAGATAAGAATGTATTTGAGTTTTTTCTCTATTTGTTCACTCAGCTTGAGTAAAGCCATTTGGGGAGGTTTTGTTTGCTTTTTTCTTTTTATTGCTTTCATTCATCTACATCATTCAAAACTAAAGCCTTGCAACGAATGAAAGTATGGAGCTGAAAACACTTTTTTTTCTACACACAGAGTTTCAGACCCACTGTGCAGACTTGCAGCTACCTCTACCTCTATGAAGATGCAGCAGGACCAAAGGACACTGTCACCCCTGAAACCCTGAAGCTGGCAGTACAAATGGGTTTGCTTCTATAGTCAGAGAATCTGGGGTTTCTATGTATGTATTTTCAGCTTTTAAGTTCTCAGTAAATGTGGATGATCTCAGACAAGGAGAGAAATAAGACAATAAAATACCTCTTTTGCTGTTCTAAATTTCACTATGTATAGTTTTAAGGCCTTGCTGCATTTCTTACTCCCATTTACCCCCTACTCTCATCAGTAGGTGTGGATAGCAGGTTTACTTCCTGACTTGCCAGTTGTATATGTTCAACAGCTCTAACTCAATGACATCACTTATTAGGGAGATAAATGAGGGCAATTAAGCATCATGGCCATAACTGGCGAAACTTTCTGCAGTGAGAGCATTATTAAAATGACAGAGTGCTTGTCTGTGTCTGCCCAAGGTGTATGATTCAGCCTCTCTCCTTCGCCTGGTCAAGTGACCCCCCAGCAGCACATCTCCCTTGCATTGTTTCTATAGGGCTATATATAACCTCTCATGTAAACTGGCAATGTATATTGATTGATGTCCATTTCATTTTTAAGAGCCATCTTCTTCTATGTTATTTAAACAGGACAGCTGATAAACATTACACTTTAGTTCACATTTGTTAAACTACTCACTTAAATAACCTCCTCAGATGCTGATAAATGGCGCCTTCAGAAAGAATAGCTGTTGCTTTTTTGCATAATATACTGGTGTTTAAGGCTTTTTATAGTATATCAAACGCACAGCCTTGCTCTGTCATTCAAAACCCAAAAGACATTTTATTAAAATTTTTTTTTTAATCCTGTCTGGCTAACGTTTCTAACAATTTTTAATACTGGATTTGAGGGAAGGAGGGAAATCGCCATGAGAAGTGGAAAGTCTGTTTTGAAAAACAAAAACTAGGTTTCAAATTAGGTCTTATTTCCCTTAAAAAATTAAGTTCTCTCTTTTGGGCAGAAATGTGGCTACAAAAATCTGGAAAAATAAGACCATTGCAGGAAAAATAAACAAGTAGTAATAATACATGGAGAGAAGTAAAGGTGGTCAAATATAGTCTGAAGAAGCAAGAAAAAAAAAAAAAGCCGCGAGAAAGGACGAAACTTAAATATAGAACAATTATGATACAATGAGAAAACACAAACGAGACAGGGTGCTCCAGACTTCCCCCAGTAGCACCAGGATGTAGGACTGAGCTATAGGACAGCATCCTTACCGGTCTGGGGCATCCCTGCCTCTCCTGCCTTCCTGCAGAAGGGATGTGAAAATCCCCACCATCTTGCAAGGGAGATGCTCCCATCATGGGAGCCCTGTAGGGTTTTCTGGGGGTCCTGCAGACACACTATGCATGCATGGAACATGCACAAAATGCATATAGATAAAGCAGCTGTGATGGCAGGTCCTTGCCCTTTTTAAACGTCACAAAGTGAATGTATTGCACAGGCTGTGATGTGGCTGGCAAGGAAATGGAGATGATGTCCCTCTACTCTTGGATCAAAATGCTTCATTTTATAGAGCACATGATTTACCTGTGGTTTGTGTCCTAGCACACACTGCCCAGAGCACAGTGCCCAGAAGCCAACTGGTTCCAACACAGCTCCATGGCCAGGAACATCAGGGAGGGAGGAACAGGAGCCAGGAGCAGTGGGGTACTGCAAGCTGAGGCTGGCTGCACCCTGGCCCCCAAGAGCTGCCTGGGAGCGGAAACCTAAAGCAAAGCATCTCTTCTGAGGACTCTCTCCCAGGTGTGTGAAGAGGGATATAACCCTGGGGTGAAAAAAACAGAGAAGAAAAAGAGGCAAATCAAGGCTGGATTTGAAAACAGACAGGTACCTACCTCGGAAAGATTTTGCAGATATGTTGAGCAGAATTTAGAGCAGCTGTCTTCTTCCTCTGAATTGTTGCTCTGTTTTCTAGATGTCAGGAGACCCTGAAAGCATTTATTACCATTCTTTCCATCCCTGCCAAGCCTGCTACAGTGGCGAGCCTATGGAATTAAGGTGCAGAGGAAGATGGAAATGAATTAATAATTTAGCCTTTAGGCTGATCTTTAAATATTGTTTCACAGAGTTGAAAGGTGTCAAAAGTTAAGGAGAAACATACAAAGTGACTCTAGGGAGAGGAGGTGTGTTCAGACTGTGACAGAAGGCACAGGGGGCAATGGCATAGGAGCAGCTATGATATATGAAATAAAGAATGTATTTTTATGTGCTCAAGAATGTGCCTAAATTATGAGAAGGTTAATGCTAAAACAAACAAAGTTAAGAACCACCATAAGGAATATAAGAATAACCATGCCACATCAGACCAACAGTCCATCTCTTTGCCCTTTTACATGTCACAGCGAGGTTTAAAAATGCATATTAAACCATCTCCTGCACTAGAAATAATGTGCTAGCCAAAATGAGCAGGCAATTTCCTTCTTTAAGATAGCAGTGCTCATACTGTTAGAAAATAATTTATTCTAATGTAATGTGACTGAATGCTCTCAACAGACACAGAAATGTTTTATACATTTGCTTAATCCTGTTGATTTTTGGCTTAGTAATATCTATGAAAGGCACTACATTAGTTAATAAGGAGTTACATAAAGACAACATTAAACTTGGATCACTGTTAAACTATCTGCAATTCAGGTTCGTTTATTGCTCCTATTTTATGATTTTAAGGAAAACTATAGAAATAAATATTTTTAAAGACTGGACCAACAGTGCTTGGGGGGAAAATGTTGCTCCTCTAACTTCCCCCTTTTGCTTGCCACCCCAACAGTCATCTTGCACCTCAAGGAACCAGAACCTCTTTGCTGTTTGTGCTCAACTGTTTTCTTTGCTGTTCACTTCAGCCAAATAACAAAGCCCACTCAATACTTACTTTTCTTGACAGGAGAAAACCAAGAGGGTAGTGGTTGTTGCCATTGGTATTTCATCAAGGATGCTATCCATGATTACCATATGGTGCTACAAAAATGCAAAACCCCATAATATGTATCTTTATTGTTTCCTACATGAGATTATACACTGAAAAAAAAAATGTATTCCTCAATGACAGCAAATATACATGTTCTGTGTTTCCCCAAGTGTATCTGTGTTTTTTAAATCAGACAGCCTCTGTCATGCAATGAAATCAGGATACTTGTGTCATAGATTAACAGGATAGTAAAGAAAATCTGTTTAGGGAGAAGTAGAACATGTATATTCTTTTAAGTTTGTAAGACAGTTGTCACCTGATTACTTTTATCACACCCTACAACCTTGGATGGTGCCTGTTACACCTCACTTTACCTGCACTGTAGATGAGTTCCTGCTCCCCAAAGACTGATGAAATTTCAACTCTCACCTGTTAAAAGAATTGAATAAAAATATAGGTGCTAAAGGATAGATACTATACTAAGTGCCCACTACACTAAGCTTTATAATGGCACAGTATATAATGGGACTGTTTCTCATATCAACATCCTTCAGCTGAAGGTTTTATTCTTATAGCTGTGAAAGAAACAAAAAAAAAAGTTTAGATTATTCTCTTTCAGAAACAGGTTGATAATGCAGACCCAGAATAGGATGGTCTCACAAGAAATTATAGCACAAGATATTTCATAGGGAGTGTATTCAGTAACAAAATTTAATATGTTTGTACCAAGCCGTCACTTTATTACATACATTTCTCTATGCAGTTAGAATTCACCCTGTGCATTTAAAATTTGTCCTACACAGTCAATAGATTTTCATTAAAATATTTAAAATAAATCTTATATTTTCTCAGGAGCAATGAGGAGAGTTGGGTGTCACATTTTGCATTTCCCCTCCATCCTTTTGCATTTTGATGTAAGGCAGCAGAATGCCTGCTACTATTTAATTAAACAGGAATCTGGATTAACTCCAGCTGTGGGCCGTGTAATCAGGGTTTGTGAGAGTGTTCAAAAAGAGGTGTTTTCCTTGGCTCATATTTCATTCCTGCATGGAAATCTGCTCTCACTCAAACCTGTCCACATGCTGCAGTAAATGATTTTTCCCTCCCTTCTGAATCATACACTTAGGCACCCCCCACTACAGTTCTTTGGAAAGAAACAAAAAGGCACAAACAGCTTGACTGGTCCACTTACACTAAGTACTGTCTAATGATGAGAGGCTTTGCTTGTTCATGTATAAATCTGCCATTTATTTAAGTTTATACCGTAATGACGGTAAGATCTATTAAATTGTTTTGTGCAGATTTATGTTATTCTCTCCAGATGATGACAATTTAATTGCTGTTGCCCGTGGCCTAAGATGAGCTCAATGCCCAGAAGTGAATTTACCTTTCCTTGAACATGTATATTACCATCATGAATGACAAGCACATTTCTGATTCTTTCTACTTCTCTAAGTACTTTTGCTACCATTCAAAACGATAAATTATACATAAAAGAACATGATAAATCTGGCTGAAACTACAATTTTTTTTAACCCTAATAAAGGAAAATTATCCCAAACCCATATATATATTTTGTGGAGAGTCTACCCCATCCATGAACATCCATGTGTTCAAGTCTAAGTCAGCAGCAGTTAAAATGTGAATATAAACTAACGAACTGGCACATCCATGAGAATTTGTGATCATATTTTACTTTCAATAGTCTTTTCTGAGTATGCACTTTGCCTCTTTAGATGTCATCATTGATCTATGGTGGTGCTTTTGACAGAGTATGTCTCAACCAACGTAAGAGACAATTGTCAAATAGATGCTGCTCGTTGTTCATTTCCATGGGCTGGACATCTTTTTGTGGTAATTTGATATGGCAAGTTTTCTCAAGCTATCAGCAGAGATTCAGACTACAGATGATAATGAAAACTAAATCAGAGTTCATCATGCATAAAAGATTCTGAAACTTTGAATTTTTTAAATTTTGTAGCTTGTGTGGAGGTTACAGATGGGTAAACTCAAAAACGTTTGGCCTCCACCACAATATTAGATTTGCTGGCCAAACATCACCTGCCAAAACAAACTAGAAATAAATAGCTCTCCATTTTCAGCAGAACAGAGCCATTTCCCCTCCCTTTTTAAATTTCTATTTTAGTCTTTCTTCCAATCCATCAGCGTGAAAAGACTGTTGAATGTAATTCTGGAAAATGCATCCAAATATTTTAGACTTTCTGATAAATTTTCTCAAGGACATTGTAAGTGGCAATTTTGATCACCACAGATTGCATATTTGAGTAACACAGTCTTACAGGGACAAATAGTTGCATGTGACAGGATGTTTCTTTGCCATAATAGTCCCACAGTCAGTCTCTGGAGAAAGTGAAATTTTAGACCTCACTTTCTTTCTGTTCCTGTTTTTTTTAAATTGAAAAAACAAAATTACTCTGTATTTTCTTTTTTGTCTGCAGGATGCTATCTAATTAATTTTCTAATGGTGTTCTTCACTGCTTTTCCACCTACCCTTCATGCCAGTCCTTACAAAAAAACTAGTATTACAGTACTTGTCACTAACAATGTTTCTCGTCAAGACAGTGGGTGAGGAAGTTTTAATGTCAGTCCTAGAATCTGCTCTGATGAGATTCTAATTAAGTTGCCAGTATAGAGAAAATTAGAAAATCACAGCAGTTTAAAGCTTAACCTTCAAGGAAGCTTGAGCAGGTATGAATAACGTTGTTTCCGAAGGGCGGCGCGCGCGCAGTCGCGGGCGCTAATGTGAAGCGATGCATTTCGGTACATCATCTGTCCACGCTGGGAAGTGGAACAGCCATAGTGCAAGTGTATGTTTAGGTCCTGCAGGATATAAGATACACTCTTTTTCTGGAATGAAATGGTGGTGATTAAGGCAGTTTACGTGAAATCATATGGTCAAGGGTACTCTCTGTACTTCTTATTTCTGTCTCCAATCCAGGTCGTGGTTTGACTGTACTTGCGTCATTTCACTGTTACCAACTCTCACCTGCCATAAACAACCTGACAAGTTTGCATGGCATCTGAATTTTTGCAGCAAACTCAGATTTATGATTACACACATATCCAGTTTCTCATTCTGGATGGAGTGCTGTTTGTCTCAGATTTTATATCATGTTCAAGATTCTAATATTTAATTGCATATATATGTAATGCAACAACTACGTATATGCTTACATCCCACTCATTTGGAGATCAGGAAAGCAAACGAGGTGAAAAACTGCTCATACACATTTTTAAGTACTATCCTTTTATCCTTCTGAGTGAATAAACACTGAGACTGCTCTGTGAAGATATACTTCAGCAATAACTCACAGCTTTAACAACATTCCAGATTTTTGCCTCCACCTCTGTTTTTAATACTGCTGTGCTTTTCAGCCACAAAGACAGCACAAGTCAGCCAGGCAATCCCGTGACAAACTCCGCTAAGGACTTCACAGTTAACAAAACAATGAATGAAACATCATTCTGGAACGCAGAACAGCTTTCTGCTGTCTTCTGCCGCCTTTGCTTTTTTTTTTCCCCCAAGTGGAAAAGCAACTTCAAAAACAAGGTGCTGTCATTTTAGCAAAGGAGAATTAGGACTGTGAAAGGATGAAATGTCCTTGTACAGAAAGACTGCAGCTAAAATTGTATCAATATTCCTGTTATAAACTGATAAACACAGAGCTCCGTGAGGTCAAGTTGTACATGCTTGAGCTGACATGCCAATCTGCCAGCAGTCATATGGTTCTCATATGGCGACACGCCACAGATGCCAGGAAAATGTGAGAAGTTTCTGGCTCATTTCATTTCACTCTCCTGAATGCCATGTTTGCCTGCACACACACACACACAGACACACACACACAGAGTAGATTTCTGTTTTAAATAGAACTATTGTAGCCCATGTACTCCCATTTTGTTAAAAGGTTTGCAATAACTCACCCAAGCTGATTCCTGAGCCTTCATAGCAGGACTTGTCTTGGAAATGAGAGCAGGTTTGTTGTTTTTTTTTTTTTTTTTTGCAAGCCTTCAAAACACTCCCCTAGCCATTTTTAAATGACATCAAAAGACAGAATTAGAAAAAGAGACAGACAAGATAACAACACATCATATGTGGATGCATTTTGCACTCTTATAATATATATTTAGGGAAAGGAATCTGAAAACTTTTAGTTGTCTCAGAATGAGACTTCTTCCAGTCTCGAACAACATTAAAACCCTCTTATTAATCCTTGAACAGCAGCAAGTATTTCTTTCTTTGGTTCTGTTTCTTCAATGTGCATTTTTGTATCAACTATACAATGCCTCTGTTGAATGGACTGACATGATAGTACATTAACAATTGTCTATATTCATATTTAGTAAACAGACCACAATTATTCATTGAGTATATAATGCACAATTTACAAATTGTTGAAATATGTATTTCCACATCAGACCATCTTTCAAGCTTTTACAGTCTTTTGTGTCAGGTTCAATTGTCTTCAAGAGGAATTGTTTTCCTTTTCTTTCTTTTAAACTGTTACTAAAGGGAAAAGGCTGAGACAAATATAACTACAGTCATTTTTAATGTAAAAGCTTTCCTCTACGACTTAGAGCATACACTTCACCCTTGCCTCACCATGTGATTTTAAATGCACTTACTTCCAGTTTTTAATGCAAAACCATGATCTGGTCTTAGGCTTAAAACATGGCAGAGAAAAAATGCACAGCAGGTGTGTGTGTGTGTCTGTGTGTGCCTGTGTGCATGCACACGTGTGCACCTACACTTGCAACTGTGCATGGTGTGGTGATTTCTCCATGCAGGACCAAGTTGGAACTTAACTCACCTCTGGCACCTCACTTACCTTTGGTCAGAAACCTCTCTCTTCAAGAACATTAAAAATATCACATTTCTGGCAGCTTCAAACATTTGAGTCTACAGGGAAGTAATTTTTTTCTTTTCTGGTATTAACATTTACCTCCTTAGGATCACACTTTATAAAAGTTTGAGATAAGAACACTGCATCAGGAGCACGCAGCAACTTTCTCATGTAAAAAACGTAAGATTTGGTGTTGTTAGCACCTAAATTTATAAAACCAGGAACAAGAAATAACAGAGAATTCTCTGTGCTGTGAAGATGTGCACATTTCAAAAACAAACATTTGGATTTTTTGGCTTTACTCCCATTTACACATTACTTGTAAATCAAGGGAGAAAGGTCAGCTCAGACAGTAGCCTACCTTTGAGGAAAAAAAGTTTGAGTTCTTGCTTGGCCTGAAGTTTCCTGCATAATCCTGTTCCTAAGTCTTTAATTAAGGTACTGCCCTCCATCTCCTTCCCTGAACCTGGTTATGGTTTTATACTTGTCCTCTAAATAGGGAACCAGGAATGCTTCTGATCTTGTGGGTTCAAATGAAGGTCCTGTCCACATCCTGGTTCTGGAGAAATGCTCATATTGCAGTCTCCAGCACCATAAGTTTCATGGGAAGGTGAGTCCAGCTGCCAGTGAGTACAGTTGGCCTTTGGTGTGGTCCCACATCTTGCCAACAGGGAGTCCATGACCTCAAGATGGGCCATGGCAGAGGTCAAAGTCCACACGCCAGTGTCAGCTCCTTGCGTGCCTCACAGGGATGCTCAGACAAAAGACAATAAAAACGCGATTTAAGAGTTCTGCAAATCCTCACATGACTTCTATTAAGTATTTGAAAGACAAATACTGATTAAATCAAAACTAAGCCAAATAACTTTCCTATTATAAAGGGAGCACTGCTGGAATACGCTCTAGTGACAAATCCCTATTTTCCTTCCTTAAAACCTGTGGGTTTAATATCACTTGCAAAGGTCTTTCTTTTTTTTCCAGGGTCTTGCTTAGTTTCTCAGGCTTCAGTCAAGGTAACTGGCCCATAGAGATTGCTTTAAAAATAATCTATTCTCAATAGACTGATGAAGTATTCCTGAAATATTTTGACTTTCAAGTGTCATCATAAAACAGTATTATGTGAAACAGAGTCCTTAGTATGAGTTTGGAGTTTCTTGTTCATCTTTTTCCTGAGGTCAATAACTGTGAAAAATATCAGAAACTTGGATCTAAATGTTTTTTTATAAAGCTTGTTTTTCCTAGTGCTTTTGCTCAAGGGACCCTTATCATTGCAGTAAGAATAACAAAGAAGCTGAGGAGCAGAACTCCAGTTTGTTTGTTGCTCTGTAAAATACATACATTTGCACAAATGTTTTGGAATAAACATTTGTGTTTGTGCTTGCACAGCAATTAACAGATTGTAAATACCACCCAAAGTACAGCATCCACTTAGACTTATTGTATATACAGCCCCTGCTTGGATTTTGGTACATAAGACATGAGTCCCGGCTGGATTTCACTTTCCTTCTTTTAGCCATCAGTATAGATAAAGGACTTCTTAAATGGAGTCAGTCTGATTTAAGTCAAGGTACGTGCTCTTGAGATTATATTAAAGGAATCAAAACAGCAGCAGTCTCAAACATTGATTTCAGCATTGCAGCCATTGTATATTGTATACATGCTGTCAATACTATGACCTCCTTGCAGTGATCAGAACTATTTCTGTCCCCAAACAAATTAAAGCATTAGAACATAATTCAGATGACAACAAACATTGTACATGCGGATCTATCTTAATACTCAAATCGGTTTTTTTTAATTTGTCAAGTTCATAACTATCACTTAGAACTTGCTGACAAGGAACCTGATAACACATCATATCAAATTCCATTTTACAACTGTTTCCTTGGAAACACAGGCATAAAAATGGGCCATGCACAATGGAATGAAATCAAACAAATTAAAATTAACCTTAAAGAATTCCCACGAATCACAAACTCTTTGCATTGTTAAAATTCATGCAAAACCAGGGATAATGATTGCTACAATAAGAGCATCATTAGTCCCACATTGCCATAGACCCTACTTGCTTTGGCCCTGATCCATCAAATCACTTTAGCATGTACAAAACTTTAAATGCATGAATTATCCCACTCAACAGAATGAGTCATGTGGTCAAGGTTATTCATGGACTTAGGAACTGCACGAGAGGTGGCTTTATCTCCAGCGGCTCACTAGTGAGAGCACACACACACACGTGTTTGTGTGAGTGTATATATATATATATATATATGTATATGTGTGTGTATGTATGTATGTATGTATATATATGCACTCTGTAGGCTATGCATACATCTTGACTTCTGATTATTTAAAACCATGAGAAGATAACTCGATAAAGGCACGAAGACATTAGTTTTGAGCAATCTGTTTATATAGGGGTAGAAATTCTATTTATTGTAAAATTTGCATGCCAGTTCAAAGAAAAAAATTTGCTTTTTCTGTTGGCTTTTTTTCTTCCATAGGTTTGAAGTGACTTCAGAGTAAGACTACAGGTGACCTGATAAGAGAACTGTCCTGAGACTTACAGCTCCCTTCCTAAAAATGTCCATTAGGTTTGTTTTTTACAATTATTAAGCAATCAACACTTTTCCTCTTTTTATTGTAATAATTAAGATGGGTATGTAGATTCTTGTGCTCACATTTGAGACTTAGTGTAGCAAACTTATGTGGCAGGACTATCAAAATGCAGATATTATGCTGGCAAATGTATTCTTTGTCCCAGCAAAACACAGTACCAATGACCAGATAGCATTTTAATTCTACTACTCCTTGCATAAAGAAAACTTCCATGATCAGAAGCTTTTCAGAATACCATTCCTTTTCTTTTTTTTTTTTTTTTTTTTTGCCATCCACATTTAGGTAAAAATGTCATAGATAAAAAAGGAATTTGTCTTGGGGAGTTTATTCCATATTGTACCTCACACAATATCTTCTGTCTTGCTCCAAGATAACTGCAACCAGCAATTCACTATTAATTGTTAACTAAACCTAGTCATTTTATAGTATGTTCAAAGATTTCAGATCTCAAAATATCTGTAAAGATATATATTACTGACTCATTTCTACAGAAAGGGACACTGATGTACAGACTTCTCAACAGAATTGGCTATTCCCCATGGATCTTAGATTTGCACCGAGATATTTTAATTTAACAGATTTTTAAAGGATCTCACAGCAACTGGACTATAATGAAAGGCCTACTTGACCTAGGCACAGCAAAGAAGAGATAAAGCTTGAAACGTGAAAGATATATAATGTAAGGATGAAAATGGGCATCAAGTCCTGTTGAAAAGAAAGCTCCCTTAGTGTAAGTGCTTTAATTTCAGAATACAAATCCTGAAACAAGGAGAGAAAATTCATAAGTACTTGAATTATCTCTTCTGCTATTTTATGTCTTTCCTCAACTATAAAATAAATATTAAAAGTACTTAAGTAACTCTCGTGCAACCTTTCTTCCCAGTAATTTTGTTTCATCAGCATAAATCGTGGAATATTTTAGTCACAGTTTTATAACTCATGAGATTTAAAAAGCAGATATAAGTTTGAATTTTTTAGTGTAGTACATATTTTTCCAGAGTTCAGACCCAGTTTCAGCAGTTTTTTCATATAACTCTGGATGAAACCAAACCTTCATTTATCTAAAACCATGATTATCAATTTTTCCTTCAGTCTTACCTATCCTTTGCATAGCAAGTTGACACCTGAACTTCTGAAGATAAAGCTATTTCTCACTAAATATTTGTAATGTCTGCCAGCTCTCACAAAATTTCCTTAAAATTTAATGCATAAGAATTCATAGAATCATTTGAAAACTCCAGAATGTCTCAATGTTTTTGTCTGTTGTTATGTTTACCTTCAGTACAATAGCAGCCACCTGAGGGAAATCGGATTTCCAGAGCTTTAGGATAAATGATCGAAGGTGTAAAACTTCTCAAATTCTCTTTAAATGGAGTTGTTTATAATATATTCCCTTATTCCTGTGTAGAGTGGTATGCTATTACATGTTCTCAAATGTTTTTTACTGCTCTTTTCCTCTCATGATTTCTTGCAAAATTTGTACATGGAAATGCAATACTGGATGGTCTTTGTAAACATTAAACCAGGTATAATAAACATGAAGGAAACAATGAAATACTCTTGCTTTTTGCCCCTGTTGACATAAATTCAAACTGGCCAAGAAGGATGCACAGAAAAGTGTTCTTCTCCATTGCCCTCGCAGCTGAATGTCACTTGAGTGTGGTTTCAGTGTTTTCTAAAGGTTTGGAACAGGATTTGAAATTGTTTCAACAGAAGTCAATAGGAATTCTTGCCAGCTATAGAGAGAAATCTGAGGGTGCCCCATTTATCTTTATCTCATGGGATCTGATTTTACATAAGATTTCATGGTCATTCTTGGAGATCTTCTATGAGCCAAAGGAATGTTATGTCACTTGCACATCAGAGCAATGCCTTTGTATTTCTTGGTTGCTAGTAGGTAGAACTAGCAGGCAAACTGAGGGCTCAACCCTCATGATGGATTTAATTTTAGCAGTTGCTAAAATATGAGTAGAAGCTTCAATGAGGAATTTATCTTTTCACAACTGCACATGGCTATCACAGTATTGCAACAAAAGTTACTGGTACTTGGAGATAAAATTGTGTCGAGAGATGTGCCAAAATCAGCATGTATATTCTTGAATATTTCCGGAAAATTGCAAAATTAGACTAGTTAAATTATAGGATTTAATATAGAGCTGCCATCTACCAGGGACTAGAATGGTTTTTTTATGTCATAGTGGCTTTTGGACTGTTTTTAGTTATTGTCAAGTTTGATCCTACACACTTGTGCAAATAAGTAAAATGAAGTGTCAGGGGGCTTTAAATGATGTTAAAAGCTACAAGTTATGTACAGCAGGTCTCTGTAAACCTCATAAGGTCTTTTAGCCCTGGAAGTCCAACAACAAATATTTTAGGTCTCCTGTTGCAGATTTCAGTCTTTTTTTGAGAATTAGTTTTACTGAGGTTTCTGTTGGCCCTCACATTTCTTCCCCTTCACCTGAAACCATTGCATTTATATCTTGAGACCATGTAACATTCCCCACCTGTGTGGGCAGAGTTAGCAGTGTGAGAGCTGCCTTACACCTCCTGATCCTGAAACAAATCACTTTTCCAAACCCTCTGCAGGTTCTGCAAGGTAATGATGCCCCAAATTTGTAGAAGGATCTCCAGTGCAGGATAGAACACCAGCACAGTGTAGACCACCAGTGAAAAACTTCCTGTGTTTAATCCTGCAACAAGATGCCAGACTTCTTGGCATGACACAGAAGATAACTGCAGTCACTGTCCATGAAACACCATCAGAAATCTCACCGTGCAAAATGTAGGTAGTATCAAATCACCAAAATTATACACACAGCCTTTTTTTTTTTAAATAACCACTGCTTCTCACACCTCTTTTGTTACTTAATTTTTGAACCCTTTTCCTTATCTCACAGTCTTTAAGCATTTATCTAGTCACACCTTAAAGAGAGTGATGCATAGTGACTCAGAAAGTCAGAAGTCACTAAAATACTGAAGGACTGAAGCATTAGAATTAAATCTCCCTGAAGGCTGTTGATTTCTAATTTTATATACCGAGAGGAGGAGCAGAGGGGAAGGTTTTGCTTTTCCCTTAATTCTGCCATATTGTCTGATTCACAGCCGGAGACAAACTGAAATGGCCATCTGGTTGATGTGCATACAAAAGGAGTGGTTTGCCAGACAAAGAAAGTACCTTTTATCATACAAAGCAATGCATGTCCTCTTATCAGGCTTCCATTCTGTGGCTCCAGTGGAGCTGCAGGTATGTAGGAGCAGACCCTACATAGCACCCAGACGTAGCAGCTGCTGTTAAAATAGTAACGCAAGTACCGAGGGCTCAGTGGTACATTCATAACATAAAATATACTGCAATCATTCTGAATATTTTCAGCTCCTCGTTTCTGATTTCAGCTAGACCATTCCAGTTCACTAATTTGCTCCCATCACAGGAGAAAGTACAGCATTTTCTGCTTGAACAACTATTAGAAATCAGGGACCACTGTGTAAATAGACCTTTTTAAATAGGGGCATGTTTTTTGCAGCTATTTAATACCATCCACAAATGTATCTGTCTACTTTTTGTGATGTTAATTCTGTATCCACATGCCTAAAAGAAAAAATTGTTTGAAAAGCATCCCCTTTTTGCCCATATCAACTTTTGCACTCTTAATAAACATACCCAAACGCTTCCATATGGACACTCCATACTAGTTTGATTTCATCTATATTTCAGTTCAAACTGCTGAGCCCTGTGTCTCCACCACTCAGACAATGCAAAATGTCCCATAAATTTTAACAGAAAAATTGACAGTAGAACATTATGATAAACATTCCCCTTTCCTGGCCATAGCTGTTCAGAGGAATGCAAGAAATTTTTGTTATTTCACATGCACAAGATATCTGCTGTGTTTATGACTTAATTTTTCCCCTCTATGAGATACCTTCATTAGATGAAAGACAGTCATATCTATGAAGCACAGGCATTGTTGTTTAAAATGAATCCTTTATTTCAATTTTCTCATCCTCTCTTCTCCATTGAAACCTCCTGCTCTTGATACTGGACTCTGTTGACCTCCTCTTAAGGGGGTGTTTCATTGCCTTTGCTGCAATGATAACTATGGAAGTAGAACATCCTATTTCCCCATAAAGCTGTCCAGGGAAATGGAATGGAAATTGCCCTGAACTGGCAATGGAGGAGACTCCACTCCTGAGAGTGGGTTGTTCTATGCTGATATTCCCCTTCTCCTGATTTCATTCCATTTTAAATGATTTGTAAAAAAGATTGAAGCAATATGGTTTTCTAACTAGAATGAGGGTCAAAGAGATAAAGCCAGCAAACAAAAGGAGGCTAAGGAGTGATCCCAGGTTTCTAAGCATCATTGGGAGATTCATTTCCCTGGTATGTGGCAGGCATGGCAATATTATTAAATGTTCCCCAGGCAACGTTGCTAGGCTCCAAATTCTGTATTTTACTTCCAGAAAACAAAACACTTCCCTTTTACAATCAACTATCCCCTCCATCAATACATAACAAAATACCCAGTATAAAAGCTGTTTCATTTCAGAGAGGGACTTTCACTGTATTTATGCTGTTGTGGTATAAGGTCATGTTAAAACAAGGAACAATCAACTTAAAGGTTACTCACAGAATACAGAAGTGTAATTGTAGCAAAAATATTCTAACAAGGTTTTACAGGTCCAATACATTATTTTGAAATAAATGAGCACAAAGGATGCCTTGAAAGATGGTACTGAATTCTAAGTGTCAGTCATGCAAGAAGCAGAGATTTAAAAGCAGTCTTTGTATTCACAGGTCCATGACACAGAGTCCCTATTTGGAATACGATGAAAGAACATTCAAGGACAAAAGCGTTTCTGGCCCTAAATTTCCCTTCACTTCATTCAATTATCTAGAAACCTATCCTTTTTCCTCCTCATAACATATGACATCAAATTTCTGTGCATTAAGTGAAACTTCCCTCTGTTGGGGAAGGACCTCCAAATTTCTCAGCCATGCAGTGGCAAATTTCAATTGGGCCAGGCTTTTTGCCATTGATCTAATGCACACGTGCATTGCAATGTATCGTGCATTATGTGCCGTGCATTCTCACCTACTAAAAAAGAAATAAAACCATTTGTTATACTCAAACCAGTCTCTGAAGGTGATTTCACATTCTTCTTCCCACAGAGGGAGCAATTCAAGCCTCTTCTCCAACAGGAGATAGAGTCCTTGTAGAGACCCCCTGGAGACCATGGTAGGGAAAACAAACTCTGCAACAAGGGATCTCCACAGTGAAGCTGTGGACTGGGGCTTGTCAACTAAACCACCTGATCTGGTCTTTGCCCTCTTTACCACAGGAGCAAAGTGAATTTCCCTGCTACTCTCTGTAATCAGCATGAGAAACAAACAGAAAATAAAGCAGAGAGAGGAGGTAGCCCAAGACAGAAAGCTACCAGGGTTTTTACAGTTAGAGAGGTCCCAATAGATTTTTCTTGGGGCAAGCGCATTAATTTTTCATAATACTTGAGTTGCAAAATCTTAGTGTCCAAATGCCTAAATGTCTGTGGTTGGCTGCCATAATAAAGATGTCAGGTATTCAGATGTTTTGGCAAGGTCTACACAAGAACCTCAGGCTTATAATACTACATTTATTATTTTACTCTGTTATATTAGCTCTGTATGTGCTCTGTTTTGGGAACTGTACCATAGGAAATGTCCATGCAGTTCTCCATTTCTGGGAGAGGTTGTTAATACACCTGTTCTGCTGCGCTCCCTATTACCACCTAGCAGGAAAAAGCAGAGCCACGCCTTGTAATCCCAAATCAAACTTCTCAACAGAGAGAGCAGAAACCCTCAGGAGTTTATCTCTAAAACTCCCTCCTCATTCTCCTAACAGCACCTCTTAGTCAGATCAAGGTTTTGCCACTACCTCTTTAACCAACTTCCAGAGTGCTGGAGCAGCAAAATACCGTTTTGCCTGGTCGAAACAACAACCAACACTGGGCCATTTCTGTCACAGTCTCTTGGCACCTGTGTACTGGGGAGAAGGAGCATAGCCCTTCTCCCATGCATGCAAAGTCATATTGGTAGAGAGGAACAGAGGTACAAAGGCAACCTATTTATTTGTTTTGCAAGCATAAAATGTGCAAGACAGGATGGTCAGCTATATATGCAAAATTAGTCAGATGGAACAGAAACCTGGAGTTCAAAACATGACCCATGCTCCACACATGAATCAAAAAAGCAAGATTTTTTTTTTAATTGCCTTTGATAACGTTCTGTTTTACAGAGAAATGTGTGCCAAGGACTTATTCTAAAACAGTGAAGTTGTTGAAAACACTCACTGCTGTTGAAAGACTTTGAACCAGGCCAAAAGACTTTCTAGAATATTTCACTAGTAATGAAGATAAAAATGAGTAGCTGGAAAGGCTAAGGGCGATAGGGACGTTTTAAAATGTGGTGGTAGAAAACCAAACATGCAAGCGAGCAAACCGAGAAAGACAGTGACCATCTGCCACGCGGAGCGGGGACGCAGACGTCGATCCACTCCTTGTACCAAAGCAGGCCAGGAAGATCTTGGGGCAGGATCCTGCGGGCAGGAGGAAGGCTGCCCTGCCCGTCCTCTGTCTCCTCTCAGCGTGTCCTTCTTGCTTCAGCCTGGCACTAAAGCTTCAGCCTGGAAGCCCCCATGGGCAAGCTTGAAAAGAGCAGCAAGCACATTATTTTACCTTCCCTTGAAAAAAAAAAAAAAAAGGGAGTTGATCAAGCCAAGGACACCTTAAAAATAAATATAAAAAGTAGAAAGAATTAGGAGAAATAAAGGAATGAATATGTTTCTTCACCATCAGTTTCAGGGAAGCTCACTCAAGACCCTTGGCTACCCATGCAGTAGGGGAAATGACAGAAAATGCCTGATGTATACCACCCTGCCTGCCTAAGGGTGGAAATAGGGCATTTGGGGCTGCTATTGGTGTGGGTGGTGGCCAGGGAGGGACAGAATGTTGTGAAGAGTCTGGCCTGGGTGGGCTGATCCTGTAAGGTACTGAGCGACCTTGTCAGGCATGTTGGGAATGTTGCAGGATTGGGCCCTGAATGCCTGTACTTGATAGACAGTCACGGCAAAAATGTTATACTGAGATACTCATCCAAAAACAGGGAAACAAGAATCACTGTAATAAGCAGTAGATGTGGAATTTTTAGCATAAATGGGAAAACCCAGCATTTAATACATAAGACGAGGTCTATTTGCAGCCATAAAATTGCTGTCAGCTAATGCCTGATAAACCCTGCCTAAATTGGGATTTTATTATATCTATTTTATTGTATATCTATATTTCCTCTGACAAAAGTTGGACAAACTTGTCCAAAAGACTAGGGGTCCATTTTATGTGCTTGGGTGTCCAAGCACCTGCCAGCTGTTTGTCCCTTGAATTGAGGACATCATGTTTTCAATTTCCTTCAATAAAGCTATGAATCTGGCAATTTGCTGGCCTGCTTCAGCTAAACAGAAAGGACAATTTGAGAAAGATCATAGTTCAGGCTCAGTCAGACGGAAACGATTGAAAACAGAGAGCTGGCTGCTATGTTTCCCCAATGCAGCTTGCTGTCGCAGTTTGACTGACAAACTGACTTTTTTGAGGTGCTCATGCCCATTTCAGTCAGAGTTTATTGAAGGTGATTTTGATCTTCTCCATGAGGCCACAGCAGCGGCCATGCCATCTGTCACCTTGATTGCATCGTGGATTCTCTGGAGAGAGTGCGATGGCTCCTGATCATTTACAGATTGTGCTGCTTTCGCCTCCATAAGGACCACATGCACAGAGCCAGATGGTGAACATACACGCTTATTATAAGTCTTTATCTCTGTGCAGGAAGGAGAGGCACCATTAGATCTCCCTCAGGAGCTCCGCTCCTCTCTACCATCATGCTGCTCTTCAGCAAATACAGTCTTCTTCAGCTGTCATCAGCCTACCTCTGAAAATTAAAAAAATAAACAATAATTCCATCAGCGTAGGCACGAGACGTACAGACAGTGCCACAAAGCAGCTCCCCCCCCCTTCCCCCGGCACACACACACACTCGGGCTCCTGCGACTGTCAGCGTTAGGTGGAAACAAGTTTGTTCGCGAAAAGACAGTTAATGTGCAATTAGGAGAGACTTCTTTGTGAAAATAAAGCAGTGCCATCCTGGTTGTTCTTGGCACATTTTTAATTCAGCGCGTTCTCTCTTTAAAGCGAAGCCTGAGCAGGCGATTGCTGTTTTTCCAAAGGCAGCTTTGTGTTTGTGTCTGTGTTTCTCCTGCCGGAGAGCGGTGACGGGGTTCTGGTTGCCACGGGTTGCGTGGCTGAAATCCGAGTGTCAGAGCCGGGGAAAGGCGCCGGCTGCAGGGAGGGAGCTGTGCCGGCGCTGGGGCCCGCTGGGTGAGGGAGCAGCGCAGCCACCGGGGAGGGGACGGCAAACGCTGAGCCATCAGCGGCTCCCTCTCGATGGGTTTGTCGGGTCCTCTCGGCAAGAAGTATCCTAGAGTCCCTCCTTGCCGAGCGAGAGGGGAGCAGCCGGCACAGACGCTCACCTCGGCTCGTTTAATACATGTACGGCAGGCGTGACCCCGGCCACGGGCTGCCAGATTGCACAGTTTGAGCGTTTCTCTCCGAGAGTTCCGTTTTGTTTGTGCAGCTCCTGCATAACAAACACTTAATTGCTGCGAACGTGGTTTGTTTTTTTGTTTGGTTTTTTTTTGGTTTTGGTTTTTGTTTTTTTTTTTTTTTCCCTTGCTAGCTATGTTCCCACTCTGCTGCAGTTCCTCCTTTAAAGAACTGTAGTTATTACATTCCAAAATCTTAGCAGAAGAACCATTGCAGACACACATTTCTGGGCTTTGCCAAGCATAGAGCATCCTTCAGAGTGAAAACCTGGCCTACATCCAGCTACAGTGTCTTTCCTGAAGCACATGGAGATTAATTTGTTTGTTTCTTTCTTAAAAGTGCTTCTTTTCTGAAGACTGGATGTCAGGGAAATAAGATTCAGAAACGAGACTGACACCTTCCGAAATGTTTCAGGAACTTGTTAAGGTCACTCCCCCAGAAAGGAGGAAAAAAATCAGGATAATGAAAAATAATGGATTAAAAAGAAGAAAGTGATAAATGAAGGTAGCGTCACTTACACTGATTATTCTTTGCTTTTTATGTGTAAAAACAGGGATACAAATGGTTACTATGATTTCTGTCTGTAAATTGTTCACAGAAATATTACAGTTGTCAAGTAACTTCTACTACAGGAAAGCCTCGGCTTCAATATGCAGAGATTCCACCCTGCTTTTCCCTTTATTCAAGCCATGTGGAAGAGAAATGCATGTTTTCTTAAAAAGCAGTAGATTTCTCCACAGGTAAAGGCATATTTAAATACTAACTTTGGCAGCTCTCACAGATGACAGCAAATCCTTTTTTTCTTCCTACTTCCGATTAATTTACCGTATCAAACTTCCAATTTTGCCACAAAGCTTTTAATGTTTTACAGAGTTGTTCCCCCCACTTTGTGTTTCAGATCCTAGATGCTGTGGCATCAAAACAAACAAAAAACAAACAAACAAACAAAAAAGGAACTTGCCACAAATTAAAAACAAAGTTTCAAATATAAAATTACATACGTAGAAACACATGCATATGTTTACTATTACGATCTCAAGCTTATATCAGGGCACTGTGTTATTCTTCTTGTGGTATTGCATAGGCTTCTAGCTGATGATAATGCTGTATTCTGTGAATTTGTAATTCCACTAGAAAAATATAAGGTCTCTGTGTGGTATTACAAGTGCAGTATGTAAAAAAATCCCTGTGATAAGTAGCAATTTTTTCTACTTTTTTGTCTGGATCTGCCCATCCCTAGTATCCCTTCCCAAATTAGGCTAGCATGTGGCTATCATGTATTCCCTCTGTGGATAGACTTATATATTGTGTTCAAAATCTCTATTAATCTGATTAAGCTAGTGAGTGACTAATCCTTTAATCTCCTTGAGAGCACTGTTATGTCTGCTGTGTGTCAGATTTGTAACTAGTAATCAGTTAAGTAAATGCTAAAAGTTAAGCAAAAACTACTTTGGATCCACTTTACAGCTGCTTTTGGTTTGTGACCTTTACAGTTGAAACTGTATGGAGAACATGAGGGAAAAGAAGAAATTGCTTGTGGTGGCAAATCTGCTGTCCAAGCATCCCAATTGTAAGGACCATCTTGTTGCTACTCCCTCGGTCTTTAGTTATTAATTATAAATGAACAGGTAATCTCCCCTTTGCTTTCTTTCTTTCACTCTGGAAAGAAAATACGTAGAATGGTTTCCACGTATTTATAATTCAGAAAGGAAATTCCATTGCCAATTAATTTCCAACTATTTGCTTTTTTCCTTCTTTTCATTAAAGTCATCACTGCTGTGCTAGTTTTGGACAGCATAAAGTTAATTTTCTTCATAGAAGCTGGTATGGGGTTACGTTTATCATTTGTGCTGAAACAGTGCTGATAATTCGGGGATGTTTCTGTTACTATTGATCAGTGCTTACTGATCAGGTAAGGTCAAGGCCTTTTCAGCTTCTCAGCCCACCCACCAGCGAGGGGGCTGGGGGTGCACGAGGAGCTGGGAAGGGACACAGCCAGGACAGCTGTCCCCAGCTGACCACAGGGGTATTCCATCACATATGGTGTCCCACTCGGCATGTTGACACGGGGGACGAAGAAGGAAGTGCGGGACATTCGGACTGATAGTGTTTGTCTTCCCAAGGCACCGTTATGTGTGATGAGGCCCTGTTTGCCTGGGAATGGCTGGACACCTGCCTGCCCACGGGAAGTGGTGAATGAATTCCTTGTTTTGCTTTGCTTGGGCGCATGCAGCTCTTGCTTTACCTATTAAACTGTGTTTGTCTCAACCCACAAGTTATCTCACTTTAAGTCTTCTGATTCTCTCCCCCGTGTCACTGTGGGGGGAGTGAGTGAGCAGCTGCATGGGGTTTAGCTGCCGGCTAAACCACAGTTGCTAAACCTTTACCTGAGCAAACACAGACACATTTTAAAAGCTGCATTGGAAAAAAAACCCACAACTGTTTTACCTTAATAAAAGGAGACTGTGTGGAAGGAGATTTGGGGCAGGGGAAGGAAAATGTGCAATCTTCATAGAAAAAAAATGTGTAGACCTATTGCTGGCAGATGTAGAAGCATCAAGTCAATATGGTAACAAGGATCAATATGCCCTCAGGCAAGATATGACTATGACAATGCTGAATGCATGTATAAATTTCCCACTCCAACTAGCTGCCTAGGAAGAAAATGAATTCAAAGCAGCCATGCAGAGAGGAGTAAATCTTGACCCTGGTATCTAGCTCAGAGAGGTGACCAGGGCACCAGGGGACAAGCAGAAGGGTCAGTGGGAATACTTCCCAGACAAGCTGGCCCTTGGTACTATGCTTCCTGTTGTCACCCCTGCAGCCTCAGGCCCACGTTCTCCTCAATAGTACCCATCAGGAGTGCACAGGACTTGTTCAGTTTGATTTTCATGGTGGCTGCACCGCTGAATTGGATTTCCCTGGTATTATATATTTGCAAATGACTTCTCTTTACCCCCAGGCTCCTTTACCTGAGTGAAGAGGGGGCATGCTCCTGAGTCACAGAGGCAGCAGAATGTTTACCAAATATCTCTTTTCAGGCATTCTTTCAGGAGGACAGCAACTGATGGGCAGATGAGGGTTGGCAGAATAAAACTTGTGGGGAAACAACAACATTTTCTTGCTCTTAGGGGAGATAAGCCAGGCCTGTCAAAAACTCAAAAGGCTACAGAAACACTAGATTTCTGTAAAGCCATTTATATACTACTTTCAAGGAAACCTTGGATAAAGAACATCCATTAATTATAGTCACACATAAATCAAAACACTTTAGAACCAGAGGTCTTTTATCTTTTTTCTTTTTTTCTTTTTGTAAGATTATCTTTAAATGTGGTCATTTAACCTCAGTTAAAAAGAGAGTAAGTCAAGCAGACACGAGAAATATCTAAGTAACAAGGAATATGAGCACAATAGGTTTTAGGCCAGATTCCTCTTTGGATGCACAAGCTGGTCTCCCACAGATTTCTATGACAGACACATTGACAGCAGTGGGAATCAGGCATACTCATCCAAGGGCATAATTTGGCCCATAATGTATGAGGTTTGTCCAGCTTATGAAAGCAGCAAGCAGTATGTTACAAACACTGCCTCTGTGTAGCTTACCGGGGTTTTAAATCCTCAGTGGCATTTCCTGTGCCTCTAAAACGCATTTGATAAAAATAGCTGAGGCTGCTTGAATCAATACCTGTTGAAAGAACAGACCTGCTGAAAAAATTAAAATTTGTTGCAACAAGGTTATCCACTTAACAGGTTTCTACTTGAATTACCAAACAATCCTCATTTTATAGCCTAGCTAAAGCCATGGTGCATCCACTGGAGAAAGTCTGATATTTTCCATCCTTGATTCTTAAGCCTGTTTTTGAAAATGCTTCCTAGCCCTGCTCACAGCAATTTCTTTTCACCCCTACGGTGGTAATGGCTTATGTAATTACGACTTTGTACATGAGCTGAACTCCCTATGGGTGTTTAGATTCCTATTATCTTTAACCTCACCCACCTCTGCCAGTGAACTCTCACCTTGGAGGCTCATTGGAGGGATCAGCTGGTGGCTGAGAGGAGAGCAGGCTGCTCACAGGGGCTGGGAGCTGCTGGGCAGTTCCTTAGCCCTTATGGGGCACCACTGCCAAGGAAGGCAAGGCAATCAGAAGTCCTTTTCTCTCCAGTTCTGCCCAGCTGACTGCATCACTAGAAGCCATTTGCAGCCACCTCTGAGAAACCAGTCCACTCAAATGTGGGATTGGAGGTCAAGCTCACCAGGCTGTGCTTTTTTCTTTGCTAAGAGGTCCCATGTATTGCTTGGGAGACTTTGACAAGCCTATTTGAAAAATAAAAAAGGTGTCTATTAATTTCTGTTGCCGTTATTATTTTGCAGCTCCCATAAAATTATTTTTCCTTTTTTCCTTGCCCATATCCACTGGACAAGAGATTCAAGGAGCTCTTACTGGTAAAAACTGCTCACTCTAGGATGCTTTTTGCATTCTCCTTCACCCTTTCTTTCTCTTGCATGTCCCTTCAGCCTGTACCATTAAAATCAGTGGTAGAGGAAATCAGTGTCCCCATAGTGCAAAGGTAAGGCTTCCTTCTGGATAAAAATGTGGTTTGGAAGACTGGTGAACTCAGCACAGGCTGGTCCTTGTAACAGATGGAGAAAAGTCCCATCACTGTGAGGGACTGATCCCCCAGTCTAACCTGGCTGTACTGAAGTCAGTGAGATTCAAATAGCTAAAAGCTATTGAATGGAAACACATGGAAAAATTTTCAAACCCTGCTGAAGATTTCTGCATGACACATTTATATGTTTAATTTCATTCTGAGGGTTATCAGTTTCTTTTAAAATAATTTTCCCTTCTTTTAGCTAAATTACCCATTGTATGAAAAATAAAAATCACAGCAAAAATGTTACAGTAAAAGTTTTCTGAAACTGAAAAACCACGGGAGGTGTGATAAACCATCTGTAAAATTTTTGACAATTAATTTGAGCTCTCAGTCCAATTTCTTCTGGCCATATCAACACTGATCTAAGTAGAGATTTTCTTTCCCAGGGAAAAAAATCACCAAGACTGAAACACTGGAGCTAAGATCCAACTTGTTTGCTGAGGCCATTCCTAGACCCACTGAGCTGCTGGCATTTTTCAGTCACAGTGTATTTGCTGGGAGGTTTCAACCCTCATCAACAATTCTGTGTTAGTGTATGGGTTCTAACACTCATCTTTTTCTTGGAATTTTGAAACCAACACTGAATGCTGATGTATAACATTGAACATAAGCTACATGCATGGTATGTTAAGTGGCCATTGAACCAAAACTGACAGTGATTTAAGGTCCAGAATTTCACCAAGGTGTGCCCTCATCCATATGGGCAAGCAAGATCCAAAGTCAATAGAGAACTTGCTGTTTTTTCTTTTGGACATTACTAAGCTTTGGATTTTGTGTATGTCACCAGAAAATGAGATCAACAAAAGCAGTACAGCCTGCATTGTGTTTTCACACTGTTAAGGATATAAATGACCTCTCTGTATGAGAACCACACGTGAATAAATTTTTGGTAGTCTAAATAACTACTTGTTTTTTGTCCAAAGCAAAAACAATTCAACCACAGCAACAGAAGAATGAAATCAAATGAAACTGTAATCACAGTATTGACCCATTTAGATATTATTAGAGCAAACTCCCTAGATCAATTAAAAAAGCACAATTCTGTGCCCCGTTAAAAAACCAAGACCAAAATCAAAACCAAACAAACAAACAAAAAAAAAATGAAATCAGATTAGAACTAGTTCCCTTAATCTAACAATTAACTTAATTTTTTTCACCATGAATTTTTTCACAACATTTTTCTTCATCTACCTTTATGCAATTCCAACCCTGTACTGCACTGGATTCCTCCTGTGTTCTTACTTAAAGTGTGCATATCAGTTTTGCATGTATACCTAGGGATGGCTTGAGAAACTGTTTTGGGATGAACACAGATACACTGTGTATAACATGTTCTTTATGGTGGAATTAATAGTCATGTCTTTAGATTTGCTTTGTGCAACTCATTCTCTGATGAGATTAAATGCCCATCACTGGTGCAGCAAAGATGGCTCATTTTCCTATGAAGTCCTGCTTTAATTGCCAGAGAGGTCTATGGTTGCTTTTCTCAGAATTTCTACCTCCAGCAGGATTTCCTTCTGAAGTACGCACCATCTCCACGTGCCTTTCCTCTTTCCAAGCAGCTGTGGCTGTTCTGTTCTGAACACTAGTTGGATACAAGAGCACTGCAGAGCGAGCAATGACTCCCACAGCCAGTGCTGATACGCGGTGTCCATATGGACAGTATTTACATTAAGGCCTTTCTTTACTGAGTTTGATCCTGGCCCCATGAGTCAAACTCTAGCTGTCAAGGGATTTGTTGTAAGTAATGGTCATTTGTGTTTCATAATTATCTTGAATAAACACAATTAGTTCCACATTCTGCTGTTTTCTTCCTAAGGCATCTGTAAACATTCTGTACTATTCTAGCAAATGGCTTTTGGCAATCATTAGAAAATAAAAAACCCAAAGCAGAATGATTCTCAGTGGATCCTTTTAATTTATTCTAAGGAGTGTGCCCAGAGGAGTAATGAGACCTACTAGACAGTAATGGCAAAGGGATATTATCTTTCACTTAGTTAACCATTGTAACCCACTTTGAAGTATCTCCAATCACAGTCCTCATGTGGTTAAAATAGAAGAGTTTTCACTTCAGGGTTTCTCCAATAAGCCAACCCAATATATTTGGTATAGGAATAATGTAGGCATCTTACTTCCATTCTTCCATTAAAAAGGATATCCAAAAAAGCTAGCTAAAAGTGTTAATAAAATAACAACAACAAAAAAACCCAAACTAATCCCCTCACCAAAAAAACCCAAAAACCAACCCCAAACAAAAAAAAACCCACTTCCCCTCCCCTCACCAAAAAAGGAGTGTGGAAACTTTTGACAGCACCAGACACGCAAAAATATGGATTTTTTTCTCAATGCTGCTGATTCTTTCTAGCCTGTGGACACTGGACAATGTACTTGTCCTCTCTGTGCCCCATTTATTCCTTCTATGACAGAGGGATACGTAGCATTTGTCCACTTTTACAATGCTCTTTAGATTGAAAGCATTGCAAAGTCATAGTAATATCATTTCCTATATAATACTGGCACCAGGTTTACCTACAAATTAAGTTAATGGGATAATATTTCTTTGAGATAATGGAGTCTTTTTTTTTACATTGTATTGTTAGAGAAACAGAAAATCAATGGTCCCAGTCTATTAAAAATAAAAGGAAAAAAATTGAAAAAAAGGCTAATTGAATATGGAGGAAGAAGTGTTGTATTCTTGTTCTAGTAAACAGGCAATTAAAACAAGGAGGAAAGTGTCAATTGGTAAAATTAGCTAAAAAAGTTACTTTGAGTTTTTGCCCTACATTTGGACTATCAAATCTGAGGCAAACTTTTCAAAGCAAATTGCTGAGGATTGCCAAGTTAACAAGCTGTTCTGTGCTGCAAGGGACATATTTATGGACATACTTTCAACAAGACGTACCTAGTGCTACCAAGCTGTGCTGTACTAAAGAGCAGTAAGTATCAGATAAACTGATTTTTTTTTTAATAGAGGATTTCACACATGAGAATGATTAAACACAGCTCAAATATTCAGAAGTGCACAAACCTCTCCCCTCCCCCAAACCCACTCCTCTTTTCTGCTACAATAGTGTCTAAACAAAGTAAGAAATCCCAGGAAATTCAAAGGTAAGAAAATACAGAGTTTTATAAGAATTTTATTAAAAGGAGGCACTGCAAAGTTTATTATAGATGAGTACTAAGTCTTCAGCAGTAATTCTTACTTTAGTAGGGCTGTGTATAGCATCTTCAATGACATTTCAGAGTCAATGACTTTTGAATCTATGAGTTCCTTAAGGGTTGTGTTTTTAAAATGTTTCACAACCTCTTCTCAAAGAAACCCATTCTAAGAACTATTCCTAGCCTACAAGACCAAAAAAGCTAATATGGAAACAAGAATAGCTAGGCAAAGAGCTTGCTTCTGGACACTTTTTATAAGGAGTAGGGATTTTAACGGCAATTTTCTCCAAAATCAACCTTTTGTATGCAACAGGCCAAATTCTAACTACCAAGGCAAATGCTATCTCCAGACTCAGGAGATTGTTTTACACACTCAGGTTCCTTTGCAGCTCCCAGCCCTCAGGAACACTGCTGTTCACAGAGGGGTAAAGCCTGAATACATGTACCTTTCCCATTGCTGGGACCTAAGGACGTGCATGAGAGAACCCACTGCTGGGAGGACACTCAGTATTCAGACATTGTAAGTCTAAGCCCACCCATGGCATTGCAAAAGCTACCAGAGAAAGCCTACATAGCCCATAAAAAAAAGACAACTTTAGCTAAATACATAATTTGTCTTCATTTCTGCTTCCTGGTTCAAATTAGAAATGGTGCTCTGAATAGACAGAGATTTGTGTCCATAAATGTGTTTCAAAGTTAGCTGGGCATTTTGGATCTACTTTGTCCAGAAAGGCTGTGAGCTTCACTGGTATGTGTCAGACCACAATCTTTTTCCTAGGATACTTCTCTGTCTTAGAAGAGACCTATTTTCTGGTGTTGTGGTTTTCTGAGTATTTTGCAATGTCCTTCACTAAAGTGCAGGAGCTCAAGATGGAGTTTATTCCAACCAGAACCAGAATGTCACCCACCAGGAGGTAACTCCAAGATATTAAAAATGCTTGGAGTAGTTTTTTTTTTCGTGTAGCCACTTTCTTTCATGTAACCCTAGCCATGTTTCCAAGTATCTGCATTCTCCCATGCCATTTGTACCTTGGAAGTACCATATAGAACACGGATGTGCATCTTCATTTAGCCTGTTTATCAGATGAAGTAATTCAATCCAGTACACCTTTAAATACTTCTGAAAGAAATAAAACTGTTAAAATTTGGGGGTTGTGAATGAATTTCAGGTTTAGTTTTCATGATTTTAAACCACAGAACTCCTAAAAATTGAAAAGGAGCAGAAAAAAAAAATTTAAAAAGAGGAGTTTGAATTACAGGATTGTAAATAAAAGAATTTAATGTAAGTAAGTGATCTGCATGCAGCACAAATCCCAGAACACTGCAGAATGTTTTTTGCTTTCCTTCTGGACTCCTACTGTTCTCAAAAAATGATTTAGTATTTAAGAGTAACCTTACCTTAGGGGCTTTCAGGAAGATATATTGATTTAACTATAACAAACATAAAAACATCCGTTACCGAAACATCTGAAAATACATTTATTCCACGGCCAGAAAGTCAGATTCCTTCTTTTTAAGTACAAACTTGGGTTTTGGAGGATTTTTCCCTCCTAGTTCTGGTAAGAGATATTTAAGCAGAAAGAGCAGCTTGTTTCCTTGACAGCAGAGAACCAACTGTTTTGGTTTTCTTTGTTCCATGTCTGTTCAACATACTGTATCCATAGAAATAGCTGCTGTCCCAGAAGTTCAAGCATTTTGTATTATATATACCCAAAGACTGAGTTAATGCTACCTTAACTTTGCAGAGTTTCTATCATAAAATTTCAGAAAGGAAAAAAAAGGAAGCAAAGGTTCCCAAGGCAACGTTGTACATTCTGTATGTTTTCTGATTTATATTTAAGATTTCAAAAATATCAATATCAAGCATTTAAGAAATAAAGACAAATATAATGTGATGCTTATAAGCCACGTTGCTGACTGTGATAATGGAAACTGCTGGTTTTGCTTTTGCCGTCTTTGTGACACACAGTCTGATGAACTGCTAGTTTCCAGTAGACCTGATACTTCACCAAATATTTCCTCTAATTTCAGAAGTGAAGAAACGTGAAAAGAAGCACTCTAAGTTTTATATTTGAGAGTCAGGGTCGCACTTTTGAGACAAAAATGCAGCTGACGAACTGTACCTGCAAGCAAGCCCCTACCTTCCCTCCCCCCTTCTCAGCCTCATGCACCACCCAGCTCCACCCCTGCACATAAAAACCATGTAAACTGCAGCTTTTTACACTCTGTGAGCTGAGGGGACAAATATTTTGAAGATAAAGATTGGAAAGTTCTTAGCCAAGACAAGGGTGAGAGCCTTGGGCTCCATGTTCTCCTCTAACGTGGCATTTTACAAAGACACCTCCTACCACGTGACAAGTTTTGCAGGGAATGATGACTCCCAAAGAGCCATGAAACAGTGAGAAGGGATATGGCAACGAGGTTATAACTGAAACAGATTTGTAACTTCTGCTCCCATCCCCTTTGCCTGTAGTTGTTTACAAAACACTGGGTGTGCATGTGGAAACCACAAAAGCAGCTCCTGCCCTCCTGAAGAACAAACCACCCTCCAGGTTTCAGAATTTAGATTGTCTCCTGTTGTGAGCACCCAGGCTGCTCCATGATGGCTGGTGTATGGAAAGAGGCTTAATTAAACCACAAATCACACAATTCCAGGGTGAGGCCTAACTGCTATTTGACTCAGGATAGGCTTATTTTTCATTTTCCTCCAGAAAACAAGCCATCTCCCAGCACTGTGCTACCCAGCTCAGAGTGGTTCTCTTGGCGACCCTCGGGTGAGGGGGGAAGGAGGGGGATCTGTGCCGTGGGAAGTGTGAATCCCCGTGCACACCCGGCCTTCCTGGGCCGTGGAATATAGATGAGCTGTGAAAAAACAGCAGTGAGGTTTGTTCCTGTGATTTGCTGTGCCTGCTAGCTGTGTCTCTCTGTATATATGTACACATCTTTACGTGTGTGCTGGTGTGGGTGTAAGTACATGTTCTCAAAATATAAACAAATATAAATAAGCATGTGTGCACACATCTGCACAAATATTAATACAGATCAAAATGAAAAGGAAGGAAAACAGTGATGAGGATCAGTATTTTTGTTCAAAGGACCCACTCTGCACAGGGAAAAGTGTATTGGCAGTGGGTATTTTTTCCCCTGAACCTCGGCTCAACTCCACAAAACCGGATTTCCAATATGGCCTTCACGCAATTGCTTTTATCACTTTCTCTCGTTGTGTCCTTATGTACAAGGGTAAAGACTATTCTGCTGCATCCAAGTACAGTGTGCTAAAGGGAGGGTGAGCAGTGGGGAGCCGTGCCTGTGCCACTGTCCTTTGCCTGTTCCTGATTCCATGGCCTGAGGCAATGGTTTGCATTTTTAGGACAACAGCCGGCTATCTGCAAGCAGGAGACCACTCGTCAGGCTTCATTACTGCACACAAAATGACACTAGTGAGCCTGTGGTCACAACTGTGCTTATGGTGCGCTGAAAAGCCATTACATCTCATTGCAACAAAAAACTGCACGAATGTACAGGCTGACCAGCCCCATAAATTGCCAAAAACCTGACAGGTCAGCTTATTTATGCAATGTAGTACCTGCAGTAAAATTTTCTGGATAGAGCAATAGTAAGGGACTAGGAACTAAAGAACCTTTTCATCAAATGTGTTATAGTTTAATAGGCAATGCTCCTGTTTCCTTTATTGAGTACTGAGAAAATAAAGAATTTCATTCTGCTGCATGCTTGCTGCATTAGGCATGGTCAGCTGAAGTGTCTTCCCCTTCTTCACATTAACAACCCTAAAGCATAGTTAAAATCTAATGACCAGCATGAATGGATTTTCATGTTTGATGTTATTTTTCATTGTTTAGGTTTTTGGTATTATACAGATCACATTGACATATCTGACATATAGCATTTTACTTAACTATAAATGAACTGGTTTCTGCTATAATTACCGACATTATTACTGGTTTAAGCTGGGCCATGAGTATATCTAATAATGTTGCATGTAAAGGGTAAAACTGAAAGAGACAAAGAAAATGCAGCCATTAGGATTCTGGAATATTCCCTTCTAAAGTAAATTCGTATTGCAATGTGGCTAGCATTTATTTATGTTGCATATAATTGGTACTCATTGGCAAGTGCTGTGAACAAGAGAATTCTGGGCCAGATTCTGATCTTGTGTGCATGCTTATGTGCACATATAAAGAAAGAGAGGGAATAATTTTGTCCTGGTGAAGCAAGATAAGAAGAAAGAGTGATTGTCTTTTGAGAGGTCAGATACTATAGCTGGGGAAAACAGAGGGGCTTCCAAGTCCACGGTGGCTTTCTCAAGTGATCTTACTGCCTTAGCATCATTTGTTGATTGTAGTTATAAGAATGTTGATAAATTTAGATCTGTGATGGAATTGTGTCAGTGCATGGACACTGTAATTGAGCTCAGCAGCAGGATATTTCCTTATCAATAAAACTGTTCCTGTACCCATCAAATGTTAATACATGTTTTCCTTTCCTTAAAGGTATGTTCCTCTTCATATGCTAGGCTACAAATTCTCACAAACGTGTGTGGTAATTGGTGATTGTGATAGGGAGAAACTCATTATTGTTGTCAAAAGTGCTGTTTCTTCCAAGTGGAGGGGTTTAACCATAAGTCTTGCAGTCAGCTTCTTGGTGGATGGCAGAGCTCTGTAAAGCACATATTTCTATTGCAATAGTATCTGCCCTTCAAGCTGAGCTCTTCACTGTCTTCAAATGTAAAGGACATTGGGTATATTAAAATATGGGGGAGGGGAGTTGTCTGCAGAAAATACTTCAGGGGACTCAGCCATGTGGATTGAACTTTACCTGGAAGCTGCATTAAAGTTTTCCAGGGCCTCTGGGGTTCAAAAAATGTAGGATGCTGTCACATTGATTAAATATCTGGGTCTTGACAGAAGGTCCATCAACTGTAACTTTGAAGGCCACAGACATGATGATGGAAGTAGAAAAGCAGCCCATGGACCTGTGAATGGTAACACATGACATTAAAAAGACTGATATACCATCATAGCAACACCTGTCAGTAAGAGGGACTAATCTGTCAGAGGTTTCTGCATTTGGTTATCGAGTTGCTCCTGTAGTGACTCTCACCACAGATACCAAGTGATGTGTACATTGGCATCCTGTAACATGCTTCTTCACAGCACATCAGAGCAATGTATAGGTAATTGCTTTCAGCAGTTCACACTAGTGTCAATAAGTGAAAATTCTATTGAAAATTACAAGGTTGCTTTTGTTGTATTCAAACTTAGGGATCGAGGCTCCATGAACTGGGGACTTTATAATTCATTCCAGCACTGCTTTTGTCTTGATAGCTTACACACAACCTCTAAACAAATATCGTCATTTCTAGAACAAACCTGGAGTGTAGAATAGTTCAGTAGCTAGAAAAACTGGACTGATAATTTGAAAGCTACACTCCTATGATCTGCATAGGCCAGGGCTCACCAACTGTCCTTGGGGATGTGGAGAGCTTTGGTTTCTTTTTCCTGCTTACAAAAGAAAACCCCTTTTGTGGTTGACTTCACCCAGGAAAGTTGCTGGAGGATTAATTTTTTCTTAAGAACAACATTACACAAGTCTCTTGGCATGACCAGCCGGACACACGTACTCCTGGTTAAAAAGAATTTTACCAGCTGAAGATCCCTGGCCCCGGTTGAGATGCAGTAACAGAGGAGGTGCCTGGTGCTTACCAGCAGCTCTATGAAAGGACAAGGAAGTTACCCTGTGATTCTGCATAAGCCATCTCCATGGCATCTCATTTTCAGCAGAGATGTGAGCTTACCCATTTCCCTTATGTTGCACCTGAGGAACACAGGAGTCACATTTGGATATCTCCACTGGCATGGACTGTGTTGTGGAATTAACTGAGCAGAACACAAGGCTAACAGGAGATAGGGACTCTCCTGGTCACAGCATCAGAATGCTTTATAGTCTAATGACTATTTTAATAATTTCAGAACTTTAAGCATGGAGCCAACTCTGACCTCAGAAAAACTACAGGTGTACAGACAGTAGCCAGTTAGCCTCACCAGCTCAGAAGGGGAAACCTGCACCTTTAGCCACTGTATGTTTAACAGCATCTGAGACAGCTGCTGGGCAGTAGGTTAACACCAAATGGATTAAGCAGAAGGAATACTAGTAAATGGTCTATTGTCATTCTCCAACCACAGCATTTCCTGGAGACCGGGATTCTGGAGTTTAAAGGTAGGGATAAGACAAACAAATACTTAGAATTTGTATAGTGCTGCAGCTTATGTGCTACATATGCTGCCTGGATCTTACTTGAAAAGTGACCACAGCATCCCCATGTAGGAAGTGCATTTTGAGAGATAAGGAAAACTAAAGTACATAGCAAGTAATGTGTATTTTCATGCAATAAAAGTAATATTTCCTGGGCCTGCTGAATGTCTTTCCCAACCATCTTCCAAGGAACCTATTGCTCTAAAGCCAACTCAACTGCAGCCAAGACCAGTAATGACAGACAAGGCTCCTTGCACAATTTAGCACCACCATGGTTTATCTTCTGGCATTTGTCCTATCTTCCTCACTTTGCTCTGGCATGTATCTTGGGATATATTTCTACAGAAAGTTACGTTGACCTATTCAGTGAACCAGGGAGCAAGCACACATGCACAGAGACATGATAATTTGACTTCTGTGTTTCTCAAGTTGCTGAGGTACTGGGCCTCTGGAGCACTTACAGTAAGGACAGCAGCTGAACTCCCTGTCTGTGCAGCAGGATGACCATTGACACCTTAAGCAATGAAAGTGAGGGAAAACAAGTAGATTTGACAAGTCTTCTGTGTGGGTTTTTGTGCAATACTATCCTGTGTACTAGTAGTATCCTGTGACAGGTGTCACATGCAGGGCTTGGCAGTTCAATCTCTCAGCTCAGCTGTGAATTATATCTCCCTACTTCAAGCCTCAGAGCCTCAAAAGCAAGTGCAGCTAATTTTGCAGCAGAGGAAAAATTTTCAATGTGATTTCACTTCCCCTTTAGCTTGTAAACAAAGCCTCAGTTATTCTGTGTGATGAGAAGGCCGCACAACCTTCAGTTGAATTCAGGATCTTTGCCCCATCAGGAATCCTGGTTCACTAGAGCTGCCCTGTTCCATGATTCCATTTAATGTAGTTATTCTCCTTCTCAAGCAGACACCCCTCAAGGCACCGCATGCTTGAGTCAGTGATAGGTGGCTCAAGATGAGAGAGACATGCCCCATAGATATTTCCAGCAGTTGGCATGAATAGAAGAACCCAGAAAAAGAGAAACAAGATCCCAGACCCTGGTACACTCCTATCTCACTTCTACTCCTGCATCAAGTTCTGAAACATTTTCTGCAGCCAAAAGGTTTGGCTGAGTATTTGGTTGTCATCAATTTCCCACTCATCCATGTCTTCAAACTTTTTAATGCAGTAGGGATAAGAGGTTTTTACACTACCTACAGAAAATGATGACATAATAGTGGTGTTGTAGAAAACTCTCAAATATACAGATATTTCAATTTATTTTAAGTGTTCCATCTGGAATATCATAATGCACTATTTACTGCTGTTCCTATATTTAAAACTGATAGGCTCCACTTAGAGTAGCTGTTAAGATAATAACCAATGGGGGACAGATTGATATATAACTTAATATGCCAGCCTTTTAAAAGTTCTTAAAATAGTTCAAACGTGTTTCAGCTTCAAGGTTTGCACACGTGCAGCCCTACAATTTCTAGGGCAAAAATCCCTTATGCCTTGCTGAGACCTTAAAGCCCAAGGTTATCATCTAAGACAGCCTGGCCTAGGAATGCTGCTTTTGCCAAATTCCCTGATGTGTTGCCTTACATGGGTTCCAGGTATGGGGTTTTTTCACATATAGTTGTTCCTCCTTTCCCTTTTCCTTCCTACCCCTTTTGATTTTGAATAGCTAGTCTTCATCACCGGGATTGGTTTTTCAGTCAAGATTACACTGAAAAACTGCTGAAGTCAGCACAGAAATACAGAGCAAGACCCATGATTGCCACCTCACAGTTCATCGTTCTTCTCTCAGGACACTACTTTGCTCTCACAAACCAAATATGGGGCAAAACCACCATGCTGTTATGAATTAGATGAACACCATATTGGCATGTAGAGATTTATTGCCCAGAAGGCACCTGGAGACATCTTTACCAGTGTTCTACACTATCAGGACCTCAGAAAATGTGCAGAGGAGCAGGACTAGGAAAACCTGTCACCACCTCTTTCCATGACAGGTAGCACTACAGGAAGAAGCATAAGGCTTTACATGGTAGAAATGGAAAAATCTGATTGGCTCAACTTTGTTGTATCAGAGGGTTTTAAAGAACAAATTAGCAAAACCCTTGCTGTCACTGCCACCTGCACTCCTCAGCTATGGCATAACCAGTCCTGTTTGGGGGCAAGCCCCTTGGACTTTTGAACTCTCTCCTGTTTTCATTTATATTGACAAATACTTGTGATGGAGAATTTAACCCATTACTACATGGTAAAGAGAAATGTCAGACTGGAGATGATCAAACAGTGGAATGCAATAGTCTGCCTTCAGTTCCTTAGCCCACAACCCTCTTCTCTATCACTGCTCGTCACTTGTTCATCTTGTCATTTCCTTCACCTGATTTTCAGATGCTCCGATCTCTCCCCTCTTGCTTGAATGGGAACAGACAACACCCAGCACTCAGAGTTTCTGATGAGACTGGCTTAAAAGGAATCACTTCTCTGTCAATGAAACCCAAAGCACATTTTTCAGCTCCTTCTCTCTCGCACCTCCTTTTTCTCACCACTCATCCCCCTCCTGCTTTAGGGTACTTTAATGTGATAAGGTGCGATGCACAGTTAATCTAAGATGCTGGTTTAGAATTGTTAGTGAGGGCTAGCTAACACATGCACTGTGTGTACATATTTTAGCATTACCTTTCCAGCACAGTCAAGTCTGTCAAAGGAAGTATGGCTTTATTTTACAGCTTTCCATTATATTTAATGTTTTACACCTCAGGAATATTTTATAAGTAGGGCATAAGTTGTAAGAGCAATTGAATTCGAATCAGAGGCACGGTCTAACTCCAAGTCTCCTATTAACTTTTTCATCTCCCTGCAGAAGTTGTTTCTGTCCATATTTTTATTTCAGCTGGGCTGAGTGGGAGAAAGAACTCTAAGGGAGGTCTTAGCAGATGGTTGTCACAAACTGCATACGGCAATTGAGAATTAGTGTGCAAGCATATGCAACCTGGTACAGTATGAAACATTCCAGCATATGAACACTGAAGTAAATCAAGCTTGGACAGGATTTTTTTTTTTTTATGATGAAAATTAGGATTTAGCTTCTCTATTCATCTACACATATGGATCTCAGGCTTTCACAACATATGGGGCCAAACTCCGGACTTCAGCGTGACACCTTGGAAATCTAGGTAGTTTAATTTAGAATGAATTTGGTTGTCTAAGTTTAATGTAAAAATAAAACCTGCACAGATACAAACACAGCCATTGTGTGTGTGTGTGTATATACAGGTATGTATATATGTGTAGACATAAAATGCCTGATTCAATCTTCATCATTCCCCCTGCTTCACACACTCTCTAAATAATCTGTGAAAGAAACTTAGTGAAGAAATGAATGAAGAGGAAAGGAGGTTCCAAAAATTATGACTTGGTTACATATGTTATTGGGTTTCTTTTTCCTTTAGAGAAGCAGCACATTTTCTGGAAAAAAAATATTGAAACAGGAGAAGTATCAAGTGGGTGAGCAAACACCCTTTTGTAGGTCATGCTTTAAACAAGCAGGAGAAAGATTTCTGGTATTCTGCCTTGAGATACAGCAATGGTCAGGTGGGTCTCTGGCTAAGCAAGGGTTCAGGTAGCATCTGTTCCCCTGTGTCCTGCTTTCCAGGCTGCAGGAGTGACCCTAATCCAGACTGGTGTCCCCCACCTCCCCTCACCTCCATCCCTCTCTTCTCCATGTGTTCCATGGCATGTGGAACAGGGGAGAAGGTGAGGGGTTTCAGGAGCGAGTTTTGTTGTGAGGAAACCTCCTGGAAAATACTCCTTGGTACTTTCTTAACCTTGCCACTTGCCCTTCTTGCTCAGTTATGGCGGAAAGATAGAACTGAAACGGAGATGGGAAAGAATGCAAACACTGGCACACAAGGAAATACTGAATTACATATTGGTCGACCAAAACACAAATCAACTCAAAACTACAGGAGTCCACCAACATGCACATAAATCATTTATAACGATAATCCAAGGCTGGGTCCAAATCTCATTAAAGTATATGAATCCTTAATCTATTTTGGCAAAAAAGAGCCAATACACATTTTTTCTTTTTATCATAAATTACAGTTCTGTGGCACTGTGCAAATATTACCAAGCTGTAAGACAGCTGTGCTCCATTAAAATGTGTAATGGTCGCTGATTTCTTACAGCACATGGTCATCAGGCTGAATCTACAGCCAGTAATTAGGAAGATGAAATGTTTAATTGTGCCTTAATTTTGATAAAATTTATCTGTCACACATCCCGTAGTCAAGCAGTATGCTCACAAATCAATGTCATCAGGCCTGAGCAAGAACTGAAGCACTATACTCTTGTTTCTGACAGATTCATTCGAATATCAAACTGCTCTGGATGAGCCACCAGACCAGCAAAACAAATAGAAACTTTCCTGATGAACACACCTTCTATGACACATCTCAGGCTAAAAGGCACCGAGGTCAAAGCAAAAGGCTGGTAGCTGCAGTTCAGCTCATGCTCAGCAAGTTCCCTGGGCACAGTAAACCACTAAAAATATTTTAAAGACAAAAACACTTCTTATTGACTTCTTAAACAGGGCTCAAGGGTTGCAAGCTGGAGGAGCCAGGCAGCGGTTGTCATTTCTTGCTCACTCCCCCCTTACTGGTTCTGCTGAAAAACCATGCGAGGCAAAGCCAGTGCCCATTGTGTAGGCGAGAGGCAATCACTCACTTCCCTGCTGGCAGTGCAGAAGTGCACATTACAGCAACCAGTCATGTGCAGATTATTACCACACATATGCATTATTTTTTTTTCCTTTTTTTAAAACCACAGTCCACATGGCATGTCAAAATGGCAGTGCCCTGCCTGAATAGTGCCCAGTTCCATTTTTTAAAAAATTAAAGCTTTGTGTTTAACACATTCAAATATAGGACTCCTTCCTTCCTTTCTCTTTCTTTTTCTTTCTTTCTTTCTTTCTTTCTTTCTTTCTTTCTTTCTTTCTTTCTTTCTTTCTTTCTTTCTTTCTTTCTTTCTTTCTTTCTTTCTTTCTTTCTTTCTTTCTTTCTTTCTTTCTTTCTTTCTCTCCCTCTCTTTCTCTTTCTTTGTCTTTCTTTCTCTCTTTCTTTCTCTCTTTCTTTCTCTCTTTCTTTCTTTCTCTCTCTCTCACTCTCTTCCTCTCTTCCTCTCTTTCTCTCTTTCCCTCTCCCTCACTCTCTTTTTCTCTCTTTCTCTCTCTTTAAATCAGACTAACAGTAATCAGCAACAGTATCTGAGACCAACTGCTTTACCATGATGGTGGACACGTGGACCTCTGCTCCAAAATGTTTGTTAATTGTTTTCAAAGAATCATTCTTGATTCTTGATATTTCCCACCTGTGCTACTGGAGGATACAGTTGCAATATAGTAATACCCCCACTACAGGAACTGAACACAGCAGTGCTGGGTTAAGGAACATAAACCTTCCACTGCTTGGGAGAAAAGACAGTGCCCATAACTTCAGATGCTGTAGGTGACCCAGAACAGAAGTGTTGGTACATGGTCCAGAGAGACTCAGGGAAGCAAGGAAAACATTGGTCTTCTTGTGGATCACAATACACGAGAGCCTACACAGTGACCAGGGTGGCGTGAGTGGGAGCAGTTATTATCATCTCCTTGGTTTGGAGCAAAGCCACACCAATCCTCAGTTATCATCATACAGTGTTGAGGTGGGAGGAGCTTACCACCATTGGACCAAAATTCCTGGTGTTTGGAATCTGGTTTTTCCCTTTTGCACCTATTGAAGCATAAGTCTGTGTGTCCAAGAAGAGGCCAGGAGTGCCATTTTCACTGCCCTAAATTACATCTGTGTACACACAGCCATGTATTCTACAGAGAGCTGTGAACAGAAGGTTATTGAAAAACAGGCAAAAAAGACCACTTTGGTAGCACCTGCCATTCTGATAGTAACTCAGACAAAATCTTAGGACAATATTCAGCCTGTTTTTAAGACAGGAGATTACATTTACTAGGTTGCTTACTCATTTTCTCTACTGTACAGTCAGGTGTCTGTCCTTGTTTTTTTCAATCTGAGAGCAGATTTTACTAACCCTCCCCGGTTAACCTTCAAGGTGACTGTAGTGTCTCTACAGCTTTTCTACCATTCATACGCTAGACTCAGAAGATCCTCTGGAATGATTGATCAAATGTCCTGGCTGGGTTGTTCTGTGAAGCCTTGCTATCCCTCTCTCTGCTTAACCTTCACATGAGCTTGATGTTGAAAAGTTGAAACAGATGAGGGATCAGAAAGGCAAGTTCTCTGCAATAGAAGTCATAATTAACTGTATGAATATGTTCCTGTCTTGTTTGTAATCACCTCTCTGTTGCATTTCTGCTTTGACTATAAAATGTGTATATCTTATCAATGATGCCTCTGACACTGCCTCAGTGTTAATCTGAAGCATCCCATTTATCTGAAATGAGGTTTTGTTCTCCTGATACAATTCTCATATTCTTTTCCATGACCAGATGCCAGCTTCAGAAAATGTTGGTGGATCACAGGCCTGGACTCTGCTATCTTCTGTAGCATCTTACATAACATTTTGATTTTTCAAATAAAATTTTATATAATCAGATTTGCAATCTAAGAAGCAAGTAACTTCATTGAAAATCAAAGAATTAGCTGCTGGGAGCAGGTCAGTGGTTGGGATTTCTTTCCTACTTAGAAACATATATTTACTGGTAGATACTAACTGCTTGCATCAAATAGAAAGCTCCTGCCTTTCTTTAAAAAACACACATATAGAATATTCAAAATATTGTAAATATTGTAAAAAATATCATGGGTGACAAAAAGTTCTAAAACCACCCAAGGATGTTATCTTCATTGAAAATGTCACAATTGTCACTGCAAAACCAACAATAATGGAAGTATACAGTCTAGTTAAGCTTGCCAGCTCCTTCTACCCTAGACAAAAGCCTAAGAACAAAAACGCTGATTTTGTGCTTCTAACCTATTAGGCAATTTTGACATAAACAACAAGAATGTACTAAAAATCATTTTATATAAAAAATCATTGAAGAGATATGAAGGCTTTTTAACAATGGAGAAAATTATCTGCCATTCAGTCCTCTCAGATTTTAGTACTACTGGTATGCATCATTTGGATACATCTCCTGTAGTCCATGACAGAGAACTCTTAGCAAACGTTAGTTTGGAGTAGGCATGAGATCTTCAATTGTTAGTTCTGGAAAGGAAGGCAGAAGGTAATTCACCATGGCTTTAATTTCCTCAGCCTCTCCTGAAATGTTCTTGCTCTCCTTTATTCCCTCTTATATTTCACAACAGTACTGGAGACTATAAGAAAAAAAAATCTTTTTTGAATGATTTTTCAGTTTTGTTCAGTGTGGTTCCAGTTCTTTGATGTCAATGAGATTACAGATTTTAATAGTGATTATGACAGTGTTAGAAGCCTGTAATCTGTCAAATCCTTCTGTAGTCTCTTTTAGCTAAGGTTTCTTATATAATTGTCTGGTTTGCTTATTTACTTAGTTAATTATATGAACTTGATGCGTTCTTGTAGCATTTCAAGAAATAAAGCTGGCAATCAAAGTATTTTTGATTACTAATCTCATGATGCGTTCATGAACTTGATGCGTTCTTGTAGCATTTCAAGAAATAAAGCTGGCAATCAAAGTATTTTTGATTACTAATCTCATGATCTTTGAGGTAGTCAAGCATAAAGTTATAAATTCCATCTGAGGCAGGTAACTATGCTGCTACCATTAGTCTTATCAGAAGATGATAGTCCTTCGTTTTCTTTTTTGCAGTTATAGGGATTTTTTTTCTCTAGACAACCCACAACAGGAGGGCTTGGTAGGGTAAATTTGCAACTCAGCATGAATCAAGTCTGTGGTACTTTTTTCATGGGTTTCTAGATCGATGTAAATGATCTGTAGCCAGAATCTTAATGCAGCCTGTTCACGCCCAAGCAGAAGTCTCACCACTTACATTAAAAGTTTTGTTGTTTGAGGAGTGTCAAAGACTTTTTATTATTTATTTATATTAGACTACCTACCTGCACAGAAAATGAAAAATGGATGCCTGCCACAGGCAGCTCGCAGCCTGACTTTCTGAAGAGACAATACAGATGATGGAAAGAGACAAATAGCGTGGGTAAGTGAGGAAATTATAAAAAAATGAAAATGTTTTGCTGCATAAAAAATAGACTCCTCTCTCTCTGCTTAGTCATTGTCAACAGGCATTCTTCTGCTGACACTGTGTTAAAAACTAGTTGAAAAGATGCAATTACAGGAGCATAACACGGCAGATTTCTGGATTTAGACAGAAACTTTTGCCCAAGTACAGCAAGTGTTGTTAAGAAGAGAGTAATGATGCTCATTGTCGAAATCACTGAATTTTTGAGTCAATATCAGCACTTTCAATGTAGTAGTCTGTGATTATCTTTTCAAAATCCAAAGTATGAATTCCTTCTGATAATGTCCATTTAAAAGAAAGATCCCCCTGTAACCATAAATACGATCATTCTGCAATTCAACTAAGGTCAAAGCTAATGTCTTTAATTATTCCTTCGCACCATTCTAGTCCAGTTCCAATTTGCAAAGGGAACAATCAGTGTGAAATACATAAAATACTAACTTGGGTTAGTTTGTGTCCATCAATTTTGCTTGCATATTATGTCTCTTTATCACTCTCTTTCTCTCAACTTCATGACTGGCAGAATATGAAGAAGACTGGCTTTCCCAGGAGATCATCCTTTAAGGTCCATGAACTGCCACTGGATCTAGCAAGCTGCTTTAAATACCTCCAATTGCAGGAGTGCTCTAGGACTGCAAAGTTTGTGATGTTAAAAATCCTATGATGTTCATCTAGTTTTGGTATTTGCAAATGGGATGGTACAATGGTACCTCATTGATCTGCAGAAGTTACAAGCATGCAAATTGATTATCAGTAATGTAACGATGTTACACAAGCCTACATTTCACTTGGCAGCACCTGAACCAAAAGAAGTCATTAGAATTCAGCAGACATGCTAAAATAGTCTGACAAATTCTGTAAATGAACATAGAGAGGTCATAGCTATCACAGCCAATATCATAATCTTACAGAATAGTACATTGTTCTGCTAAGACACCAATGGAAGGAAAAAAATTATGTTTTTAAATCCTCACCTATTGGGAATCTTTTTAACTATTTTTTTAAAGACCTCAGGAAATCAGTGTCCATAGGTCAGTAGAGTGAAAGCTAAAATGTTCAGGAATGACTGCAAGGTGTACAAAGCACAATTCAAGATTATTTGGAAGGAAAATAATGTGTTGCTTGCATAAAACTCAATCATTTTATGATAGCTTTTTAGCATGTTTACCCTACCTATATCTTTTGGTCATTTCTTTATACATAAAAGTACTAATATTCAGCTATATATGTATATGAATACCACTGTTAAGAAGCTAGTGATAAATAATGCTTTTTTTGTGTATGAATTTTTTACTCATCTGATCAGAGAGGAGGAATAATGCAAGACCATGAGCCCCTAAAGAAGGAAAAGACATTTCAAATAATTTGCTATTAAAGCAAATAACTTTTGCTGTTTGCAGTATCAGGATACAGCATTTCATGTACTTAAAAAATCTAGAAAACATCAACTGTTTTGAGGAAAGCCCTTAGAATAGAAGGGTGAAGTCTGTTGAATACATTTTCAACATAAACTGTTCATCCATTTCTATTTAGGATTTATTTCTTAGCACCCTGGTTTAGAAGGCTACAAGCCAATACTTGGTTGTAGTCCAACAACATCCCACATCCCCCGGGCCGATGATTTTACATTATAATAAATTAATATATTTTAAAACAAAAGCCACACATGAACCTAAAAAACCACCTACCAAACAAGGTGCCCCTACTCCTAGGGCAGTATTTGGAGCCTGGCACAGAAAGGGAAAGGGAACACTAATTTTAAGGAATATGCTTAAAATCAGGATTTTCTGGATTATCAGAACCTGGCACAACCCCAAATAGCTGAAAGCTGCTTCCTCAGAAAAATGGGCTCCACAGTACTGACAGCGGGAACAAAGCCGCATCTCCAGCCTGCGTAACGCAGTGTCCATCTGGACGGCGGCCACGGCAGCCAGTGACGGGGGCTAGTGTAGGAGTGGGTCCAGCCTCCAGGTCCCCACTCCAGTGAGCCGGTGGTAGCACACCTCAGCAGAAGAGGCCAGGCCCGGGCCAGCCAATCTGCCTCTCTGCAGTTGTATGGGCTACATACCATGACACCACAAGCTGCCAGGCTGTTGCCCGCAATGCTCTTCCCCAGCAGGGCGTGCCCGAGCCCTGCCACGTCTCCACTCTGCGGTTTTACCCTCACTGTGGAGGAGGAGCAGGGGCTTTGTCCTAGAAAAGGGCAAAAACCCCCTCAGACCTGTTGGACCTTCTGTTACCAGCTGTAAAAAATGAAAGTAAGGAAGCAAATGCAAACATCATGGAGTTCCGCAGTTACGATAAAAAGAGATCCAATTTATACTGTGTCTTAAGACAGGCTCGGTGTCTAATTTCTTAACCTGCCTGGTGCACATGACATTCCCCAATCCAACGGTGTGTTGGGGACATATCTGCCGTACAATCACAGCATTGCTTTCAGGGAGCGCTGTTAGATTTGTCGCGTGTGCAATAATTGGCTTTTGTTTGAGCTACTTGGACCAGAAAAAAAACCCCAACTTCTCCTGCGCTGACCCTGGGCGCCAGCCATATTGAAGAGTGAAGGGTTGTTGGCCTGCGGTGCCAACATACTCCACCTTCACGGGGAGGCCGTGCCCCTCACGCTCCAGCAATGCCAGACGGCGCTCGGATGAGGCGGGCTGGGTCTGGCAGGTGGCGGCACAGGAGGTAGTAAGTGAGAGCAGCACAGCATAACTGGCTGAAGCGTAGCAGTAGAATAATATTCTCGCGTCCTCAAAACTGTAGGAGTGTTTTTGACTTTGACTGCTTCCAATACCTAACAAATATGAGATCATGGCTTCTGGCATAAAAAGGACGGGTTCGTTGCCACGCCAGTAAGACTGCCAGTGGTGGGAGGAGGTGTCACCTACCCTGTCCCAACAGGTAGTCCCATTGACTTCAAATCAGCATCAACTCCTCCTCTGTATGCTGCCCCAAAGTGCTTTGTATTCACCCAGCCAGCACCCATGCAAGCCAGCAGCTCCCCCAAAGGGATCCTTCCTGTAGCAAATCCCCCTTTCTTTTGAAGTGGGAAGGGCAGTGCGGTATGCAACCTCCTAGGCAGCCTTTGTTTGATGTTTTAACTCTTTGCAGTAAATAACTCTTTGTTTTCAAAATGTGCTCCTTCTAAGGAGCACTGATCTACAGAATGAAATGAGCAAAAGTGAAATGTGAGAGCACAGGCAGATGAGCTAACAAGCACAGGGCCCAAACAGCCAGAAAACTTCACTATGCAATAAAAAGCCATGAATAATTAATTCCACTAGCTGAAATGAAGATCTGTTTTTGAAAAGCTGGTTTTGGTACCAAAAATAGAAGTATATTGGACAGAAAAATGTTGTAGTGCAACCTTTTAACAAAGTCATTCTCCAAAATGTGTACAAACACCCCATTTTCCAGTTCTCAATATTTCAACTCCTAACATTTTTTTTTTTTGCCAAAAAATCCTTGCCTCTGCCAGCTAATTTAAAGGAGAGCAAGTTTGAAGCAGGGTTTTGCACTCTGGAGGATCTATCTATTCCATCAGTAACTGTGTCTGTGATTCACGGGTGAGACTGCCAGAAGGTAGGATAAAGGGAATGGCTCTACATTTCAGTGACACATATTGTTCTGTTGAATGCCCAAAAAGAGAGGAGAAAGTATGTGTATGGGTGTAAATGTGTGTATAAAAAATATTGCAAATTCATATCATCGAGCTGATCTTTGGATGGTTTCTGGGATATCATTAGGAAAGAGAATATATTTGAATTCATTGCTGTTTTAGTGAGATTATAGCCATGACCCATGCCTTATGAATCCTCCGGACCAATTTGGCCTTTCATCTGGCTAAACATTTGGCCAACACAGTTGTGAGATGCTGAGGAACAAGGAACCTGGTCAGAAATGTGCAGGCACAGTAATAGCACAATGAATGAGACATCCTGTTTACATCAGGAAGGGCAATAAGGATTTTGGATGACTCCTATATACACCAACTGAAACAAATGAGGGGTCTGAAAGGTTTTTCATTCTGTTATTTGATGTCTAAAGCAAAGAGAGAAAATAATATTGATTGAAAAAGGTAATTTCTTGTTGTTCTTTCTGCAAAGAATTCTGCCACCAACAGAGTCTGGTCCAGGCATAAGTATGCCAATGGGAGGTCATCTGGGAGTTTTCCAGAAAACCAATAAAGACGCCACAGGAACTTGATCCAGAGAAATTTTGTTTTGCCCTAAAAAAATACTTGCAAAACAGAGACTTGTTTCTGCTTTCATGGGTTTGCTTTTGATTTGTTGATCCATTTCCACTTGCAAGCTTTCAATGGTATCTGCTGGACTGATGTTTGCCTCCAAGATCAAGTTATGCGGTTCTCTCCTCTCGCATCTCACATGGGAACATCCAACAAGTAAGCCTGTGGAATTGTTTTGCACTTTGAGGAAGAACTAAAGGAAAGAGAGGAAGGGTAAGGTAAAAGACAGATAAAACCAATGAGATCCATCTGCTTTGGAGAATGAGTCAAATGTGAATAGAGAAGAAAAAAGGTTAAAGTCTGCAGAAATCAGAAAGCTGATGTGTAGCTCTGGGCTCATCACATTTCTGGCACATTTCTCTGCACATTTCTTGCACTTTATGCTTCTCTCATCTGAATCCTTCTGCTGGTAAGTGCTGTACATTATGGTCAACCTCTATGTTACTGTGGAGAAAAAGAGAGACAGGGAGAGAATGGATGTAAAAAAACAATGATGAAGAAAAATTTATTGAAAAAAAAAAAAACAAAACAAAACTGTGATTTTAGAGATATTTGTATTTGAAGGTGCAGTGAAATCACTAAAACCAGCTCTTCAGTTTGAACAGAAAATTGTCACTGAGGAGTATGTTTAAAGTAATACCACAGCAGAAAGGTGCTTCTGAAGAAATTCCTTGCAGCTATGGAGCTATGTAATTGTGGTTTTGGTCAAATTACGCTCTGTTCTGGGGAAATATGCTAATATGGTATACAATGATTTTCTGGGCTTTTCTTTTTTAAGAATCGTCAACTGAGTTTATTTAGTTTTTATAGAAGAAGGCACTGGGCATTTGTTGCTACTTAAAAACACAATTTCTGCAAATGTAATCTCAGGTCTGATAAGAAAAAGTGATATTCTTTCTGGATTGAGTACCACATCAAATGGCAAAGGGCCTGAAAGGCATATTCTGTTCCTAGTTTACCTCCATGTAGTGGAACAAAATTCAAATAATCTAGAATGCAAAATGGAAACAAAAATCCATTTTGCACTGATATCTGTGCTAATTCTTCACTGAGTATGAAAAGAAAGATAAATCAAAGTGCACCCTTCTTTTTGATAAAATATGTATGATTCTGATTCAGAGAAGACAAAGATGTGATGTGAAAGAAGGTTCTTGACCTAGAATGGAATCAAGCTCTATGGTGCAGTGAGATTACCAGGCCAGAAGCTTCATTACTGCCCAATAAGAATCACGTCTTCTCTTGTCAGCATATAACCAAATCATAGAATCATTTTAGTTGGAAAAGGCCTTTAAGATCATGGAGTCCAACCATTACCATAACAAACCTAGTCCACCACTAAATCGTGTCCCTAAATGCCACATTACACATCTTTCAAATACCCACAGGGATGGTGACTCTACCTCTTCTCTGGGCAACTTATCCAGATGCTGAACATACTTTCAGCGACAAATTTTTCCTATTAATCAATCTAATCCTCCCCATGTGCAACTTGAGGCCATTTCCTCTTGTCCTATCTCTTGTTAGTTGGGAAAAGAGACCAACCCCACCTGGCCACAACCTCCTTTGAGGTAGTTGTAGAGAGCGATAAGGTCTCCTCTGAGCCTCCTTTTCTCCAGGCTAAACAGCCCCAGCTTTCTCAGCCACTTCTCACAGTACTTGTTCTTTAGACTGTTCCCCAGCTCCGTTGCCCTTCTCTGGACACTCTCCAGTGCCTCAATGTCCTTCTTGTAGTGAGGGGCCCAAAACAGAATGCAGGATTCAAGGTGCAGCCTCACCAATGCCCAGTACATGGGAACAATCACTGCCCTGGTCCGGCTGGCCATGCTATTGCTGACACAAATGTTGACAAGTACTTGTATTTGCCTCAAATTCTGCACCAGTATTTTTTTTTCTATTTATAATATTGCATTTGGAATAATAACTGTTTTATTGGGAAATAAGTTCTGCAAGTTTGACTAGATCATTTTACTAATGTTGGGCTCAAGGAGTGTGCATTGATTATCATGCCACACACTGGAGCTTATAGATCTGGTCTGGTATTTTTTGAAACCCTACATTCATTGGGTGATGAAGCCCTGCAATAAAGGGAAACTAATGGAAGCAATTAGGAAAGAACACCTGTCGGTGGAAGAGTGCAACCCCTACATTGACCATAGCCAGAAATTGCTCCCAATTGTTATTCACAACAATGGAAGACCTCTGGACTGTGAATGCAGGCAATGATGGACTGCCATAAAATTTGTAAATGAGTTTTCACATTGTCACATAAAATTCTATGACTTTGTCAATCTGTGTTGATACAGACCAACACATGGCTAAGCAATAAAATGATGTAAGAAAGGTGCCGACCACTATTGTTGGTGAAAAGTATCTGCACTTCTGAAGGATCTGCAACCAAATTTTCCATTGTTCACAAAGGGGTCTGAGAATATTGTTTCTGTCCTAATCACTGGTGGAAGTTTAGCCTTATGGAGCAGGCTAGGTCAGCTAGCATTCCCCATTCTACATCCACAATAACAGAGTTATTAATAAGTCAGCCACAGCAGCAAAGCTGTAAGGAAAATGCCTTTCTGCACTGTGTGGTTTAGCCTGCAGATGACACAGAACTGATCGTTTTACTAGAAATACACATAGACATTAAATATCCACAAAAGGATCCAATTTTGACTTTAAGAACTAGGAGAATTGTTAGAAAAGATTATTCAGGTTATTCAGCACATGCTTCTCTTGTAGTTCTCAGTTGGACAATAAATATTTGACACATTTTAATTACTCAGTTTTCCCTGTGAAAGTAGGGAAGTAGAGGGGAGGAGATGCAGCAACAGTATTAGAGAGTGAGGAAGAGGTGTGGGAGAAAAGAAAAAGATGCTAAGAGGAGTCTGTTTGCAGTGACATCCATGGACTCAGCATGCTGTGTGTGAACCATATGCACTTGCATGGGAACCATGGAAGACCTATGAGCGTCAGATCTTCATGTTCTTCAAATGACCATGGTGTCAGCAAGGGAGAGACTGCTAGGATTGACACAAGATCTCCAGCAGAAACCTGAGAAGTCAATCAAATGTTATGTTTGAAATTATTCTCACCAACACATCCGAGAAAAATATTCTTCCTAGTTTATAATTGTGTCTGTTTTTTAATTATTATTTTTCTCCTGTAAAATATGTATATAGCAGTTGTTTTAAATAGAATAGGCAGTTCCCTTTCCCCTACATGTTCTTCCCCTTACTGCTGTAGTGTAACTAAATGAGAGTATTTCATGCCTCTAAAAAAGCCCAACCACAAAACGAACATTTAATCAATAAACTTAATTTAATTCAATAACCATGAGCTGACTCTCTTCAGGGCCTAATTTTCTGTTCTCTACAGATAGTAGGACCAAAATTTTTTGTTACTGCAACTGTTTACATACAACGAGACACAAGCCTGTATATAGAAATTGATTAATTAGAAAACTATTAAAGAACTATAAATTGTAAAATAATTATAATTAAAACAATGCTGATTTTGCCTGAGTAGAATCTTGCACCCATAATTTAAATGTGATTTCTCAGAAGTCAGATAATTACTGCCACATTTCATTCCCTCTCCTCTTTTCTTCATCTTCTCTTTTTTCATTTCATTTTTCAGGAACTAGGAACAGAAAAAGGTTTCTGCAGGTGTGCTCACAGCCTGATATATTTCACAGAACCTTCCAGTTCAGAAGACTACTTCTGCAAACAGCTTTTACTCACAATGTAGAACAGCATCAGAAAGAGGTACCAAGACAGTTCTCTCTGTCTTATTTTTTCTCTCTTAATACTCTGTCTTATTTATTCTCTCTTAATAATTACAACAGCCTGAGTGGTGCAGTTGAAGAAGAGACATACTCTTAATTCCAACCAGTCCAAATGAAGCAAGTCAGGCTATACCTGTCTGGTACTTGTATCATTTTCACACATAGAAATACAACATTTTACTGAATTCATCCAAAACTTTGTCTTAAATTCCCACTCATATTGAAGAGGAAAACAAAAGGTTAATTGGAATAAAGGTTTTAAACAATAAAGAATTCAAACAACAGTTTTACTGAATGTTCTGTAGTACGAATAAAGAAATCTGTAAGGTTTTTGTGTTTCCTCTGCCTTAGTCTTTACTTGTAGCAAGGTATGAAAGTGGTAAATAGTAGAAGGGAAATTAACATGTTCACCACCTTCTCCAAAATGGGGAAATGTGTCACACATTGTGAGATGAGACAAGTGCACAAACAGTCAGCACTGCACCCATTCTACAGAGAGGTTCAGCCACACAGAGGTTCAGTCTGGAGAACAGATCTTAGCAGCACACAGAGCACACTTGGGCAACAGCCACAAGTTGTAACAAGGAAAACTGAAATGAGATACCAGGAAACAATGGTTCACGGTGTAGGAGGTCAAACATGAGAACAAGTTACCAGAGAAATGGTGAAAACTCCATCCTTGGAGATACTCAGACTTGCCCAGAAACAGTGCCTGATGCAAATAGTCTTGTGGTGAGCAGGGCTTTGGACAAGATAGGTGGCCTTTTGCATTAATTTTCTTTCTAAATCGCTCTATGACTTTATGACCCTGTAGAGTGGCCTTGCAAGTTGCTGGGAAGGGAAACCCCTGCCCCCACACTTCCCATGAAGTTTCTTTAAAAAAATCAGTAATATCACCCCTTTCTTGAGTCACTGTGAGACAAATGAAAATGATGTTTATAATGGAGAAATCTGCCTATAATCTATGGCCAGGTCTACAAATTTTGTTGCAGTTAGGAGGAAGATGAAGACAAATTACTCACTGCTAATTCTTGAAGTAAAACGAAGACTGAATAGGAAGCAAAGAAAAAATGCAAACCTCCCTCTTTTCCAGGGAGGGAGATCTATCACATATCTCTGGACATGGAGCTCTATAGTGAGACTATGGTGAGAACACAGGGGTCATGATTAATATGTCTGGGATTCATTTTTTTTGAGAGAATCCTTCCCAATCCCAGATAATGGCCATCATGTTTAATGATAATTTCGCTAAATTGGACATTTTAACCTTTTTTTTTGTCTTTCTGTTTTTCTTAAAGGGAAATTCTCATGAGCAGACAAACATGAAAAATAGATGGTTGGACAAAAGACTGCAAGGGTCCCAATACCTTAATATAACTTTAAAATGAATAATAACCATTAAAGTTATCTGGACCACATGATAAAAAATTGTTCCTCCTGGGAATGTTTCCAGCATAAGCCTTACTCTGAGACATGCTTGCCTTCTTTGCAGCCTGGCTGTTTTGTCTGATAAAGTGCTAATGAGAAGCATGGATGGGGCTATTCACCTGGAGGTTGTTGAACATGGTGTGAGAACTTCGGTCTTCTCTCTTAGGTTTGTATCTTCCTTGGCCTAATCTAGGTTACAGCTAAGCAACCAGGAACAGTTTCTTTTTAGTATCACAGGCTGGCAGCCTTATTCAAATTGAACAGTTCTTTGCTGTCAGCATGATCTCCTAAAACGTGGAAACTCAGCTTGTTCTGCAGAGGTTGATCTGCACAGGACAAGGTGTGAGGTTAGGGCTTGAGGTGGGACATCTGGCAAGCAAGTGTGGAACAGTACAGTACTCATGTAGAGTAAAATTGTGTAGAGGGAAATCATTTGTGATTTGCTTCATGCACAGAAGTCTTCCTGCATAAAATCTTCAAGAAAGGCCTCACCAGGTACTTGAGGAAACAAATAAAAGACTGAGGTTTTATTTTCGTCACATATGTGTTAGTATTCAGAAGCATATGTATTTAGCATGCTAACCGATGCAGAAATTATAGCTAAACTCTTTAGTATTCAAGACAGCAGTATCAAACTTTCATTTTAACTTTCTGCTAAGGAAAGGGAGTGGATCAGGTATGAGAAGGGAGAGAGAGAGAAGGGGACAGGGAATATGCAGAAAATCTCCACAGAAATATTTCTTAAATAGGACAAGATTTTGCTAGGCCAAAAGAATGAAGAAATCTGGCAGTTGCACTGCAAAGCAGTATAACAGATATATACTAGGAATCAAAATCAAAAATGGTTGGTTATAACAACTGTATGTTCAGTGTAAGATAAGATATTCTTATAGAAGTAACGAAATTATTGAATCTGTCTATATTTTGAGTTCAGTATATAAATTTATGTGCAATACCTTCTTCCATTTAAATCTCTTTAGTTCTTATACTGCATTTCTGAATTTATTCTTTATTCATAATAACCAAGAATTATCTCAAAAGACCTCACAATATTGAGACATCCCCCTAAGTTCCTGATTAGAAAGCATTTACTAGGAGTTGGATTAATCTCATCTGAGCATTAGCCACGTCTACTCAGTCACTTTAGTAACTGGAGAGAATCCAGCTTTTCCAGTGTATGTTTCAACTGGTCTCTAGGACAAGAACTTTAGAATGGGATGAACCCCACTAAAGTATGACTTACTCAATCTGCTTCTGTTAGGACAGAAACATTACTCTCCTGAAGTCACCTAGTTCTCTTCAATGTCTCCAGAGGAAGTCTACACAATTATTTGTGATTCAGTGTCTGACTTTCAGGTGACTGAAGCATATGCATAGGTTAGTAAATATCCACCAAATGTTATTCCAAGAAAATCGCACAACTTACCAGTTGTAGTAAAATCAAGTTCTGTTTCCAGAGCAAAATTCATTATGTCCTTAATATAAGCCTATTAGCATAATAAATATGATACAACTGAGCAAAGTAACATTAGGAGAGAAATAATTTAAATTTTGCCAGGAATCACATCCAGGTTTTGCATTACTCTTTCAGTACCCTAATGCATGGAGCCCTTTCCAATACGTCTCCTGTCCCAGTTGCCACCTACTGCAATGACTGGCAGGCAGCAATGGCTCCATATGGCCTTTTCATTTCTTATTGTCATTTCTGGCACGTGTCACACTAATTTTTGGCCCACCAGAAAGGTGTGGCTGTGCTGGCGTACAGCAGTAGGACAGGAAGAGCTCACTTTTGTGCATGTTGAAAAGGCCCCTCATTCTGGTCACAGTCACCCTGGGCATCTGTGATTGAGCAGGCTTTGTCAGAAGCCTTGGATCCACTTGCTCTGGTGTCCTATTCACTGTCCTAAAGGAAATAAAAGCAAATTATTTGCAGTGGCTGTTCCACTATATTATATATTCATCCCCATGATAGCAAGATATAAATTATTACAACCAAATTATTGCTCAGGTTTTGAAAATTGCTCAAAAGACTTAACATCCTTTTGTTTAATTTAGTTGATGTATTTAGGTTGACCAAGAGTTATTTTTAATATTTAATAGAATAAAACTCACTTTTGCAGAGCATGGGAAGAATTTATCCCAGACATTAAGAGACAAAGAAATGTATAGACGATATCCATGCACACGGCAGAATCTCAGTCTGCAGTTGGCCTACTAAGAGAACTACTGCTGAGAAGTCAAGGTCATTTCCAGTGTGTTAATCTCAAAGCATCAGGACAAGATCATGCTTTTAGTTTGGTAAATATGGAAAATCCACAGAGTTGTCTGGGTAATTAAAACATTGGATGCCCCACTGGTCATTCCTAACTCAGTTATCAGCAAGAATCTCACTAATCATAAGTCAGGGATGAGTCTGTGCATGTGCTGTACATGTGGCTTTCTGCATATGTCTGCACATCATTTCACAGGAAACTATTTCACACTACACCAGCTTGGTGAGTAGCTGTTGTTCACACCCACCAAGAAATAAGTACATGTGAGAATAATACCTTTACAACTTTGAAATGTCCTTAGACAGACTTTTAATCTCCAGGCCATCAACCTGCTGTGAACTCTCCTCCTGACTTTTCACACTTACAGAGAACAGGAGTCAAGCAACACACCATAAGGCAATATGAAAAGACAGAAAAATTCTGGGAAGTGCAAAATTAAGTGCAAATAAAAATATGTCATCTTTTAAAAATATGTGGCTGTTTCACCATATATTTACGCAGAAGCATGCATATACTGATATAAATTTGATTAGTAAATTAGATTGTCATGCTCAAAATGCAAGATGATACTGATGTATTCTAACAATAGTCTTCAGTTCCATCTCCTTGGTGTCTGCTCCATATGTCATGGCTGGCACAAAAACACCAGTAGTTAAAACACCTGTGTTTTCACAGATTTCCTACCAACGTTAAGTTTAACCTCTGAAGGTCTTTTCATTCAGTCTGCTACTATTATTTGTATATTGAATGAAACATATTATCTCAGTAAGGATATAGCACAACAAAGTTCTTGACCTCAGGGTGTTTCAGCTCAAGGCCTTGATATGGTGCTAGTATAAACCTTGATATCAACATCGATTGATCATTTTTAGAGACAAAAACAAAAGAAGAAATACAAGGCAATGCTTACTTACCCGCATCATTCTAAAGAGAGAAAATGCAAAAATGAAGGGCATATCATGCTGAGCAGGAGAGTTAGTATTTAATGATAACAGATGATAACATTTGCAAATCTTTTGTTTTAATTTATCTTTTTCTGGTTTTATTCCCTTTGTGAGAAGTCTACTAGTCCATGATATAAAGAAATGGTCTCTGGCAAGTGAAAAGCAATAATGTGAGTTAAGGATGGATTTGAAAGGAGAGGGGCTTGATGGTTGGCACAGCAGAGGCAGAAGGTTGTTTCAAGGACATGGAAAAAGCTCACGTGAAGAATAATGGGAGGAATAGATAGAAGGAGAAATTAAATAGAAAGCACACTAGTGATGAGAAACCAGAAAGAGGAAGAAAGAAGAATCCAACAATTTAAGCATGAAGAATCTCACCCTAGTAAAAGACAAAGATTTCAAATGAAAAGAAAGAAACTTGAAGTCATTGTCATTGGTTTATATCCTTCAAAAAATTGGTATAAAGGGGAAGGAAAATGGAGAGCAGAATATTCTGTAGATGAAACAGAAGTGACCACAGCATCAAGAAGTGAAAAAATATGAGGCAATGTATTTTAGTGAGAGAATTACTGAAAGATGTAATTGAAAAGTTAGGTAGCTAAATTTCAAGGAAATTATTTATGGGAAGTGAGTAGGCATATATGCCATGTAAGGGTAGCTTAAAATCTAAATTTCTGTCTATGAAGACAGGGCTTTACAAAACTTGTTTTCTTATTCTTCTGGGAGAGAGTGTTCTCTGTTCCTTATTTTGCTGCAAGGGAGCTAATCCTTGATCCTAAGACCCTTGATCCCTAATGTCATTGGGATTCACAAAACCTGACGGGTAACTTCAATCCTTTTAACACCTTAACCTCAGTTTGCTAGCTGAATGGTTTTTTGCCTTTTTTTTTTTTAGTTTACTTACACAAGACAGCAGGAAGTTGGAAATATGAATTCCAACCAAGACCAGCCAGGTAGAACTGTTTTGAACACACTGCTAAATGCCCCAGATTCTTCAGATTTCTGATTTCCTTTTCGTTTCAAACTGCATCATAACACAAGCTGCATCATGAACAATCCTGTGTCCCTAGACGTAGCAGATGTATAATACTTTCTAAATGACTGAATATTCTGCCTAAAATAGTTCTCCTCTTCCTTGCCACCACTGCCACTTCAATCATCCTGGTCTGGATACCAGAGGAAGTCTCTCTGCACACAGTGCACAGATGGGACAGCCCATCCAATTTAAAGAAGTCAAAATGGCAGCTGTTTCCTCTGGACTTTAGATATTCGCAAAGAATGCCGCTTGGTAGGACAGTTTTGGTTTGCTTTAAACAATTCACAAAAATTCTACTCTACAATTGCCTGCAACAAAATGTCACCTCCCTGTAAAGAACGATTAAGACAGGCAACACTGAACTTCACAAACAGGCTGTCTGACAATCTTGCTCCGTCAATACATGCTAGGGAATCATCATCCAAACAAACTAGACAAGCTGTCTCTTTTGACATCTGCTCCTGTTTCAGTACATGAATTATACTCTTGGGTTATCCCATTTTCAGCTGCTTCAGCACTGGTGCCATCTCACAACTTACCTATTCCAACAATTTGTCCATCTTTTTAACTGTATGCATAAAGGAATAAGTAGTATAGAAAGAATACCCACAGAAATATCATTGGCATTTTCTGGGATGACAATTATATAAAATGGGAGCACAGAGAGCTATGGGTTGACATGGAATTTTTGATAATTCTGTATATGTCATTAATAAAAAATTTTAAGCAGCCAGTGCTAATTGTCTGTAAATATGTGAAACAGCGAGATTATTCTATTTATTGACCTTGCACTAGTAATGAAAGCCTTCACCCTCATTTTGGTATCTTTTTTAATTAAATAGCAAGGATTCTGAGCAAGGACAGTATCTCTCTATCCCCTTGAACAGTTCCAGGGAATGAAATTCCAACCTCATGTTGACTTTTAGGTTCTTTTAAGGCCATTGTTTTTTACCTTCATTAATGACAGACAAAGGAATCAGCCTCAGCAGATTTGCAGATGACAACAGCCTGAGTGGTGCAGTTGAGATACCTGAACAACATGCTGGACAAGCTTGAGAAGTGGCCCCATGAGAATCCCATGCAGTTTAAAAGGACAAAGGTGCTGCACCTGGGTCAGGACAACCCCCAGTATCAGTCCAGGCTGGGGGATAAACTGATGAAGAGCAGCCCTGCTGAGAAGGACTTGGGGGTGCTGGTGGGTGAGAGCCTGGACATGAGCTGGCAATCACAGAATCATAGAATCAATTAGGTTTGATAAGACCTCTGAGGTCATGTAGTCCAGCCTGTGACCAAATGCCATCATGTCAGCTAGACCTTGGCACAGAGTGCCATACCCAGTTTTTCCTTAAACAAGGTGACTCCACTATCTCCTTGGGCAGTTCATTCCAATGTCTAACCATACTTTCTGTGAAGAAGTTCCTCCCAAGGTCCAACCTAAACCTCCCCTGGCAGAGCTTAAGTCTGTGTCCACTTGTCCTGTCATTAGCTGACTGTGAGAAGAGGTCAACCCCCACCTGGCTACAACCGCCTTTCAGGTAGTTGTAGCAAGCAATAAGGTCCTCCCTGAGCCTCCTTTTCTCCAGGCTAAACACTTCCAGCTGCCTCAGCCATTCCTCGTAGGACTTGTGCTCCAGACTTTTCACGAGCTCCATTGACATTCTCTGGACCTGTTCCAGGACCTCAGTGCCCTTCTTGTAAGGGAGGGACCCAGAACTGAATGCAGTATTCAAGGTGTGACCTCACCAGTGCCAAGCACAGGGAAAGAATCACCTCCCTGCCCTGCTGGTCACGCTGTTCCTGATGCAGGCCAGGATGCCTTTGGCCTTTTGGCCAACTGTGCACATGCTGGCTCATGTTCAGTCAGCTGTTGACTGGCACCCCCAGATCCTTTTCTGCTGAGACATTTCCAGCCACTCGGCTTGTAGTGCTGCAGGGGGTTGTTGTGGCCAAAGTGCAGGACCTGGCACTTGGTCTTGTTAAACCTCATGCCATTTTCTCTGCCCATCTATCCAGCCTGTCCAGGTCCCTCTGCAGAGATCTCCTATCCTCCAGCAGATCAACACTCCCACCCAACTTAGTGTCATCTCCACATTTGCTAATGGTATTCTCAATCTCCTCATCCATATCACCAATAAAGATATTAAAGTGAACTAGGCCCAAAACTGATTCCCAGGGCACACCACTAATGACTGGCTGCCATCTGGATGCAGCACCATTCACCACCACTCTCTGGGCCCGGCCATCCAGCCAGTTCTTAACCCAGTGAAGAGAGCACCTGTCCAAGCCATGGACTGCCAAATTTTCCAGAAGGATGCCATGAAAAACAGTGTCAAAAGCTTTGCTGAAGTCCAGGTACACAACATCCACAGCCTCTGCCTCATCCACCAGGCAGGTCACCTGGTCATAAAAGGAGATCAGGTTGGTCAAGCAGGACCTGCCTTTCTTAAACTCCTGCTGGCTGGGCCAGACCCATTGGTTGTCCTGTATGTGCCAGGTGATCACACTCAAGATGATCTATTCCATAACCTTGCTGGGCACCAAGGTCATGCTGGCAGACCTGTAGTTCCCCAGATCTGCCTTCCAGCCCTGCTTGTGGATGGGCAATCACATTGTCTAACCTCTAGTTGTCTGGGAACTCCCTAGTTAGCTAGGAATGATGAGAAATGATGGACAGCAGCTTAGCAAGGTCTTCTACCAGCTGCCTCATCACAGTAGGATGAATCTTATCCCATCCTGGAGACTTGTGAGCATCTAAGAGGCTCAGCAGGTCACTAACTGCTTCCTTCTGGATTATGGGAGCTCCATTCTGCTGCCTGTCCCTACCTACCAGCTCAGGAGGCCTGAGGATAACCAGTCACAGAATCACAGAATCACTAAGTTGGAAGAGGCCTCCAAGATCATCGAGTCCAACCCAGCCCTAACACCTCAACTAAACCATGGCACTGAGTGCCACATCCAGTCTTCTTTTAAACACATCCAGGGATGGTGACTCCACCACCTCCCTGGGTACACCATTCCATTATTTTATCACCTTTTCTGTAAAAAACTTTTTCTAATATCCAACCTGTATTTCCCTTGGTGCAGTTTAAGACTGTGTCCTCTTGTTCTGTCACCTGCTGCCTGAAGGGACAGCCCCACCTGACTGCAGCCACCTTTCAGGGAGTTGTAGAGAGTGATAAGGTCACCTCTGAGTCTCCTTTTCTCCAGGCTAAATAACTCCAGCTCCCTCAGCTGTTCCTCACAGGGCTTGTGTTCCAAGCCCCTCACCAGCCTTGTTTCCTTTCTCTGGATGTGCTCAAGCGTCTCAATGCCCTTCCCAAACTGAGGGCCCAGAACTGGGCACAGCACTCAAGGTACGAACACGCCAAGTACAGGGGAAGAATGACCTCCCTGCTCCTGCTGCCCACACTATTCCTGATCCAGGCCAGGATGCCACTGGCCTTCTTGGCCACCAGGGCACACTGCTGCAGTCTTACTACTGAAGAGGCAAAAAAGGTGTCAAGTACCTCAGTGTTTTCTTCATTTTTGGTGACTATATTCGCCCCTTACATCCAGTAAAGAATGGAGTTTTTCTTTGCCCCTTCTTTTGCTATTAATGCATTTATAAAAACACTTATTATTATCCTTTACAGAAATTGCCAGATTAGGTTCTAATTGAGATTTGCCCTTCTAGCTTTCTTTCCTCGTTACCTAATGACATCCTTAAACACTTCCTGAGTTACCTGCCCCTTTTTCCAAAGGTGATGGACTCTTTTTTTCCCCTCAGTTCTTGCAAAACTGCCTGCTCAGTCAGGATGGTCCCCTTCCTCCCCAGCTCTTCTTTGGGCACAGTGGGATGACCTGCTCCTATGTCTTTAAGATTTCTTCTTTAAAGTATATTCAGCCCTCCTGGGCCCCACTGTTTTTAAGGGCTGATTCTCAAGGGAAAGTTTGAATAGGACCATGGATAGGCCAAAGTCCACTCTCCAGAAGTCCAATCCAATGTGCTCTTGCAGCCCAGAAAGCCAACCAATCCTAGGCTGTACCAAAGGCAGCGTGGCCAGCAGGCTGGTGATTCTGTCCCTCTGCTCCACACCAGAGAGATCCCACCTGGAGTGCTCCATCCAGCTCTGGGGTCCTCAGCCCGGGAAGGACATTGACCTTCTGGAGCAAGTCCAGAGGCAGGCCAAGATAATCAGAGGCATGGAGTAAGTCTCCTATGAGAAAAGACTGAGAGAGTTGAGATTACTCACCCTGGAAAAAAGAAGACTTCAGGGTGAACAGAAAGATTCCATATCAAATTACACAAGCAGCAGTTTTGCGTACAAAGAAGTAAGATTTCTTGGGAGTAGAGTAGTAGTTTTTCTTAGGGCATGATTTGGCACAGAAAGATGGAGAATCTGTATATGATACAGGTGAAAAAAGTTTAGAGATTACTTTAAATTTTTATCCCTATAGATGTACACTGTACAAAGCTGTAAGAGTTTCTGCCTTATTTAAAAATTAACCAAGATTACTGACCCACAGCTAAGTGAGTTCTGCAGGGCTTCTTAACTGACTGGACAACTGAAGGATCAGGTCTGGAAGCTAAAGTTAGCAGTGTCCAAATTTAAAAGCTTATCTTTTCAGCACAACACAACGTGTCTCATGAAAGGCACTGACATGTGAAGTTACCTCTAGCAACTGAATGACATAGCAAGCAGGGCTATTAATAAAATGTGCTTTTGACCAGTATCTAAAAGGTCCTCTAACATTTTTACAAATATTTCTGAATTTGTAAAGTCTTGCAGTCTTTACATGAATTTGAAGTTAAATGATAAACAAAGGTAGCGGATTAGTGAGTTTCCATTTCAGCATACCTTAAATTTTCCAAGGGAAAAATATTCCATATGTACAATTGCAAGCAGCAATCCTCATTAATAATCCTGCCAGGCAAGTGACCCAGCCAGACTGTCTTACCAAGAGTGCTCACTATGCAGCAAAAAAATTCTCTCCTCATTTAATGACACTGAAACAGATGACTGATAAGCTACTGTCATTTTTCACTCAGTTTTCTTATTCTGGGGCACTAAAGTTTGGAAAACACTGAGAGCCGGAAAAATTCTCTTTTGTGCTTTACAGGAGGTAGTTTATCTTCTTTTTTCTTATCCTTGAAGTAGCACTGCAGGAGCTAGAATACCACAATTATTTTTTGGCCATGAAGCATGCGTGGCTGAATTAAGGGTTCAGGAGATGCTTTGCAAAGTAAATCCAATGAGAACAAATATTGGGCTATTATTTTTCAGCTCTCTTTAGAATGAAATAAAATCTATGTAGTAAAACTACTTTCATTTACATGCACTTTACTCTCATAATCATTACAGACCTGGAGGTGAAAATTAAGTTACAACAAACATTTCTGCTTTAGTATCTGTAAATTCATGCAAGTGTAATTAATTCTGCAGCAAAAGTTTTCAACAGGCTACAAGGCATTATGGAGAACTAAAAATAGAAAGCATATCCAATGCACTCACCGAAATTTTAAGTCCCTGTAATGAATCTTTTTAATTTATAGCAACCAATTGTTTAGGATATTTTTTCCCTATTCGAATAATCAAAGAACTTTTTATCCTAAAAGTGGAGGAATACTGTCAGATTTTAATTGTAACCAATGACTGTATGAATGGTGGTCTTTATTCCCCAAGAACTGATACAAGTTAGATAAGAGAGGATGTAATTGGTTTGGTGGATGAAAAAGGCAAACACTAAAGTTAAATGAAAATTTGTCCATTTCCTGGAAATCAAATTATTTTGACAATGTTTATTTTTCCTATTCCTTACTTTTTCCTTCATCTCAACGAACTTCAACTTCAACAAGCAAGATCTACCAGTGCCTAGAGCTCATTGTCCAACCACTGAGAAGAGGAAAGGGAGCATTAAGCCTAGAAAGTGTAGCAGAGCTGGCAAACAGTCCCTAAATCCCTTCTGCTGAATCCCCAAACCCAATAATTGCCACAGCACATGAATGAGCAAGTCAACAGGCTCTGACTGCAGAATGCATGAAAGAAACATCCTCTAAGAGTGGACAGAGACTTCTATAATAAAAGGATTATTTAGTAGTGAAGTAGGAAATATTCCTAAGAGTAACAAAGATTCAAGTACATATGAAAATACATTGTGTAGAGAAATGGATCAAAGTCACAGGTGGACCTGGCTTAGTCCAAAACCAAAGATGTGACTTCAAGTCCACCTGTATGAGTTGGCATTACCATAAGTTTTGTCCCAATTCTCCAGATGCACAGCCCCTGAAAGAGACTCAACTGCTCTGTGACTGAGAGGAGTGCCATGATCTTCTTTATCAGCAGGAAAGGATCATGGGGTTTCTGAGATGCAGTAACAATACAGGTAACAATCTTAAGTCTGAATGTCATGAGCCTCTCCATTTAGAATTAAATAGTTAAAAAATGTAGTGCTGCATTGATTTTTTAAATTGTGTCTGTCTAATTTCTTGATTATTTCCCCCTTGTAGATGGGGAGATTGGGCCAAACAGAAGAGAAAAAGCGGAGATCACCAGTATAGAATCAAATTTCCAAAGTAAATCACCCATAGGGAGCCAAATGCCAATACTTCCTTCTTCATTCTCTTAGTACTGAGATTTGGTCTATTACAATCACAGAGCAAGACCAATTAACAGAATTAGACTGGAGCAAACCCCACAGATAAAACACTAATTTTTTTTCCCTTCTCTACAAGAGAGTTAAGACATTCTTCACACTCCTTTCCTACTATTTTTCCTCTGCAATGGCATAATTCTGTCCAACACTAGGCACACCCTACAGCATGAAATAGGATCACAGCTGGAGATACATGGGATTAAGAGTTCCAACGGAAGAACTGAAGCCAAGCATTTGGGGTTTGTCACTTGTATTGTAGATGGAGGCTGACATAGTCAGATGAGGATTTCACATTAGTGAGAGACAATTTCCTTAGACATACAGATAGTGCCTTATTCCGGCACTGAGCCAGAGTGCAACAAGGAGCCCATTCTGCCCTCACGGGGAGGAGAACAAACAATAAAAGCTACAATGGAGCTGTACAAGTGCACAAACTATTCTGGGGTCAGAATGGAGCCAGACTTTCATCAATATCTGTGATTTTTCCCTGTTGGGTGCAAATGTTTCTGCTGGTTCACATTAGTACATAACCTGCTAATGTTCTAGTACAGAGAAGATCATTATTTTCTAGTGTTGTTTGGCTCCTGAAAACTTCTGTACTGCTTTCTTGTCACTCAGTACAACTTGAGGTCTTTATTTAGCACTCATTCAATCAACCTATTGAATAGGTTACAAAAATCAACAAGGGTTTTTCTTTTTTCTTTCAAGCCAGAACACAGATTCTTGGACTGCTATGTGAGTTGAGAGTTTTACCATGCAGCTATAAATGATGCAGAGCAGTCAGTCTGCATCAGAACTAGCAAACTAATTCTCTTTCTCTGATCATTTTACAAATTACATCAGTCTCTTTCCAGGAGGCTCTGTATAGTTACCTGTTTCCAGCTGACAGTCTCTTGAAGCCATTGCATGTGCAGTAGCTCTGGAGCATGTTCTGAGCTGGGTGTTAGCCCATGATTCCAATGGCAATCTCTCACAAAAGAGATTTCCTCTCTTAGATATCGCAGTGTTCATGACAAATCTGTGTATGTTTTTAATCTTCTATTTGATGATAATATTTCAGATTGAAAAACCACAAGGTGAGGCCTGATTAAGGTTTACATGTATGTCTAGAAAGGAAACAAGGAATACGAACAAATAAATGCTTAGAGAGACATATGGGCACATATATTCTGACTTCAATCTTGCTTGAACAATATAGCCAAATATAATGCTTCTGTCCTTAGTATAACTCAAAATCCAGCCTACAGCTTGTGTTAAATTTTATATATTTATTTAATTACTACTTCCTTTCTATTGCACTGAATTCCTCTTTAATTTTTTTCATTTCTCCCAATTTAAGTTTCTGTTTAGAGAACTTTATAGGCAGTCTTTACATAAAATGAAAGTTTGTTTACCTAAATCTTAAATTATCCTTTTTACCACCTTTTAATATCCAAGTTATATTTTTTCCCGTTAAACTGAAAATTTTCTGTATTTATGAATTTAATTTTGCTGCTAACAAAGAACATCATTAATATGAACCTATAAACATGTTATTACAATGGAAATGGTTACAGATGATAAAAGTTCTTATTCCTTATACCAAAACTCTGCCTTAGGAAGGTTAATTATCATATTCTACTGAATGTGACATGTAGTGTTATAATGAGAGTGCCTTGGTACTAGAGGATTAGAGTACTGTACACAGCTCTAGCAAGCAGAATGAATAATTGAAATCCAGTGCTTTTATGCTTCACTGAAAAAAAACAATATTTCATGGCACATAAAGTTATTCAGCTTATTTGCATTAAGGTTGAATGATCACCACTGACCAAAACAGAAGCAATGATGGTACCTTGATGTAAGTGGCAAAGAACATACATAAATATTCTTAGGAAGCAAGATGTACCTGCATTTAATCAGTACTTATTAAAATTTTATTCCCTATAGTTATTCAACAGGATCTGCGGTATAAAAACATAATTACAAAAATCAGATTTGAGCTCATTTGACAACAGAAGGGTTTTATGGTGACCTATCTCCAAATGTTCCTATTTGTAATTAAATGCAGCGATCAGCAGTAAGGATTTTGAAGCTGTTTTAGTAGTTCCGCTATTCTGCTTAACATGTGGCACCCGTAATAATTAAAATGATACTAACACATGCACAATTTTATGGCCCTTATGGTGCAACCCATTATGCCAAATAAGGGCCTCTGTTTTCACAGCATACTGCACATGGTCTCATTACACCCACTTTTCTTTTCCTGTCTTCACACTAACAACTGTTAAAGTGAATCAACACACGAAACGTACTATAACAGCTTAGTGTTTATGATATGTGTGCTGTTAGTCAGTGAACAGGAAAATCTAAACATTTACTGTTTATGTAAAGAATAGCGTTAGTGTTAGTGAATTGCTTGGGTCTGCTTCCTTTATTATCTAGATCACAAACATAATGATGGGTGTCAATGGTACCTATATCTCCCCTTTGCTTTGCTTTCCCGTGTAGATGTCTATAAGAATTAGAGGAACTTCACATTTGCAGTTCTAGAAATGTTTTCTGTTAAGTAGTTTTCCTTTTCTGCATTCAAGTTCATGACAAATATTTCTATCATAAACTCCCACCATATAAAAAAAATATTTCCATACATTTTCTCTTCCTCTTCACCATATTGTACTTGGACCAGTTTGGTTTATCCAAGGTGTTACAAAGTGACACATTTTTTCTTCAGCACCTCAGGAAATTCTTCAAGATACTGTGAATTCTAGTTTAGTGCTTTTTTATCATGAATAATTTTGCAATTACGCAGCTACTCAAAGACCTCCTACACTCATTTTACAGTCATCAGTTCGGAATGGCTTTCACTCTCTTGGTCTGGGATTCATTCCAAGGGAAGTCCCATAGGTGGGACACCAATGGATTGGACTAAATCTATCCTCTGCATTTCGTATTATAGCTTTGTGTGAACATTAGTTGAAAGTTCATATAAAGAGTAACAACCTGTCCTTTCATTTTCCCCCCTTATCCCCTGAGGACTACCAAACAGTTTCAGGAATTTGCTGTGTTATCAGTGCTAAGGGAAACTAAAGCCCCTGAATGTGAACGGCAGAACAACTCTCTTGATTTCAAAGGCATAAAGTGAAAATCGTCACAAAATTACCCTAGTACCTTGGTCTCCAGATGTGATGAAACCAGAGAAATCAACCACAAAACACTCAGGTATGTAATATATAGGGGGCACACACACACTGAAGTGCAGCTTTTTAAAAAGTACATTTGGAACCACGAGATTTCAAACACCGCCAACAATGTCATAATGCAGAAAAATGGAGTAAAAGCCAGTACTAGACTCCTTTCACTATTGTCTTCATGCCCAGTGGTGAGTGATACTGTGCAGAAAACTTGCAGTTTTGCTCTCTGAAAATTCAGGAGCTGGACGTGGTGGGGGACATGCGAGGGAGAGGACCAAGGCAAAGGACAATATCCATAATGTTGTAACAACTTCTCCTTGGCCTGTTCTGAAAAAAACCTTGCTTAAAAGAAAAAAAAAACAAACAAAAAATCATAAAACAAAACACCCTTATTACTGACATTCAAAAAGACTAAAGAAAAACACCACTTGATAATTACCTTCTGTCTGAACTTCAGGAAAGTTGAGTTCCACTATCTCTTTTTCTTTGATTAAAATGAATGTTTGTTATCAGCATTACTATTTACTACCCCATGATCAAAAACAAATAACCCACTTTGTTTGTTTCTTACTGCAAATGAATTAAATTAGACGCCATTAGGAGCACTAGCTGTTTATATCCTTGTTTCAGCAGTGGTAGTATTTGAAGTTTCCTGCGGTAAGTTCATTACTCGTATTTTGTCCAGAATTAGTGAAGCGTGCTGAAAATTGCTAATGACAGATGTTTCTCCACTCTGTCACACTTCTTGTATCATTTGATTTGGAAAGCAACATACGGTGTTCTGCTCTATCAGTATGTCACAGACTGTCTGTAAACAGCTGGTCATAACTCAGTTCAGTGAAAACCATTACTTTCCAATGAAGTGCTGGACACCCTCCAAATTGCATTTTGGCATGGCCTGAGCTGCATAATGCACAAAGTTCTTCTGTTCTGAGGTTACCTAAGGAAGGATTTTTCTCCTCCTTCCACTTGCTTATTGTGTTTCAGGAAAAAAATATATTTTCAAATGGTTAGATAAGGGATGAAAAGAACAGGAGATAAAAACGTTTTTTTCTTCTCTCAGGAACCCATAAAAGCTGTGACTGGTGCTGTGCTAACAGAAAAAACATGCAGCCCTACCTCACCATTTCTGTTTGTGCCTCAGGTTGAATGGGGTGTATTATCAGGGTCAGGGCACACAAGATGATGACAGATTGAAATGTCTCCTATCAAATAGTTGTGGCATTCTAACATTGCTATGACTATGGGGCTATTCCACAGCTCCTAATCACAATGAATCCTATTAAAAACACCACCCTGCGGTTTATGCATTGGTCAGATGCAAAGAAATCCATTTCACTTATGCCTGTGAGAAGCACAAAATGCAGAGGGCAGATTTAATGCTGCACACATGGGGATGTAAGGGACAATCTGCTGTTTCTTTCTAACAAAACCACTGCCTTGATTGTTTTAAGATGATATGGTACGTTATTAGCACACATTTAACCGAATATATATATCATACATTTCATGAATACCAGTATCCATTTCTGAGACAGAGAGACTCTGGCACAGTTATGCTATTTATAAAGTATAAAGCATTTAGAGAGCATGTACTAATAACTGTGTTTACTTGACAATAACTACCATTTGTATTATATTTAAGTGAAATCTTGGCACAGACCTTCTTGGTTTAGAGCATGACAGTAGGAAAAGGCATCAAAGCCACCTGAAAACCCTGGAGACTTCTGCAACGCTTGTACATTCCCAAGTGAAGAGCATCAGCATCTTTCCAACTGCTATAAAATCATGATTTTGACACATAAATTTAGGACAACAAAACAAACATTTGGAATCAAGAAACCTGAAACTCAAAGATCCCAGTGGAAAGGGTAGAGATGGACGACAAGACATCCAACCATTCCTGCAGCCTATACCAAGGTTAACATCAAAAAAGATTGGGGAAAAGAAAAACAACATTACCATTTAATCTGGAATTTCTAACATTTGATAGGATAAAATAACATTCTATCCTATCCTAAGATGTTACCAAAAGTTATCCTTGAAGAGGAATCTACCTAGGAAAAAAAAGAGCTGTCATGCAAGAAATAAATTTTCCAGAATATTAACACTGAGAAAAAAATGACATCTCAATGTCCCTATTATTTCTTTGAAATGTGTCAATCTATAGGAAGGACAAGGCCATTATATTAGGTTTGGGTTTTTTCTTTACATGTTGAACACAGATGAACAGATGGGCCTTAGAGAGATACAGTCTTACAGAAAATGTTCAGCTGAGTTCTGTTGAAGAGTGAAGCTGAGTTTTGTTCACTTTTGGTGTAGGAATTTTACTGGGCTCAAAGTACAAACTTGCTTTGAGGATCTGGAGGACTCTACAGTGAGGAAAAAGAAAGTTACAAAACTCTCTACGTATTTTTAAACCTGTCATACATTATTTCTGCAGAGAAATGATGAAAAATGTTTCACAGGCTGGTACAAAACTAAGGACCCTGCCCTTAAGAATTTATTATCTCAACAAAATAGGCAGCATAGGAAGAAAAAGGTCATACAACAGCACCATAAAAACCAGAGCAGCTCAGTTTTGCCATGTGTTAAAACACTGACTAATGCACAAGCTACCAGCATTTGTGGGTTTAAAGAAAAAGTTTTCTAATTATTATTGAATTTAACTCAGTAAGTAGATGGGGCAACTTACATTACCAAAAATTTAAATAAATAAATTCACTTTCCCTTGTCAATAAGTGGGTATCTGTTGTTCATCTTCACAGAGTTTGCCTAAAACAGGATTATTCACTCCTACAGCTTTTACCTTTTCAGAAAATGTCAGAAGTTTTTCATTTGTCTTGGTATCCCATCCCACACAATAGGTCAGACATATCCTTTAACTTGCATTCTAGCTTATAACTTATGTTATATAATAAAATCTAGTTAAGCAACTTCATTTTCTTTTACAGCTATTTTCCTGTTGATTTTGTGACTATGCCCTCTGGCCCAAGCAAACTGCTCTAACATTTGTAATCCAAAACCATTGTAATTTCTGTTCATCTTTTCCATCAAAAATAATTAGTCATATAGTTTTTTGAACTACAATTGAGGTTTGGGCAGAATATTTATTTCTTGTTTTGGAACTGCAGTAAGTTTGTTTCGGCATAAAAGTTCAGTTGCATCAATAAAAAAAGCTCAACACTCACAAAATATTACAGAAGCAGATGCCACAAACTCTGTCTTATGCTTACCACTCAATGCACACCAGTCAGAAGCACAAATAACAACTAGTCATGGCAGACTTCTGTGCAAAAGAAATCAAAACTAAGCAAGAACACCCAACTGAAGGTCTCTTACTGCTTTACCAAAACATCTCCTAGTCCGTCCACTCAACTCCTCAAATTTCTGACATTCTCCCACTAATTTAACCCTCCAGGACCAACCATGTTCCCTGAGGGTACTGAAGAGATATTTAATGGCAAAAAATGCAACAGAACCTGATGACTGAGCTGTCAAACCAATGCCTGAGATCTCAGCAGCTCTCTCTTCCATGCTACCTCCAAGCTTGACTAAAATAACCTCCAATGCTTCAGTATCACTGAGTCTCCATAAGTTTTGATCTAACTAGGCTGAACACATTTAGGTAGCCAGTACTATACATTACTGGGCTGAGTTTCAAGTTCTTTGTTCACCATATGGAGGCAATCATAACAAGACACAAAAGCATGCAGAGTAAGGGGGGGGCTGTCTCATATCTCCAATAAAATTTTGCCAAAGTGTGTCAATCTCAGCACAAGTTGCAAAGACACATAAAAAGGAAACATATTCATGAGTGCACCACAACAAGGCAAAGCTCGGATGATGTTGATACCAAAACAGAGGTCTTTGTTGGGTCTGTTGATCAAAGCAAAATTCTATAACAGATTGGCTTTGTGAAAATGGAAATAACCAGTCAAAGTAAATTTCAAAATAGATACTGGAGCTAAATACATTATCATCATGCTAAGCACATGCAAAATTAAGATTGACCTCCCAGTACTGCAAGCAAAACCTAAGTTTTCCTCATAAAGCAATCACAAAAACTAGACAGGGCATAGAAAGTACAAACTCATACTGGCACAAGATATCTGTTGAAAGATATAAGATGAAGAGAAGTGGTATAACTGTCTACAAATCAGTGTTCAAAAGCTATTCTTAAAGAATCTGATGAGGCAGTTAGCAATCTGCGAGGCTCTAAGAATATAATATATCACAGTTGCAGAGATTTCAGTGTGCCATGAAAAAGCTTGCTCCGTTAGTACTAGGAGATAGAGTCTGAACTTGAGTGAATGATAAAGTGAGAAGTTACTGGGCACATTCACACATCAATTGGCTAGAGTAGCAGTTCTGTTGCCATAACAAACCTAACAGTTAAAGATTGTCAAAATCTATAAGATTCTAACATGATTATCAAATATTATCATTAGCCAATAATGACAGCTGATATGGAGTAGACCCTGACACTCAAAAATATTGTGATTTCCAAATCCAAGCCATAAGTAGTTCACACTGAGGAAAAGTCACCAAACTGAGCAACTTCCCATGTCCTCCTGGTATCTGCTTACACAGAAGACATTTTTTCAGGCTTGCACGAGTCTTGAAGGTTGCATTGTTACAGAGGTAGATTAAGTCCTAGCATTTGTTTCCTGAAATCTTAATTTCTTGATTTTCATCTGGGTTGTAACCCAGAATACTTTATGCAAATAATTTCTACAAAAATGCCCCTTACTCCAAAAACGTAAAAGTTTAAGTTTTTAACATTTAAACAAGGAGATGCTTGAAATGCTTTAATACAGAAAAGAAAGTAAGTTTGCATTTGTTGTGTCTTTGGAAGTTTTGATTGTCTGAAGCAGTCACATATTTGATCCAATATTGTGATTCAAACCAACTTTTTGAATGCTGGACTTTTGCCATTCAGCACTGTAATATGTACCAAATTGGAACAAACACAAATCTAAGAAAGAAGACCGACAGAAAACAAAAAGTCCAAGAACAATCCAAAAAACGTCATATGTATATTAGCTCATATTTACGGAGCATGTCTCACTATGAAACTTGAAGAAGATTTTGACCTAACCTTGCATTTATACTAGGAGAACAAACTGCATGTGACAGGTTCTACTCATATTATTTAATGCTCTAGGGGAAAACAGGTACCGTGGTGCTGTGTGTGGTAAAGAACCTGAACAGACTACGGCAGCTTTGAAAGACATTTGAAGTACTTGTACCCTTATCCATAACCACAGATTTTTATGCAGTAGCAGGTCCAGAATCTCCTATTTACCTTGCAAATGTGGGAATTGCCAAAAGAAAACTCAAAAAATGAACACTACACAGTGGGATCTGATTGCTTCACTACTGTATAGATGTGTATATCCTTTTTGCACTCCGGCTTGGATTTTTACCCAGTCCATTGTGAGGAGGTCAGATGCCTGAAATTCCCAGGTAGGGTTTACTTCTGTCATTAGGGCATTGTCTGAAGCATGCAACAATTTTCTTGGTATGAAGAGCTAGTGAATTTTCCCATAAATTATTTGCACATTTTATTTAAAAGCTGTCAAATGGTACTTGGCTCAAGAAAGGAACAGCAACTCGTTTGGAAGCAACTCCTACTCAGAACATCAGGTTTTATCCTTTTATACCCTACATTTTCAAAGAGCAATGAAAAAAAAATCAATATAACTTATGGAAGAAAATATGATGAAAAAAATCTGTCAGCAAATTTTTCTTTTTTGCCCAAAAACTGAACAAGTCATCTTATTCCTCCCTCCATTACAGAGTACTCTTTCAAGGACGATTGCATTAGGCTGTTTTGTTCCCTCCTTAATTACTGTTGCGTATAGTTATAAATAGCGGACAGAAGGTGAGTGGAAAATGACAAAACAAGTTTATTCTGAAGTCTAACATAAAACACTACAGGCTAAATATGTACAGGGAATTACACAAACAAGTGTTGAACTATATACACATGTTATAACAGAAGGAAAGACGTTTCATACATGCAAGGAAAATCTTCCCAAAATAACTTCAGCGAAAATGCCTACTTATCCTTAACTAAACTAGGGATCTAAGAGGCCAGAGAAAGCAGTAACTTTCTCTGGAGACTAACATCTTCCTGAAGGTAGTCTTTTAGTGGCTTCCCAGCCTCTAGAGGGTTTTCTGCAAGCTTGTCTTCTAATCTACCCTCTCAGTCCTTTTGACATCGCTGCAGTACCCAGGCATCTGTAGCCAGGTAAGGCTGTCTCGTCTCTAGATATGCAGGCAATGTAGATGAGTTCGCCAAGCTGTGCTGGATCCTTCTTCAGAGCAACCAGTTGTACCAGCTGGTCTCTTCAGGCACCTTCCAGGCCCATACTTCAATTTTTCTGCTGCCCCTTGTAGAAGATTGTCATTTCAACTCAGCAACTCGCAGCAATCAACCAACCTCTTAGGCTGGATTCCTGGTACAAAATAAATGTTACAAGGTTTGAACTATCAGATACAATGATGCATTGAATCTGCCATCCTCAGTTTCCATAGAGATGCCATACGGATGCCTCCTCAGGTCTGTCGGTCCCCAGCTAGAGCAGCATTCACACTGCAGAAAGAAAACTCCATTAAATCCCTGCTTTGTCTACACAAACAAAGCAAAGTCACTGGGATCGTTTAATCTTTGCTTTTTTTTGTTCAAGAGTGGAAGGTCTTCACAGACATTTGACTAAAGTACAAAATACTTTAAAAAAATAGTCATAAACTAGCAGTACGAAGGTGCAGCACTCAAAAATTATCCAGAAAACCCATTGATTAATTTGACATGAATTATTAAGCATGGGAAATGCCTACTCTAAGGCACAAAATGAAATGACAGAAAATTTCTTGACTAGGAAGCAACTAGTGACACAGCCTTCGCAATGGCATATGTGGACTCATTTCCTACAGCTGAATTCTCTTTCCAGATGTGATTCTGTAGATGATTGTAACAGGACCAAGGTCTGGATTAGACACATTTGGTGCCTTACCTGACAAAGCTTTCAGAAAACACACTTCAGAGGAGTTTCAGAAAATGGAGCAAAGCAAGTTAGGAAGATACTGTTTTAACGAAAATTGTTTTCAAGTTCCATCACATTTGGTGCTAGCACTAATTTGTCTTAAAGTATGAGAATTTTGTCCCTCAAGAAAAAGTGCTTACATGCTTAACAGAATTATGTTTATTTCTATAAACCTGAATCATCTAAAATCCCAAATTTGTAGCTTATTAATATCCTACCCTTTTGTAGTATCCTGCACTCTGATGTGAGCGATGCAAAGAAGCCTCTTATGTCGGATTTAAATGCATCACTTTTCATAGCTGTTAAACATCTCTCTTGTTATTGTGGAGAAAGGGAAATGTGAATGTCTGATTCACCTTCTCTTAACCATTCATGACTTTGGCTATGTAATATTTTTGCTTCCATTCACCTTCTCAGGACAAACCCTGGCATTCATTCCCTTGTCAGATAGAAGCTTGACATACAGCTAACAATTTTCTTCATTTATTCCAAGACCTAGCATTTATCTCGTAGATCTATTTTATAATAAGATTCACCCACTACCTCTGTGGTAGGGTGCATGAAATGGTAGAGATTTACATGTGGGTATGGAATGTTTCCCTTTCTTTTCTCTTACAATTTCTTTTATATGCCACCATTTTCCTTTGGTGTAATGATATATCAATATCATATATTAAAGGGAAGTTTTCATTCATCTTTTACAATTTGAGCCTGGATATGCAAATTAAAATTCTTATCATTATTCTTTGTGGTATACATAACTTCACATTTACCAACACAGCCTTAAACTGATATTTTTTATAATTATTCTCAGACTGGTCTATACTTGATTCATTTTCTGTATTTGATTATCTAAATATCATCATCCTACTTACTCTCCATATCTTACCACAGAATTCAAATTAGATCTGACCTAGGCATGAGATGAAGCCCAAGGAAAAAAGTGATCCCTATAATAAAAGACTGCATATTAATGCCTGCCCTTGGAGGTGCCACAGCTTGCCAGACAGCTTTAGTTCTGACATTCAAATTTCTACTTTGCTGCACTAATAAAATTCTTTTAAGCCAGGGGGATTTCTCTGGAACACTTCCAACCAAGTCCCCCAAAATATCTGAAGCAAACGCCACAATGTGCTTTCAGAAATGGATCCTAGGAGGGGCTGCAGTCCAGAGTACAGACCTGCAGCTCACCGGAGAGTGATGGACATGACAGCAACAAAATCTTCCCTCAAGTGCACAAGCACTGGGAAGACACTCCAACAGGGGACCAGATCCTTCCCTCACCAGTGCCACAGATTCTTGCCTACAACACAAACATGGTGACACTCAGGAACGTCACTCCAAACACAGTAAAGGAACTGTAATGGGGGCTTTCTCTTTCAATTTCTTTTTAATTATGTTGACTCACCATTTGGCAAATTAGTTGCAAAAAAATATTTTCGAAAGTAGCTTTTACAAAATATTTGGAAATTATTTCCTGAATAATATAGTATTCATGGTGAAATAATTCATAGTCCTTAATGTTCATGTTTTGTCTTTTTTTTTATTTATGAAACACTATGTTAAACCATCTTTCCTATTTCCTAGGTTGTGTCTTTACTCACATTTGTGCTTTTGGGTGGCTATAAAAATTCAATTAACAATGCAGAAAATTAACATTGCAGGTTTATGGTCATTAAATAAAATTATTTCAAATATGCAGTATAAAAATATCAGTACTGACTTGCATTATTAAATGACCAGTTTTTTATAAAAGGCGTTGATGATCTGTAGTTAGAAATCCTTCAAGATTTGTCAAGACAAGAGAACTTACTCTTAAAATAACTTTTAAATCCTATAAGAAGGAGTAAAATATAGCATTTCCCAAAATTACATTTATTATATTTTCCTCTTCTAAATAGCTTTTCTAGCTTCCATTCATTTATTCAATAATTTTAAAAAATCTGCCTACATTGAAGTCAAACGAGTACAATCTCCAAAGAAAGGGTACAGCTCTCCAAAGCAGGCAATTTTTTTCCAATTTCTTATCAGACACAGAACTAATTATTTTTCCTGGTTTAGTAATCTGATTTACTTTAGAGATGTGCTGTTTAAGTTCTACTCATCATAAGTTATTTAAACAGATTATTGGAAGTTATGTCTAAACATATGCTGTCATAGTTTCAAGTTTAAGTTTTAATATGTTTCTATTTGCAAGGAGAGATGTATGCAAAGGCAGCCAAATTGCAGTAAAACACATATCTTAAATAAATGATTAATTTATTCTGCTCCAGAGTCAGCAGTTATGACACAGACTTGCAATCAGCAGTGCATGCACAGTGATGTATGGAAAGACCTCTACCAAGACACATTTAGTAGGATGGCCTCGGCTGTATATCAGCTTCCCAAATGAAAATCTAGACACTAAAAATATTCTAGCTAACATACTTAGTTTGAGGATATCCAGTTTACATATCAGCTCAGTTCTGAAAAGATAGGCTGTTTATCCAGGTTTTGCTTTAAGATCAAAGAGTGTGACTAAAACCAAAGCCATCTTGCCAGTGTTCTAAGAGGTCCTCAAATCCATTTTCTGAGAAATAGTCACTAATACTGCTAACATCTAAGTATAATGATTTTATGATCCTTCCACTTCAGAACAGGTAATTACTTTTTCCAAAACTTGAGCATAATATGGACTTCTTATTTAGAACCTTATTTTTGATGCACAAAAGCACTCAGAAATCAAACACAAAGACCAAAAAAGAAACTAGGACAGCAACACTGAAAAAATATAATTCATCTTAATAGTAGGTGATTTGTCCTCATTTATTCTTTCCCAAGCCCACAATATTAAGGAGAAACAGCGGAAATCAAATGTGTCCTATAAAAGGCAATTTAAAGGACAAATAGGAAGGTGTGGCTTCCGTTGGAATGAAAAAATGATTTATTATTTGTAATGAAGTTGATCACATTATGAAAGTGCTGTATAGAGTCCCCAGAAATAAATAATCAGATTTAGGAAAAAAAAAAAAAAGTTATGGAGGTTTGCTCCATGGTTGCTCAGTACAAGGCATTCCACTATTCATTTCAGATGATTTAGCACATAAAACCATGGCCAAAGGTTGCGACAGGTTGAGACAAGAGCCCTTTGTTTACTCCAATTGCAAGCTCCTTGAGTGTGTCACCTCTTGGGCCAAGCATGCTAAAAGCAAATCACAATCACTGTCTCATGAGGCTTCTTAGGAGTTGTTGAAAACAGAAATTTTAGCCACTAACAAAAATACCATGGCAAAGTGACCTTGGAGACAAGCAAGACAACTGCAAAAAAATCAAGATTTTAGTTCAGCTTCTTCTGAAATGTGGCTATTCAGGAGCTGCAGAGCTTGCCTTGATTTCATGCAGCTGTACTGATCTGGTGCCTGCAATGAGAGCACAGGAAGTGTGACTGATTCTATGACCCAAAATTTGTCTGCTGCAAAATGGGATGGGAGATGGAATCAAACCAATGCACCTTTTTCTCCTTCAAGAACCACAAAAGGCTGAATTTGAAACAGAAATGTACCTTTATCCAGTGGTTTATTAACATATCTGATATAGCAAATAGAGGTCAATATCTGGCAAATAATTGTCTTATCAGCCCATCCATTATGGAAGAGAATGCTCAGCTTATACAACCAAATCACTTTCCTGTTTGGGCATGTAGGAAAACCAAGACGATTTGAACAGTTTCATTCTCTGTGCGACATCAAAGCTAAGAATTCTCACCTGTACTCACAACCACAGCACATTTCTGCTTGACCAAGAACCAAGTGGTGCTAACCTCGCCCCTGTAAAACAAAGCACCTTGTAAAACAAGAGTGCTGCTCTCCACCATCCAGAGGACCCTTCCCACCCATTCCTGCAGGAGCTCCTGGAGCCTGGGCCATATAACAGCAGCATACCAACGTGGGGATGGGATGCTTAGGGATGGGATGCTTAGGGATGGGTGCTGGCTCTGGCAGACCAAAACTGGGGCCCTTCACAAATCTGTTCTGCCTGGATATTGCCGAGTTGTATCTTTGGCGGGGGTTAAGGGGCTGGGTACAGAAGTGCACAGAACCAAGCTGTTCCCAATGATGCATCTTCTCAGGCCAGACATTCAGGTAGTTAAAATCAGCCTGATATGCTTGCTGAGGCAAAACAGATGTATTGTAAAGCCCTTTGGTGTCATTATCCAAAAATAATGCCGTCACTTCAGAGATAGGGTTGACGTGGAGAGGAAAACTTTGTGGTCACAGAAAAGAGAGACGCTCCTGGGATGCTGAGCAATATTAAGCAGGATAGGAAACAAGAGCTTAACTTTTGATACCCTGAAAGCAAATGCATACAGTTTTGGGTGCCCCATGGAAATATTTTCTCATGCCTTGCATTGGACATATGGCCCAGAGAGACGCTCTGCTCCCACGTTGCACATGGAGTGAAGGATAGCCCTGGATGTTCAGTGACACTTAGCACCCAGCTCACTCTAGTTCACATGTTGGGGTCCTGGCAGGCTGAGAAAAAGCTTGAAAGAAAGCTGTGATCCTAGAATAACAGAAGCAGCATCTTCTACGACACCTATATAGAGTGGAGAAGAGAATGGCACAGATACCCTCACCCCGTAAAACCCCAACAAATCAGCCTGTATCACACAGTGGAGCTAAGCAATTCCATCAGCCTATGTCCAAGAGAAATTCAGTCATACTTGTGCAGCCCTGTGCTCAAACTATGAAGCTCTGCATCCCAGTATGACCAGATGGCTGAGAGTAGTCTGCAGCCACCAAAGCCTTTACACACACTTGTTTTAATCATGCTGATGAGATAAGTTCTCCTCAGATTTTAAAGAGCTTCAAATTTGTCTATATTTCCTGTATCTGCCACTTATCTTTTCACAAGACTATTCCCCCATGCCCTCCAAGGGCTAAATCCATTAAAATATGCAGATGGATTGAAGTGATTCTCTGATATTTTATTTTCAAGGAGACTGCAGTCCCAGGTCACCCTGTAGCCATGGATATTCTAGGTTACTGGTGAGCACAGTTTTATGTGATAATGAAGATACCTCTGTTTGTCCAGAGACAGTCTCAAATAATGGAAATCAACACAGATCCTCATTCAATAAAATAGAAATTGTCACCATTTTACTGTGCTTCCGCCAGAGCAACATATGGTAGCACAGCTGACAAATATAATCTTTTCCTTTTTTTTTTTTCCATTTCACATGCACATTTCATTTTGCAGAATACTAAGACTTTACATAAATTGCCTGTTAACCCCTTGTAGTCACAGCGTTTGCTACTTGGGCTCCCTTGAGCTCTCGAATATTTGAAAGATGGAGTTAAAATGAAGTCAACAGTCTGGGAACAGTTCATGCCTCCAACATACAGCCTACTTGCACTTTTCACAAGGAAAATCTGCTCTTTTTAACCTTCTATCCTACCCAACCATTCTTTTTAACCAGAAACGTTATACTCTGGCTATATGAAAGCTTATTGATATAGTAAATCAATACTCAATTCCCTTGCTGCTTCTTTAGGTGTTTTTCAATGCCATAAGCCAAGGCACGGGTTCCCAGGGACTTTACACTGATGGGACTCATTTACATGGGTTTTAGGAATTTGATTATATAAAACTGAGCAGTGTCCACTTTCCAGTGCCAGTTCAAGATACTTTCTTTGTTAATCATTACATCCACATCAGTACCAGGTTTTCCCATTCTGGGCAGATACACCCTGGTGCAAAAACCTTCGTGGTGCTTGTTGGCCTTTTCTGCAGTGGAATGCCTGCAAGGAGTTCTGCACCTGAAGAAATCTCATGGGCTTTCTTGATTCTTCCCCAGAGCTGATTCATTCATTTTACTCATGCCAGTTTTTGGCTCTTGTCCAGGTGGTAAACTATGAAAGCTGCACTCAAAATTGTCATGGTCACAGTCAGGATTCACTCAAGTTTGACAAGAGGAGGGAGGTGTTTTTGCTTTTTCACAGGACTTTTTGGCACCCAGTAATAAGGCTTAGGGCTGCAGAGAGCATTGGGAGAAGGTATTCACACTGTCTTACTGGAAGTAGTGATCTGGCTGTGTGAATTAGCCCAAACTAATTTACTTCTGCTCTGAATCACTCAATTTAGGATCCTTTCTCTCTCTGCTAAACATATAGGGAAAGCAGAGAAACTAGCCCCTATTTTCTGTGTTCCACAGGGAACCTAAAGCTGAGGTAAATTAATGCCATCTAACAAGAATGGCTCCAGAAAAGGTGATTGGATATGGGGGAAGACTTAGAGGACTCTGAAATAGGCTAGAGTGATTTTAAAGCAATGGAGATCAACATAAGCTGCTTGCTCCAAGAAGGATTACTTAAAAAGAATAAAACTCCTCATTTCTTTGGTTTGAAGTCAGATTAATTACCAATTACCATTGTTTTTCCTGGTGTATCCTTGCATATATACAAAAAGTAACGTCTTGACACAGATAAGGCATAAATCATAGCTCTGACCACTTCTTAAACACATTTGCGTTCAATTTGCGAGCAGAAAAGAAAAGCCTGCTTTTCACAAATGTCATTTGCTTCCTGACAGTTTGCAAAAGCACACTCCAACAAACAGTTGCTTTTAAGGACTGAGAGCACCTGCACAAGCTAAAAGGGAAGAGTGGGGGTTGAATAACAAACTTCTGACATGCATGCTAAGTATTCCACAATTAAAGGCTAACACCACACGCTACAGGGCTGCTAATATGAAGTGCAACAAAGAAATGTGAAGGAAAATCTAATTAGGCTAAAATCAAGAGTCAAATATGACTTAACTGCTTGCCCAGACTGAGTTTTCTGAAACCTGCTTTCCTCCATCCAAATGTTAGCCAGCAGCAGCATCATCGCATCAAGCTGGATGGGGACCTTTGGGCTGACTCGGTGTGTATGTTCTTATGAAGTGCTAATGCTTTGGGATACCTGAAAACTTGAGTTCTCTGTTCATTACCTGGATTTTCACCTGACTGAAGCTAGATTTTGCCAAGAGTAAGAAGGTCTCTGTCACAGTAAAACACAGCCTCATTAATGGCAATCAACATCAAAATATTAGACACTATCAGAAGGGACCCATTTTAAGGGAAAAAAATATTGCTTCTGAAGCCTCTGATTTTCACTTGAATAAATGTTCTTGAACTTGCCATTTTGTTAGCTAACATATCCTGACCATTTGCTTACTTTTTATGCTGTTTGTTTCACAGACTGATACTTTCATATTATATCTAAACAAATTACCATTTCCCATCTCCATGAAAAGCTGTATCATATTTTATTACACACTGTAAGCAAAACCTTTGGGGCAATAGGCACATTATGCCTTTTTCAAATCACTGCATTTTTCCAGATGTATGGTATGTTAGAAAACTGACACAAAAGATGTGAATTGAGTTAACGAGCCCTGCTATATTTCCACCAAAATGGGCCGTTGGTTCATTTGAATAACTTTGACCTTTTTTCTGTTTATTGTCTTTAAAAAAAACAAAAAAAACCAAAAAAAAAACAAAAAAACAACATGAACCCAAAAAAACACCAAAAAAAAATCCACAGCCAATCATTATGATGACCACAAGTCTACTCAGGCACCTTGACAGCTGATTCACCATCTCACATCAGGAGATTTAGCCTTGGGCATCTGGCTGAGCTGACACACATTAGTTGGTCCTTTTTACACATTAAATGTCTTTACAGCTTTCATATTTCTTCTGTTTTTACACTGTCCAGCTCTGCATTGTTATAGAAAGGCAACCTAAAATACACACTGCACAATGAACACCATTAACACCTTCCAGTTCTTTGTGGTCTTTAAAAAAAACTAGACACTAGGGGTTGCTTAAATTTTGAAAATACCAAAAAGTATATGTACCACATATTTAAGCAAGAACAGTATGAAAATAGAAAACTGATAAAAGCTTAGAATTATACAATTCACCAGAGAGTTTTCTTTTCAGTCACATTGCAGGAAACAAAACTGAGAGAAAAGCTGGAAGGACATTATGTTTTCTCCCCTCCTGTACTTTGCATTTCCAGGCTTTTGTTGTGTGGTGCTCCAGAAGTCTTTTTTTCTAATGAGATGAAAAAAAAATACCCTTTGGGAGACAGAAAAATTCACACATGGGCCTGATTCAGCAACCTGACTCACTTCACATGGGAATAGTCCCAACTGGTTTCATCTTCTAGTTATGACTTCAGTGATAGCCACTTCAGCTGGTTTACTCATGCAAACAAACATTATTCCAAGTGAGCAGAGACTGTAGACTGGAAACGTCCCCCTCTGAGACTTGGCCAAATAGAAGAGAAAATGGAGGGAGGCTGAAATATGAGCACTGAAAGGCATTTTTCGAGGTAAAATTCAAGGGAATTTTTCAATATAGTCAGAAATCTATTTAGCTGTCTCTTTGCATTTTAAAATCTTTGGAAGGAAAAAGTCACTTTTCTTAGATTCTACCTCCTTGCCAAGATTTGTATATCAGGAATAAGAAAGAAAACAGAGCAGACAGAAATAAATGAAAACCCTAATGCATAAGCTTGGTCAGGCCACATTTCCTGACTAATCATTCAGGTTTTTCTGACCTTTGGAAAGATTTTACACTAAAATTCACAACAAATCTTTCCTTTTTCTTCAGTGCCATGGTTTTGCCATCCATAGCTGTGTCTTTTGCGGTCAAAGCTGGAGACTGCAAGCTGCAAAATGCATTGTGGTTTTGATTAACTGAATTAATTAGCAAATGTAAGTACCAGGTATGAGGCTGGCAAATTTGTTTACCTGTGTTTATTAATTTATGGAGAAGGCAAACTACACTCTATTTCTTGAAAGTTAATATATCACATCCAACAGATATGGCATGGTTTCATCTTGGACTCTCTTTAATACTGGGTATGTGTGAGCAAAGCAATGTATATGGGCTTATTACTTTTACTCCCACACATGGATGTGTCTCACAGGAGCAGGAAGCAGAAGGCCAATTAGGCATTTTAGACCTTCTCTGATTTTTAGAATTTCAATCAAACTTTTTCAGTTGATGTCTCTATGTTGTGCGAAAGATGTGAATAACATAACAGCAAACAGCAAATTTTCAGAACCGAGGCTCAGCCTGTTCCAATTTTAACTGTTCTTCTTAGATAAATGGAAAATACTTCCCTAATACAACATTTCTCAAAATCAACAGTATGTTTTTCTTGACAGCATGATCACAAAACTGCAAGACAATCAATCCAGGGCGGGACTAAACTGTCGTATTTTTCTGGTAAATTCCACTGCCATTTTTCAACTTGGTATGATTGCCAGAGAGAACTTAAGCAAAAAAAAAAAATAAAAAAAAAAAAGATATATATATATAGTTAAAATAAGCCATACAGACTGCAGGAGAGTACTTTTCAGGCACCGCTGGACTCTTATTAAAATATTTAAAGTGAGAAGGCCCAAATTATCAGCCAAATGCAACCACAGGAAATGTGTGAGGCTGTACGAACAGCGGTGATTTTCTGTTTGTGATAACTTTCACCCATTTCGTGTACATCCAGGTTGTTCTTCCCCCGATTTCACACCTCCGCAACACTAAAAAGCCAGTCAAAAGTCACGCCCGTTGGTGGAAGCTCTGCAAGCACGGCCACTGCCTCCTTCCCGCTTCAGCCTCGGCAGGAGAAGCTTCCCTGGCGGCCCTGCAGGGACGGCCACCAAGGGTAATTGAATTTCCGTGCCTGTTGAGGCCCGCTGTGCGCGCTGGCACTGCCAGGCTCCAGCTCGGGGTGTCTCCGCAGAGCGCCCAGCACCGCGGCGCCGAGGGCTGCTGCCCAGGGACGGCCGCCTCCTCCTCCTGCCAGGAGCACCTCGAGCAGTAAGGAGCTTCACCGAGGTAACCAACACACTGCAGGAGAGCTCTTTGGTAGGCTTTGTGTGAACAGTCTGGCTGCTGCTGACTTCAGCTCCGTTTGAGTCTAAAGGATACATTTAGAGGGACCACACATTTATTTTTGGTTTCTGTGAACCATTTATTCCCATCTGTGTTGCTCGTCCCTATGCACACACAACCCCATTAGATTTTCTTTTTTTATTTTCGTAAATCTTTTTTTATTTTCATCAATCCCAAAATCTTAAAGATCACTATCATTAGGACAGTGGAGTGATTCACACTTGATAGCGATGTTTAAAGTTTAGCCCATTAAATACATACTTCAACTGCTAAATAAAAGCATTCAGTGCAGATGAAAAGGGACGTCTTTCTTTCCCCTTATCACCATGGCTAAATATCCCCTTTTTGTAAAACAGTTGAGCTGTTAAGTTCTATGCTAAGGCACGTACACACTTTGGAAAGGTAATTTGAAAGCGAGTTGAGCCATGACAAATAGGGACAGCTGGCCTAATTGAATCATTTGATCTAAGACAGCTCAACTTGGTTATCCTCACTGCAGCCCACATTGATATTAGCGAGTGAATCATTAGCCATGAAATCATGTCGACTTTCCCGATGCAGCGTTCTTGACATGACAGGGAACGCAGTCTGCCTTTCATTACAGCACCAATGAGTTCCTCAGTCTGTCATGAAGGGGGAAAAAATGCAAAAAAAAAAGAAAAAAAAAGTGCTTTGAAAACTTTTAGGCTCAGCAACAAAAAGTAATTTACTCCTCCGTACTTCATAGAGCAGCTAAAGGAGGAAAGACCCTTTCTGGTGGGTCTCAGGTTACCTGTCAGCCTCAGCCTCACTCAGCCTCCTGGGGCAGGCAGAGTCTGCAGTGGGACAAGAGGTCACCATTTTGTAGCTATCTCCTCATTTCCTAGGACGTAATTCTTTTCCTTGTGCCTGTGTGGATGAGAGAGCCTGCAGTGTCATATGCATTTGTACAGGCTGTTTCTAGGAGCAACTTCTTATGTCACAACTTTTTTCTAGATTAATTAATAGCAGGCTAGAGCAGCATCTTTGTATTTGGACCACAATTTTTGGCTATTCTGAATGCTAATGGCACTGGTCCTAGAATAACTCTCATCTCAGTTATTCTAGCAAAAATAATCATCATAGTTATTTTCCAAGCATCTCCAAGATATTCAGGAAGAGATATCACTCTTTAAAGTCTTTCCTTTATTGGCAAACTAATGGGCTCATCCAGCTGTCATGAATGGAATGGAAATTTTTTATGGAGACAGCTAAAGCCAGATCTCAAGCTCCTTTAACAGGCATAGGTGGACAAAATTGCCTGATGTTTTAAGTCAGGTTATTGGTGGCAGAACCAGACAAGCATAATTTGGGCAAAACTAGGAGCCTGATGAAATCTGTATAATGTCCAACTAAAGAAGAGAAACAGAAGAAGACTTTTTTTTTTTTTTTTTTGCAAGTCAGAGAGATGTCAGTACTGGGTAGGGATGAGATTCAGCCCTTGGAAAAGAGAACCACCATATCTGATTCTGCCAATAGTGGCCCAAATGGTATATCTGCAAACTACCAGGGAAAAAAAAGAAAGAAGAAATAAGCATGAGGACAAGGGTATTTATAAATCAAAACTATGCTGTCCTTAAGACAAAGTGAAACAAATTGCAAGCATGAAAAGATACCAAAAAGTCTGATAATGGCCCAAAAATGTTATTTTCTTTGTGGAGGGGTTACTTAATAGGGGTTTTTCTTCCACTCAAAATATGAAAGATAAGTGCAAAGATTTCATTTAAGAATCTGTTTCCCTGTAACTAGTGGCTATCAGTTTGGTAAGCAGGGCTCTTTCCATCCCAAATTCTATGTCATGACGGTTGGGAGGTGATCATTATTTACCAGAAGGGGATCATAATATACCTGTCAGTCTGCCTTCTGGAGAGATGGAAATAAAACAGCAGCAAATGGGTAGAAGCTAGTCAACATAGAATTTAGAAGTAGGGAAGGGGGGCAGAGTTTTTCAAAGAAATAAAATAGTGAGAATTTTGCAAGTCATTGACACCAGCGTTCTCAATTTTTGCATTAAAATAGCTTTGTCAGTGTGGTTACTCGTGTTCAGGGTAGGATTTCTGTTGAGTGCAAATCCCTGAATGCTTAGGAAAATAATTTGACTGAGTTAGTGTCCTAAGTGTTTGGTTGTAATGGGGTAGTAACCTTTAATTGAGCTCTTTTGTGTGAATAACTGTATAAATCATAGAGAAGGCAGCTATTTGTCTATTCTGGTGATTAGACTAATCGCCTGGGAAGTGGGAAACCAGTGTTTAGGCCTCCCCTGTACCTGATAAAGCATGCTTACCCTTCAAATACTGCTCAGATGTCCCTGTGGTGTTTCAGAGTATGCATGGGGACGGTCAGGTGGATTTGGGAAGTGTTCCTGGTGTTGGACCTGAATTCCGAAGTCCTGTGTAGGGGCTGTGCTGCAGCCAGCAATTCCAGGCTCTGCTCAGGATCTCAAGCCTGCTTGGTCCAAGCAGAGATGCTGAAAGTCAGGTATTTATGTGCAACACCCCATTGCATGCATAAAAGTAATATCAACACCATGAAAAACCAGTTCCAAGAGCTGTGTGTTTTAAAAGCCTTCAGAATTTGAGCTACCACATTTCCCATATGTAAACTATCCCATGCTTGTCCATTCCTCCTGTTAGAAAGATTTATTCTCTCAGCAGCATGTGCCTTAGCTGTACAACAGCTTGAAGACTCTTGTATTTCTCCAGTCTTTCAAGTGAAGATGAAGACATCCCTTATTTTCCCAGCTACTTGGCAAAGATAGGGCTGAGGGAAGTTTGTAAATCTAAGTTATGCATTTTTAAAATAGTTTGTTGTTCTGAGGTAGAAAAAAGATAACATATATCTGCTAGGTTTTGCAAAAGGATTACTTCTTCACCCTTTGCAAGCCAGGTCTCCAGTGAGATATACTTACAAGTTTCCTATCATTGGTCACACTTTCTAGCAACTGATTAGCTGATGTGGCATATTTGTTAGTATGTTAGTTTGTCTACAAGAAAAGCACAAAGATTATATGTAGGTCAGCCCAAATGTGTGTCAATGAAACTTTCATGATTTTCATCATTGTCTCGCATTCAGTAGATGTCAACATGCCACAGAAAAGCTGATCCTGAAAGATTTTATTAGTTCTGAAGTTTTTCATTAGCAGTGTATACGTGTGTCTGTAAAATATGTCAGATTCTCCTATTTCCTAGGAACAGGAAAACATATATACTTCAGAAATTTAGGGAATGGTCTCAGATGCCTTCATTAAACATCAGGAATGTGACAGTCGCTCTCCTGAGCTCTCCTAAAACAACTTACGCTCAAACCCTTTATGTTTGAAAAGTAGATTTTCTGCCTTTCTAAAACACAGAGCAAGACCATTTTTTCCCTTTGGATGTTCAGATGTAGATTGGCCTTAAATCCATCCAAAATCCCATGACTATTTCCCTCTCTGAGCTGCAGTACAGTTTTTTAGTGCACACAGCCAGCTGCAAGGAAAAACATTTCTCTGCCAACTTTTTCAGACCAACTGCTGAAGGAACCAGAATCTGGGTTAGTTTATGGTGAATGAGATGTCTAGCCTGCATGGATCATCCACATGGAAGCTTTCACAAGTGCATGAACACACGTGTGCACCTTCACAACACAGATGTTCCTCCCACCATTACCAACTCCAAGCATTCAAGCCCCAGTCATAAGACCAGCTAAAAAATAATAAATTTTATTTATGTCTAAATATATATTTCACTGTATTAAGAAATATTCGCTGTATTAAGAAATGTTCACTTATTTGAGCCTTCAAATGAATGAAATTGCTTAATTGTTATTATCTGCTTTTTTTTACAGATATTGCTGTTGGAAAGCGCTTCCACCAACCCAGCTCAGCCAGTTGAGCTCCTGTTGATTTTTCACCAATATAGAAGTAGAAAATAATTAGGATAAACTATTCCCTTCATGCATATGCTGCACAACTTTTCTAACACCTGCTAAGATTCCATTTGGTTTGTGCTTCCACTGAAAAACAGCAGGCATTAGTCTCCTGTACCTTTCTACCCTCCCTCTCTATCAACTTTCTGATTTTTAAAAGCAAAAAAGAATGTCCTCAACAAATACAATTTTCACAGTATTTTCTCCAGAAGTATATACAGCTTCACTTCTTTGATGCTAACAGTCAGACATAAAACTCCAGCCATAAAAATTTTAGGGATTTTCTTCAAAAACCTTTCAAAATTGCAGAGATAACACAGGCCCTGATTTCTTCATCTGCTCAATTTCTTATAACCTAAAGATGCAAGGTTTATTTAGTACTTAAGAAAAGTGAATGTTCACTGTCTTGGGAGAGCCTGATTTAGTAGCTTGTTTCAGCATGAACCACAGTAATGTAATGCTTTTATTCACTGATGAATTTGAGCAGTATAGTGTTAATCACTCTCACTACCGTATGCCACTCGAATAATCAGCAAACCCCAATGATACATGTTCCCAGATCCTGTAGAGTGCTATTTATCACTGACACAGAGCCTGTTTATTCTTGACATGTCTTATTTGTGCAGAATAAGCAGAGAATTTACTGCATAAATAATGTTAGGTGGGTATCATTTAAACCAAAATACAAGAGATTTGAACCTCCTCAGAACCAGATAAGTCTGAAAGGGGTAGAAAAGGTGGGGAAATGGAACTTCAGCAGTAATCATAAAAAACTTTTAATTGATTTATAACTTTCAGGAATGAGCTGATGAACTCCTCAGGGCCATTCCTAGAACTTGTGTGGGTCAGCAGATATCCCCATGTTGACAGTTTCAAACGTGGTTCAGAAGAAAGTCTCTCACACAACCAGTCTCAGCTTTTACGCTTTGTCGTGGGGCTTTTTTGTAAACCACATTTGCATACCTTTGCCTGCACGTGTAAAAATGGTTTTATTCATTGCACAGTTTGGAGATGGTGGCAGACCACTAAAACAGGCACCAGGTGACAGGATGGGGACAAAGGTGACAGGGACACTGCTGCCCACCTCTGGCACTGCCTGATGCACAGGGCTGAGTTCAGTCTCTGTGTCTGCAGCCACTCCACCCTCCAACACAGATCACAGCAGATGCAGGATGTCACACAGCCTATGTGTGTTGTTTCTTAATGTCCTGCTGGAGTTGGGTTCCAGCCTCCAAACTGGTAGAAGCAGTGGAAACCTAGCTCCAGGCTTCTGTCTCCTAGGGATTTAAAATTGCATTACAAGAAGAAATGATGCAAGATATAATAGTACCTGTCTTAATATTGAAAAGCAGCAAGAGAGGATTAGGAAGCTTTGGAAAAGTGGCAAAAGTCAGGTCAATGTAGGCAGTTTTATATGTGAGTGTAAAATTATCCTGTCTGGCAACAGGGAGTATATAACTATATTAATGTCACCCATCAGGCACAGAACACCAAAAGACAGACAAATATTGAAACAACACATTTTTATCACCAAAACCTGTCTAAGCATCTGCTTCAGGCATTGCCTTTAATGAGCATAAATCAGATATTTGGTAATCCCTCAGCATCTGTAACTCTCATATTTCTTTATTTCAAATATTTTCTGAGGTAAAAGCTGGTCCAAAACCTCAAACTTTCCATGTCTGAATCATCCTGTAAGCCTAACAAGGTTACTTGCAGTTAATAAAAAGACAGGCCTATGGAAACATGACCAGCCTTTGAAGGGCAGCACTGAACTCCATAGTTTTACTGCAAAGTCCTTCAAATGGTCTTGAAGAAGTCTCTCTACAAGCTCTGCAGCCCAACCTGGGACAAAGTAGTTCATCCTGCCACAGATAAACAACTTTATTTAGAAATTTGAGGGCTATTAAACAAGGTGAATTTCCCTAGTGGATCAGCACAAATTTATTAATCCAGGTGTTACTCTAATTGTGATTCATTGGGGATAGAAACTCTGTTCAATGGTCCTCAAACTTGCTCTTCCATTTAGTGCTGTGCTGGAAACACAGCACTGGGAGCTGCAAGCTGCCTTAAAATCCTTCATATTCCATTACATTTTGCCATTATTTGTACTTAATTGTTTTAGCAATTCTACAGCAATTGTTGCAGCAATTGTGGTTTTATTTGCCTAGTTATAAAAAGATTTTTCACTGTCAGCTTTTCTGCTCTGATGTCTTTTACCTGCAGAGCTATACTTACCATTTTTCAGTATAAAGCAGTACTTAAAAAGAGGAAAATCAACACCCCACCACAAAGCAGGACTGGGACAGACCTCAGTCAGAGCAGACTTTACTATCACAGACAAACATGTAACACTAATCCCACTGCGCTTGAAAACCACATTTCCTATTCCTTCATTTGCAGTGAAGGCTGTTTCAAACACCCATCCCTACTCTAAACATCCTGTCTGAGTTCCTGCCTATGACTTTCTTACCATGCTGTTGACTCATTATAATCTACATCTTCATCCTTTTAACAGCCTTTTTTCACCCCTGCACTTCTCTGCTGTGACAAAGAAGATGGACACAGTGGTCACTTTCAAAAGCATCCCAAAACACCACAAAAACAAAGCCCACAGACACCACAGAGTGGGATCAGGTATCACAGAACATGATTACTCAGTGTGATATTGCTTCATATCTGTGCAGTGACAAAGAGATTCAATGTCTTATTTTCCACATACATGGAAAATGTTCAAGGCAATGGTGTTCAAGGGAGAAGTAGAGGGATCTACCTTGCATATGCATACAGATATTTAAACTAAATTAAAAATAGAGGGGAACACAATGTATATGACAATTCTGCTCCATTGGCATCCCCTGTACAGTGCTGCACAGAGCTACAGCACCATGGAGATGTGAAGCTTGGAAAAGCCCAGTTGGACACAAGCATTTACCCAACAGGCTACAGAAATCAGGCTACTGAATAAACAGATACATTCATGATAGTGGCCTTTCTATTGCTCACCATCCATTTACTCCCTAAGCACTGGGTATCTATGAGCTGAAATTTATTTGCTGAAATCATTAAACAGGGAAATATCTGTATCTGGAATGTGCGTGACGTAAAGAGAGACAGAGATTTAGCACCAGTATGTTAAAGATAAGGAGCCACCATTTCTTTTAACACCACCTCTCACTGTACTTGAATCTGTCCAGCATAGCTGTAACTTGCTGCTGTTGAGAATACACTTCCACATGTAGATGTTTTGAGTCTCCAGTACAATTTTCCCTGACTCAAATGGGAAGTTTATTTCAGTATTATACTTGTCACTCTCAATGATTCATCTGTATTGCTTAAATGAGCTGTGTAGGAAATTTATTAGGAGTGCAGACATACCTACCTAGGTTCAGCTCTACAAACAAGGCAAGGAGAACTAGTGCTCTCTGGTGAAATAACCATGTGACACTGTAAGGTAAAACCTCCCATATCAATGCACTTAACTCAGTGTGTACTAAGGGACTCCAGCTCTCTGTACTTTCAAGCAGGTTAACACTTTCAGGTCCTAGTTTCCTTCATGTTTGCTTTAAAGATGTTAATACATCATGAATACACCACAGAGTGAACTCTAATTTAATTCCTGTAAGTTTTCCAAAGATATCCCCCCCCACATTTTCCCTTCAGTTTACTGGGGAAAAAACCGATTGGTATGAATTATCAGATTGAAACTGGCAGACTTAAATTTTATCATAAATCGTATTTGATGGAGTTCATTTTGATATCATCAAGAAAAGGAAACATCTTGCAATTGTTTCTTTCCTCTAACAACAGCCAAGATCACAAATCATTAAGATTCTCTTGAATACAGTGGGCCTTGACATGTTTTTGGAGGCCAAAGATTGGTCCATTATATTTTGGTGTGATGACTGTAGTATGACTGGAAGTGACCAAAACATCCAGGCTAAGATGAGAAATACAAAACATTTGTGAAAACTGCCCACAGCCTCCCATAAATAAGCACAAAGGTAGAGCCATACAACAACTGCTAGCTCGAAAATATGTCCAGACCTATGTTGGTCTTCCACACCAGCCGTGTGGATGAAAAAAGCAAGGGGAGAACTGGGAAAAGTTTGTGGAGAAAGCTGCAAGGTGTGACAGGAGATTTTGCCAACTTTACCTTGGGCTGCATCAAAAGCAGTGTGGCCAGCAGGTCAAGGGAGGTGATTCTCCCCCTCCACTCTGCTCTTGTGAGACCCCACCTGGAGTCCTGCTCTGGCGTCCCCAGAACAGAAAAGACATGGACATGTTCAAGTGGGTCCAGAAGAGGCCAGAGATGATCACAGGGTTGGAATATCTCTCCTTTGAAGGCAGATTGAGAAAGTTGGGGGTGTTCAGTCTGGAGAAGAGAAGGGTCTGGGGAGACCTTTAGGGCACCTTGCAGTACCTAAAGGGGGCTAAAAGAGAGCTGGAGAGGGACTTGTGACAAGGGCATAGAGTGATAGGACAAGGGATAGTGGTCTTAAACAGAAGGAGGGCAGGTCTAGATTAGATATTAGATGAAATTCTTTACTGTGGGGGTGGAGAGGCACTGGAACATGTTGCACAGAGAATATGGGGATGCTCCTTTACTGGAAGTGTTCAAGGCTGGGCTGGGTTGAGATTTGAGTAACCTGGTCTAGCAGAAGGTGTGCTCACCCATGGCAGGAGGGTTGGAACAAGGATGATCTTTAATGTCTCTTTCAACCCAAACTTTTCTATGATTTTGTGAAACCACCTGTCTAAAGCACATCTGTGATGAATGCTGCAGTCTCCACTCAGTCAGCCATGTATCCCATTTGCCAGCAGACCAGTGGCCTCAGACTGTAGCTGATAACCACTTTTTCTGCTTCACCTCTCATAGTTATCCTAAAGCCAGGACAGGCCAGAGAGCTTTCTTACCTCGCTGAAGAGTTTGGGGATTTAAAAGGATTTGTGAAACAAAAAACGCTGTTGAGTTCAGCCCACAGCCTTAGCCTCACTGACCCCACCAGATTAAAAGAATAATTTTTTTTTTTAAAAGTGGCTTGTGATTTGGTACATGGATGCCCAAAGCTCCTCTGAAAACATCTTCCTCTTCCATGTATCTTCCATTTGATACACAGAAGAGGAAAATGTTTTCAGAGGAGCTTGCAAATTCATATGTAAGATTAGAAAGCCAGAGAGCCTCAACAGAGGAAGAGGGAAACAGGGAAAGGTTGTGAAAACTGGAAGTAAAATGAGACATATGATTTATCTAGAATGTAATTTTGCCTTTTTAATTAATTTGCTTTCATGCAAATTCCCAAAATCCTTATTGCAGATTTTTTTTTTAATTGGCAATTTTTGCTGTTTGTATTTCTTTGTACCCAATAAGGAAATTAATAGGATTTTTTATTGGAACCACATTTTAGTTATATCTTTTTATGAAGTTCCAAAGGAGTTTACTAAGCCTGAAACAGCCCACAAAGAAAGCCAGTCATGTGCTTATAGCATACTGCAAGGAAGTCCAAATCAAATTTCTTTATATAATATTAGCTACTAAAGAACTTTTCATTCAATTGCTTCCACTTTCCATTGTGAAAAATCTCCCAGAAAATTAGATGTAAAAAACACTTACCCACTTATACCAAAGTGCAAAAATTCTTACCCACTTATACTTTCTCCTAAAGTGCAAGTAGTAGAAATTAGGGGAGGAATACTTTTCCTTGTCATATTCCCTGTAAACTTCCAGATAATATATGAATGAAGACATTCACATTCATTTTGCACACCAGCCAGAAGCTACAGCTGGACTCTAATCACATTTTGATACAAAATTTTAGATATATTTTACTTCTATCAGTCACATATTTTGTTCCTTTAGAAAGTTACACTAGTTTACTAACACTTCAGGATCCTGCTAAGGATTCATGCAAGACCAAGGATGGTAGGGAATCATCTGCTTTGCCTTCAGCTTAAAGAAAAACAAAAACAAAAACAAACAAACAAACAAACCCAGAAGTTGAAGAAATTGATGCTGTTTTGACCATTCACTTTCACCACAGCTAAGATGAAAAGTTTGGTGCCACTGTGAGCACTATAATATTAATTATTCACCATAACACACAAATTTTTTGTTATTGCTACTTTAAACTAAAAACTTTTCACTTCCTAATCAAACTTACTATCACTGCAAAACCTAAACATCAATAGCTCTATTCAAATCTCAGCTAAATGCAGTTTAACACTCTAAAATTTGAGAGCTTCATTAAATATTAATTTAATGTGGGGAGGTTTCCAGATTAATTTCAGATTAATTTGCATACAGGTATTTGTGTAGCTCAAGCAGTATCTTTCCTTTCTGTCATTTCCATCATCTGATGGACAGTGGAAAGAAGAAAATGTATAGAGAAGATGTACAGTGATAAAGTAAGTTGAGGAAGATTTAATTACAGACTGCTATTACATATTCTGCCCTGGCAAGGACGCAAAAGGTAAGTGAGCAACATAAATTTGCTAATGACTAGAGTGATAGAAGATACTGGAACATCTTAGATAAATAAAGTGGGCAGTTTGAAATAGCAGAGCAAAGTACATGATCATTAATGCTACTGCATTCTCTGTTGGAGTTCAGAAATGGTTTGACATCATAGGATGCTTTATGCACATCAAATGAATTGAATATTTCTACTAGCACAGTTAAAAATACATAAGAAATTTCAGAAAGTGGGTTTATGGGTGTCTGAGGGAAATCACCACAGATGGGTATGGGAATTCTGAACTGTTCTGAAAATTGCTAACACTTGCAAAATACTAGCTGAAAGAAAACAGAAAAATATTCTTGCAGCTCCCAGCACAATAATTTATTTATTAGGGACATGGCATTTGCGTTTGGAACTTTTTCATATGTTTCCCATAGAGTATGTCTACAGGGAGGAGTTAGAATGAAGTAAGTTAGGGCTGAATATATAACACAGTACAATTCAGATCCAGAATCTTACTAATTATTTGTTTGAGGGCCCTGTAAATCTGATCTCCATGCCCTGGCTTTGATTTCCATTGGTAGCAATAAAACCCAAACTCACTTGTGGGGAAGTTACTTTTGCATCACTTGCCCCTTTCATACAATGCAACCTGTTAGATTTCTGCCCGGGACTTCATAGCCAGTGTTCTAGAACTCATTAAGCACTTCACATCCCCAGAGCAGGTAAATGGACTTGTTATTGATATATGTTGCAAAAGAGATCATAATTGCTTAAGAGTAACAAAATCAGTGCTTTGCCCATTGGAGATGTCAAGGATGGACACCACTTGAGCCGCCTGTACAGAATCTGGGTGTGATGGTGATCCTCCATGCTTGGACATCACCACTCGTTTCTTCTCTCACGTCTTCAAGATCAGGGCATAAAGTAGAGCAACAGTTGCAGCCCAGAGAGCCACATCATCACTTCCACGTGAGGATATTGCAGACATAATACCAAGGGCACGGGAGGGAGCTCTCTCAAGAGAAGACAATATGGTTTGCCCCTAAAAAAGAAAAGCCAACCATGTGCGATAGGAACGGTGGCTTCAATCACCCACTGCCAAGCAAGACATTGTTTTGATTGGGGGCTACAAGAGAAGAACATAAAGAAAAAATCATTAAAAAGCTTGTGCAAGGTGGTAGCTACAGCAAAACAATCTGCTAAAAATGGGATTCAAGATAAATCATTCTTACCATTGTACCCTATGAGCTATCTCATCATAGCTCACAAAATAAAACATTGTCAGTCGGAGTAACGATAAAACAAACAATGAAATCATACGACAATATTGACAAAATGTAAGATAATCAACAAACTATCAGAATGGGCCTGTTGACTCAAGCAAATGGAATGTAGTAGAACAGCTGTTCACTTTATCCTGCCCATAAAGGAAAACCTTGGTGACTCATTGAGGGCTTTACAAATTACTGGCTTCTTTTTTCCCCTTCCCTGATATAAATAGGATTCTTCAGTCGTGTCTCCTGTGTCCAGCCTGCACCTATCTCACCTCTGCTTGCCATAGCAAGTGGTGTTAAATACTCCCTACCTTCCACAAGGAATTCAGATAAGAAAATCACTAATCCATTTTCAAGACTGTTAACAGTGAGTTAAGAGATTTCGTTTCCACCAACAGGCAAAAAAGAGCCTAAGAGCTTTTGGGAGCCTTTTCAGCTTCCACATCAAAATGCAAAGAGGTCCAGTGGGAGCAGAAATGAGGTTTCGTTGACTGATGCCAGAAAATATTCTTATTTGTGTTTTCAGGAAGATGGTATGGTAATGAGCATGACTTAGGGGAAACTACAGCCCGTAGAGTCAATTCTAGATTACTGCTATGATCTCAATCATAATTTTTCCTCATTCAGGAACTTGAAATAACAGACATTGTAGACCAAAACAGATGCTTAGAGGCACTCCTTGGGGACTATGGACTTTCTAGATTTTTTTTTTTTAGAATTGAGTCACAGCATGGTGCAAAGACATTAATTTCCCCAACAACTTGCACTTTCTAGAACAAAAAAGAGTTGTTTTTATCATTGTTCTCACTGCTAAAATGACGTTTAGTATGCTATGTGCGAAAGCACTCAATCTCGAAGATATTGCATGGCAAAATAGAATATATCTAAATTGTTCCATCATTACAATTATAAAAAACTAGTCAAGGTTGGAAAATTAAACTAGCGAAATTCATTTATATAAGCACCACTGCATTCATTTTTGATGGCTGATAGTAGCACAGTGAAGATCAAGCCCAATAAAAGGCAAGGACCCAGCCCTACCATTTGAGAACACTGCTTTGAGATTTAGCCCAGTAGCTCACATGGGGAGCTGTGAAGATGAACCTAACGTTTTAAAAATTAAGAGTTTGGGGAGAAACTAAGAGACCAAAAAAACCCACAGAAAATCACTTCATAGAGCATTGTAGCTCATAAAGTAACTGAAAAAGGAGAAAATTCTGGCAGTGTAGGACTGAAATAAAAATCCTAAAAACCCAAACCAAACACCTCAAACAATTAACAAAATTTAAAAGCAAAATACTTTTGTGAATATTTTTTATAGCATATGCAACGTTTATAAATGTTCAGCACGTGCAAACAATGCATTGATGTGTGTTAGCTCATGCACTGAGCTGCTGTAAGGCTCAGGTGAGGCTCTTCATCAGGTAGGAGCAGCCAGCTGAGTTATGAAAGATGTTGTGGCATCTTCAGAGCCTCACCTTTCCAGCCGTAGTCAGGGTCTGCTGCTGCCACGAACAGGCCAGACTCGCCAGTCCGAGCTAACAAATCCCTTTTCCCTGGACAACAGAGGTGGTTTCCAGCAGGTGATTTCCAGGAGCTGTGGGAGCAGGCAGGGCTCCCGCGGCCCCGAAGCTGGGTGGCCGACGGGCAGGTTGCCAGTGGCCAGGCGGGACCATCCGTCTGGCAGTTGCTAAGAGACAGCACATGCCAACGCGGGTTGAACGGGAGCCAGCTGAAACGACAGGGCTGCGGGATGGAATGGCTCACACCCGGAATACCAACTCCTGGCATCCTTTTCCTGAGCTCCCCACTGGCTCCTTAGCGTGGTGGGAGCTGGTTTTGATTGGGGAGGCCTTTCTGGGTGCAGCAGCAACTTTGCCAATTCTCCCCAGTCCTGCTTCATACGTTTATCGATAATGGCAATGTGTTAATTGTAGGAGACTCGTTCATGGACTGTGAATCCAGCAGGAAGGAACACATTGCGGTACAAAATGTTCCTCTCTCACCAACATGCACCCACCCACCCACCTATTTTCCAGACATTTGAATTACTTTCCACTTTTCTCTCAGTGTTGCCACTTCTCCTTTGTGTTTGACAAGGAACCAGGGCTAGTCAGGTGGCAGAACAAGGCCTCCAGATGGAAACATCACATTCAGCTCCCCAAGAGCTCTCCAAGACAGTGCCAGGAAACAATCAGGTGGCTCAGAGAGACTTCACCAACCTCAAGAGTTCCTCAGACTTCAGTCTCAAGGCTGGTCCTCAAAGGTAAACCAGAAACAGTTTATTTCAATGATTTCAGGCATGCCAACAAGAAGTCCATTTGTCCACTCCATTCAGCAGACACATCGATATAAGCTACAACTACTTGCAGAATAAGCATCAAAATCCTTCTCTTACAAAGATCTTTCCAACTGCTGCAGATTTTAGCCAAGAGTGTTTCTGAGTTTTTAAACTCATTCACAAACCTGTACTAGTGCCTACTGCAAAATAGCTCTTTGGAGGGCAAATTGCAACAGTGGAAAAGGAGATAAATAAAGTGAAAAAAGTATTTTAAAATTTCTGTATACTATTCAATACATAGGCTACTACTGATCAAAATAACATCTTTGGGATATTTCCTTACCGTTAAATCTTATACAACTACTATTTTTTCCAAGATGCTATGTGCCCTACTGCAGCAAAAATTTAAAATACACAAAACTTAAATTACAGTCTTAAAAGAGATATAATAGACATCCCATTAACAAACTTCTGTTAATCTATCTATATAATCACGCATAATTCACATAAGACTATCAAAATAAAAGGCTTCCTAGGAGCTAGTCTCTCACTCACATACTCAATCATTTCTTAGATTGTTTAAAAGCTTACAAGATAGAAGTTTTAAGACGCACTTTTACCACTATAATAAAACACCTTTTCTGGATTGCATATTATCTTATAAAATCAAACTTTAAAAACACAAACTAAATGTCCAGGCCTGCAATTCTTTATCAGAGCAGACACACTGGGATAAATTAAATGTTGCAGTGGCAATGAGACGGTGGAATGGACTGTTCAAATCTTATAAAGGCTTGCCCTGGAAACACATTATTTTCCAACATTATAGAGACACAATCTTTAATTCACCCTTGGTTTGGCAACTTCCCCCAGTGGGGAGAGTTATAGAAAAAATGACAGTGCAATAAGGACACAGTGGCAGCTGCATTTCTGATTTCACTGGTTTTTGTCAGTTTTTGTTACAACGTTAAAATTATTTAAATCTGGGGTTTGTTTTTCTGTGAAGCAGACAGGCTATTGACACTGTGTGACATGGGTGACTGGGGGAGATTTTGCATGTCACAATGTATTTTGTGAGGGCATTGACTGTTCTACCTATAGATAGATCTGTTTTTTAAAGCTTCAGTTTATGCTATGTTCCTGCAGGCCATTTCTTTGAGTTGATGAAGCAAATAATGGGTTTTTTTGGCTTTTTTAACGCAGCTTTTAAGGAGCTGTCAGAGAAAGGCTGATGAGGGGTTAAGAATTTCTATTTGAAATTGCACAGAATTACTGATGAGTTGATTTCTTTGATGGGTCTTTTATATTTGGCTGCAGCTGTACAAGAATCAACCACAAAGGGATCTTGATTTTGTTCATCATTAATTCCAACTCAACAGATGAAGTCTGGCTATCATTGTTACCTTCTCAGTTTGCCTTTCTATTATGTGAAGCTCATGTACTCAATTAACGATCTGATTAGCAAGTCCTTATATTCTTCAAGTAGCTTTCTTTATTACTGCCAACCTATCAGGTCCTTCAAGCAGGATTTAAACCCATAATACTTTTTGGCTATGACATAATTTTTAATGCTAGCATTTAAGAGACTGAAGCACACAGGCCAGCAGGGGAACAGAACAACAAACTTAAGAAAGATATTAAGAAGCACAGATTTAGAGAGAGTTATTTTACTATAAGCTATAGTAAATCAATCTTTTTTCTCTCCTTTGTGCAGAAGCAATGCTTAATGAAATTCTTAGTTTTGCTACATTTGTTTAAATTATTAAGGTCTTACAGAACCAAAACAGAACAAGAAAGATCTGCTGTTCTGGACTCTGGTGCAAGTGTAAACCCTGCTCAGGCATGGAAACAGGTACTGATGAGTGCTTCACTACAAAAAGATGACACAATCTTCTCGGCCCCTCTTTTCCCATTTGAAGCCTGGAATCATTTCAGGAAGTCAAATCAAATGGAAACAATGAGGCAATGGCTAAACTTAATATGGTGTAGAGCTTTACTTAAAATTTGCCTGTTCTAGAAATAAGAGTAAATATCTGAATATCGAATAGCATTTTATTGGTATTTAAAATTTATGTCAGACTTGTACCTGGAGGAGGTACACCTGGCTAGAGAGAATATGCATGAAAACATTTGAGTTCCTTCTATAATCACATTTAGGTGCAGACAGAATCAGCAACAAATGCACAAAATATGTTTATGATTTTTTAAACCAAGTTATTACACAAGTTTTTAAACCAAGTTATCTTACACAAAGAAAAAAAAAAAAGAAAGAGAAAAGCATGGGAGTGAAATTCTCTGCATTTACAACTTAATTTACAATGATGTGTTAACGTTTATGTTTTTCTACATTATATCTAGCGGGTACAAATAGGACTATTCAATTTCTTTCCTCTGATTAGCTGAAATTTTTGCATCTGCTAAATTCTAAGCTCCTGTTGGCTTGATCACTCCTGCAAAATAACACAGAATAAGTAGGAAATTTCTCTCTATTCCCTTTGTAACATCACATCATGCTCCCATAGCACATCATGAGGCTCCCCTGCTACGCTACAAGTTTACATCACAAACTTTTAATTACAGCACAGTGAAAGCAGTCCCTTCCTTCACCCTGTCCTCTGGCTTAGGCCAGTGAGATATGAGGCCAGGCTGGACCCTGCATGCTTCAGAGGATACTGTATTCCTTGGAGAAACATGAAATGACAAGCCTTTCTGGAAACATAAAGGTGAAAAGAAATCATAGTTTTTCAAGGAAACACTAGCACTTTTATTACTGCTTCTAAAGGTTTATATAATACTTTGCACTTGAATAGCACTCTCTACTCAGTGATCCCAAAATCCTTTGTGGTAGTGTATTTCACTTTGTGACAGCCCAACGAGATAGGCAAATAACACCATCTCCTTTATATAAATTGGTCAGTGAGTCTGAGAAAGTTAAGCACCTAATTCAAAGCCCATTAAGGTAAATGAAAAGACTCCCAACAGGCTTTTGGTCAGTTGTTAATGAGACATCTCAGGTCATACAAAAAATTTGTGACAGAGAGCAGAACTCAAGTGTCCTTATTCCAATTCATGTGTCTTAGGTAGACATCATCCACCTTCCATATAAAAAAGATTTTTCAAAGGGCAGATTTGTGGCTGTCATAGCTGAGTGTCAAACCTGTAAGGTGATATTATACCTATTAAAAAAATAGCTACACAGGAGAAGGTCCCAGGTGGGAAAAGAGAGGTCTGTCAATGAACAGCAATCCAAATCACAGTTCCAGGAAATTAAGGCCATATTTCAGACCAAAGTGACCCAAGTGTGTGCTGACCATTTTTATAAGTACAGGAAATCTTCACCAACTGAAGCATGGAGAAATAAGAGGAGAATAATAATCTGATGGGAGGGGGTAAAGGCAGCATAGCCAGACATTTCTTAGAGATTTCCAGTGACAGAACAAAAGGCAATGAACACAGATTGAAATGCAATAAATTCTGTTAAAACACATGAATTTATTTTTTTTACTGCCAGAGTAGTCGAACACAGGCTCAGGTTGCCCAGAGGGGCTCTGGAGTCTCCATCCTTCAAGTTCATTGAAAAACAACTTCACAGAGCCCTGAACAACTTGCAGTGACCAGAGTCACTCGTTCAGATGTGTTGGACTAAATGACCTCCAGAACTAACATTATGACCAAAAAGTTCAATGGTACCTAAGGCAGAAGAAATCATCCCGGGCTGTTCAAAGTTTAAGCGTGGCGTGCAGTAGCAGAAATCCTTCAGCCAGTTTACAACCACAATAAGTAGTTTCAAAGAAGATGCTTCCTCCTCTGCTGACCTCTGAGGTCTCCATGCACGTGGCACTGGACCCTAGGTCTCACACCAGTGGCCATGAGACTGCAGTGACTGCTGGGGAGCAGGGGGCATCCAGGGGTACTGCAGTGCTGTAATCGAGAGACGCTGTAGTTTAGACACCCACCACACCTGGAGTGAGAAATTCATTGCTCATATCCAGCTGCAGTGAAATAACTCTCTACTCAACCATTTTTCATAACACTCAAAATGGAAAACACTTTTTCAAATAACCATTTAAGAGACAGGTAAAGAAATGGTGGGGGATTAGGAGCAGGAAATACCTTATATTTAATCTGCCTACTCTTTAACTGGAAAGGTTTGTCTTTTCCTTTACAAATTCTGAAAGACCTGCTTTTTGACAGCTTTTATCTTCCTGTATATCTTGCTTTTTAGGTTTTATATTTCAGAAAAAAATCTTTCCTTGTAGCATGCCTTCCCTTCATTGAAACTTAACTAGGTACCAGGAACCTAGACAAGTTTATACTTTATTTCTGAAACTTGTCTAGTTCTTTCTCTTTGAGAGACAGAATCAGTTCATTCCTTTGGGGATACAAATATCTTTCATGAAACTGTGGAGCTTCTGTAGTGACGAAGCAATTTGTAGTCACTGCAATGATTCTTAAGTCCTTTTCTTAGATGTATCCTAATCCTTTCCCTCCAGAATCAAACGTATTTGTTCAGTAGAAGCAGAATCTTTCCTTTCCTGCAGTGTCTGACTTATGTTTATTTTCATCAGCTTGAAAAAAGTGGTCTTTACCCATGAATGAGCATATCCTACATGATACTGCATAAACCCCATGAATTTTGTATTTTATTTATGAAGAGACTTATGAAGTATATAGTTACAAGGAACATATTCCTTAGAAAAGAACTCTGCTGCCAGTGTATCTCTGCAGATATTAGGTATATTATTAAGGAGAAATCTCTTTACTAAAAATGTAAGTGATTGATATGCTTGCATCTACTTCAAGCTAACTACAACTGCACTACAAAATCCAGCTTTTTGAAAGTCATGCCCCCACCTCTCATGCGTGTTTTAGTCACCATAATCCCCTACTGAGTGCTAAAGGTAGAGTTAAGCAACACGTTTCCCTGAAATGGCAATGAAGTGCAGCCAAAATAGAGATAATTATTTTAATTAATGGTAATGATTTTAACGGTTGAACATTTTAACTAATTAATTATGATTGATTGCTTGTTACTAATCAGGAATGTGATTCAAAGTTCTAATTGAAAACCTGAGAGCAACATGCACTAAAATATGATATACTTCTGCAGAGAGAACAGGCATTTATTTTTTATAGGAAACACTTCAAAGTAAAATTCATTTTAACATTTAAGATGGCCAGAAAATAACGTACATCTCCTTCACAGGAGGCTTTTTACCCTCAGACACAGGAATCTGAAAATACCTTGATAACCAACTTGGAAAAAAGGGGTAATCTTTCTGATCTTCTTTGAAATCTGTTTAACCCTCCTGTGTTACATCCCCTGTTGCTCCCTGTCAACATGACATCACACTGTTGTACTTTAATACGCGGGGGAGAAGCTAACTGCAAAATATTTATTCAGGATATGAGCTCACTGAAGTGGCTTTATAGATCTGAAGCTGCTCTAAGGATCTCAGTGAGGCATTTATTGAATTCTGCAATCTATTCTCACAGACACATCTCTCACCAACGCGCTACTCCTGGTTTCCTCAAGCCTGCGTTGAGGACCACACAAGTACACCAGCACCTCTCCTACCAAAAAATCTCACATTGCATCTGTACACCTGGTGGCACAGGCAGCACTGTGCCATGTGAGGGGCTGCTGTTCCCCAGAGCCACAGGGATGTGTGCCAGGAACCGGGGGCTACAGTTCGCCTTTCCACCAGTGGCCAGGGCTCTGGGGCAGCGGTAGGGTTTACAAGTGGCCACTCTCTGCCACACCACTGCTAACCACAAGGCTGGGCTGCTCCCAGAGCAGCTGCTGGACCACCACAAATAACAGCAAAGACAGCTTTCCAGAGATGCCAGGGCTGGGACAGCTGAGCCATTAGTCCTGCAGGCTGGGCACCACCATGAGGATGGCTGCAGAAGGACTGAGAGACCTCCATATAAATTCTTAGACTGCAGGGAAAGGTAAGCTACTGCCACTGGGAACAGTTTGACATTGTTACTCTTGTGTAAAGGCAGCCTACCTCTGAAAGGGGCAGTCCTGCTCATACAGTTACCCTGGCCTCTTTTTCTCTTCACTTTTCCCAGCCTTTCATCGGATGTAAACATCCCATGGCAGCAGGGCAAGTGATTTCAACAAGCTGATCTGGCAGATAATTTATCTTTTGGAGGAAAGAGAGGCAAAAGCCTCTGTCAACAGCTGCCCATAGTCAATGGCTTTGGTGGAACAGCCAAATGCCAGCACAGAGAGCAATTCACAAGAGGTGGCAGCCCCAGGAACAAACACCTCAGGCTGGGAGCAGGAAACATTGCAGATTGGAATGTTCAGCCCCCTTTCCAGAAGTGGGGCATCAAATGCTGGGCTGAAAACTGATCCTTTCTCAAAACCACAGTCAGAAAAGTCTCCCTGCTACCAGTGCTTCCCTGCAATGCAAATCTTAAAGAAGGAAAGAAGGAAATGGTCTGGTCTGGGCAGAAGGGAATTGTAGTGCCACCAAAATGTTTATAGAAGAACCATGAAGCTATTTCACAGTTTTGAGAGAGGATTTGTTCCCTTGTTAGCTGATTTCAAAAAAGGAAATTCCCCAAAGTACTGCTTGTCAACTACTATAAATAAATGTTGCAGACATAATACGACTTTCTTCTCCCAAAAAAAAAAAGCATTAATTCACAATACATGTATGGGTTAGAGACATGTGGAGCTGGATTAAGAGAATGTGACATTTTAAACACAGGCTTGATACTGCTGGTACCAGTGAGATGGCCTGAGGAAGGCAGTGCCTGGTCTGAACTGGTGATGGTTGTAGCACGGCAGGATCCAGTCTCACACCAAGTGGGCAATGCCACGGGACTGCCCAGCACTGCACACGAGCGTGCTGACAGCTGGACCAAGCCCCACGAGAGAATGGAAACATGAGAACTCTGGCCACCTCCATGCTGTAGCCCAGCCCCCAGCTTTGGGTCTTTGTTGCCTTTTTGTCTGGTTCAGGGGTCTGAGGATGTCTGCCTCCAAGAGCAGACAAACCACAGCAGTGATTTACCCTGGGAGCATGATTTTAAGGCTGTTCTGACAACCTGAATGTTGTTGTAATCTCAACAGAAATTGTCATCATAGACCTTTCATGTGTGTTGTGAAGATCAAGCTGGAACAGTATGTCCAAAGCTCTGGAGGTTTTAAGTCATCAGGCACTTCAATGCAGAGCCTGAGGATCCTTGGGCACTTAAATCTAATCTAACACACATGACTAAAACCCAGGTACCTCATCATGATCCGTGCTTCAGCTGTCGTTCCACCTGAGCTCCACCTAAACTTTCAAAGCCCAAACATTTTTGGGTTTATGCTTAATTATGACAGTAATTACTCTGGGCTTTAGAGGCTTGACTGCTCACAGGTGGAGGTGCCCCATGCCCATCATGCTGTGCTACCTGGGGACACTGCACTTGAACCCCAAACCCAGCCAGGAGTGCCAGCTCAGGAACAGATTTATAGGTGGTTCAGACATCCTTGATTTACCATAGCAATTTCCATTAATGGAACACAGGAAGGAACAAACTCATTCACCTCAATTTCCCATCAGAGATGTACCAGTACCCCGAATCCAGTCCTTGAAGTTGAGGCTGAATTCCACCCCAGACACTACACGTTTACCTGCTGAGTTAAACCATTAAGTTAATCTTGGAACAACAACAACAACAAGGCAAAATAAAAGGTAGACAGCTTTGCTGATCTAAAGAAGAAAAGAAGGGAGCCAATGCCAAAGATAAAACTTCCTATCTCTGTTTACATCACAGAGTATTTAGCAACCTGACCATGCAAACATCTTTAAAGATTTTAGCACATTTCTTCCTTAACTAATTGCATAGTAGAGGTATGACTTTTCTTCCACATCACTCCTATAGCAGATATTCATTGGCAGAGCTGACTAGCAGACACTAATACACAACCAAGCACTTGCAATTTTACCTTTGGGAAGAGACAAACCAGAATGGACTCTTTCCTGACATTATCCCGCTCTAACTCCAAGCAGCAAGCTGAGAGAACCAGAATTCCAAGGAGCATGGCTGCCAGCTTTAAAAGAGGGGGGAAATGGCAGTACAGTGTGGATAGGGCTGTGCCCTTCAGTTTACTACTTGCATGTTGAGCTATTTAGCTGGGAGGAAAAAAAAAGTCATATTTGCTGATTGCATAAATAAGCCCCAAAGCTGCAGCCCTATGCATTCTGCTCCTTTGAAGGACTGCCGTATCACATTAGCAGTCATCAGAGGAAACCATGCCTAGAAACTTCTCTGAAAGCTGCAGCACTTCAAGAAGGATCAGAAAGAAATGTCACCAGGCAATATTCCCTCCTGCCCCTTTAGCATAGTGGCTCAGGAGAGGGAGATTACAACAGGTTTTCATCATGAATATTGTGTGTTTGAGCAAGGAGCAATTTCCTGACAGCTTTGATTCCAAATTTCAACATTATGTCACTTGCTGAAGTATCAGACACATCATTAACCAGCTCTAGCAGGTTTTGTTATGATATGATGAGTCAATATCTGCCTAGAAAATTTAACCCATTTTTCTCTCACACACACATTTTGAACAAGCTCCTGGAAATGCCTTTTTGAACAGCATTTCATCTGAGTCATAAAATACCCTTTGATGCCTTATTATTTACAGAGCACTTGCACATGCTCATGCCTTATTGCCTATCATTTCCATGAAGTAGCTCTAGACAGGATTCAAGGTACTTTCTAGATTTAGCTTTAATTATATTCTTTATTTCAGGCAACTAAGCATTATTCTCCCATCCCTAATTTCAGAACAAAAGGAGAGAGCTGTGATATCTCACTGACTTCTGCTGGGTGGCTGCAGGTTTAGGCCCTCTGAATGGGCAGCTGCTGCCATGCACAGCCAGGCCAGACCCTTCTTGCTATGCTCCTGTTCCTGGACCACCTTCTCTTTCTCATTGCAGTTTCTGAGCACTATCCCAAATTAAAGGAGTCGACTTGCTGGATGATTCAGTTAATCTAGTTAATCTAGCAATTGGTATATATTGTTATGTACAGTTCTTTGCAAGACTTGGACCTAGGACAGGTGTTTTTTGAAACTCATATGTTTTAAGTACGAAAAGGGCTAGCTGAAGACAATGACTACTCATACCAGAAAAAGATACATCTATGTAGCACTAAATCTCCCTAAACTATATTCTTTAAACTCACTTTCAGCCAGGCTTTATTACAAACCTTTGCTGATCTAGTAGCAGGGAGGCCATCCAAAACCAGGGGTGCTAAATTATATTTTCCTCGCTACTGTGTTCATTTAGTGCATCTTTTCTGTTTCTTTAAAGCTACTACATGAAACATTTTAATCCAAATATGTTTGTCTGTTTAAATGCTCTGGAATGTGCTTAAAGCTATACACTTGGGTTTGTGGAGCTGTCAGCCCGATTTTATTTTCAGCAGGTTAGGATTATTTAGAGAACTGCTTTCTCCTTTCACAGAGGGTTTGGGAAAGGAAAGCCTGGGAGGAACTTCTCCTGGGAATCTCACACACCATTGTGTGGACCACCACAGCATGGGTATGTGTTGAGAAAACATCGTAGGTTATGCTCAGAGAGCACGGTCAGTTCTAGAACATTAGTCTTGAGCTCTAATGCTAAATACTTTTGTATAAGAACATTCATATTTTTAAATGAAACTGCCCAAACTCTGAATTGGATATGGATTTATTTTCAGGTTCTCCCTGCTCTTTCTTGTGTTGTTTCTGAATAACACGGTTATTCACAAAATGCACCCCAAAATATTTCTTAGCTAGTCGACTGAAATGTCAGTGCAAAAAAGTGGGCAAATTTTTTTCAAGGTCTTCACATGTTTTCTGGCTCCAAATAAAGCTGTTTTTCATCAGCACTCTATCTGCTGTATTTATGAACTTGTTTGACCTTTCTTCAAAATACAAATCAGAAAAATAGAGCCAGAGGTAGTAAAAACATAAAGCTAGTTGTAAGTTGAAAATCAACTTTACCAATATCAGCTGCTCTCCTAAAAGGTGTTCCAAGCATGTCACCCCTTAATTGAATAGTGAGTAGGAAGTTTGAGGTACAAGGAAAGCTCTAGTTCAAAATTTATTCCTGTTAGGTTACACCTACATCTGCTATGTCTGTTAATCATTAATTAATATCTCTAAAAGTAGTTACCTAAATTAGTTTTATTTGCAAAGAGAAATATAATCACATAGACTCTTTTTTTTTTCCTAAGTTGGCATTCAATATGTCAAGATGTTATAGAAGAATGAAAAATAGATGACGATTCAACCTGGTGCCCTTTCTCTCTTACAAAGCTGCCTTGAAATGGGCTTGTTCAATATGACAGCAGCCTAGATCTCAAGTTTCTATTGAAAACTGCCTTGGAAATGAGGGTCATATTGCAAAACTCTTGGATAAAAGGTGGAATAGAGACAGAAAAAAGCTCTGCATTCACTTGAGCAGCAAAGAGACACAAAGTCCGCAGACTGAAGCATTATTTCACCAAATAACTGGCAACTGAAACAGAAAACAACAACAGCTTGCTGCTAGCCTCAGTAAAAACACATAATTCAGCATATTAAAACTGCCTTTCAGCCTTACTAGTGACTCATTGGTGGGGAAACTGAGGCACAAGGCAGTTTTTGTAATCAGCACCCAGGTCAGGAGGAAAAAAAAACCCTTCCAGGCTGCTGGCCTGACTCCTTCCAACACAACACTGAATATTTCCATCCCTGTTGCAGGTCCCTGCCCCCACAGAACTGGAAATTGCTCCAGCTGGTACCCAGATTTTCACCAGTTAACTGAAATTGGGTCCCAAAGGTGCAGTGGCACAAGTCCATGACTGTCAATAGAAAGCCATTTCCATTTTGTTAAACCTAAATGTGAACTTAATCTGATTTCTCTGGATTTTGTTTTGTTTTCCTCACAGAATAAAACAATAATGAGAGCCTTCAAAATTTCTGTATATTTTGGAAAATCATCTATAATATCCAATTCTCTGATAGCTGTATTATTAAGTCAGGAGGATGTCATCTGCTTATACCATCTCCTCTAAAATACTCGAGTAAGAAAGAGGAAAGCAATGAAAAGAAGGTGAGTTAGAAGGAGAGAAACAAAGAGACTTCTGCATTCTTCACAGTAAGTTCTAATAGATAGGAATGAATGCTGCTGTTTAGCTAGATCCAGCCACTGAAATATCTAATTAAAACTGATGTGCTTATTTGGTTTCCAATTCATCACAGGTGGGCCCACATTAATGTGAAAATGAAAGTAAATTACCAGCATTTGGCAATCTCACTGAATGTCATTCACATTATTAGCTCAAATCTCAGAATGCATTTTAAAATATGGTTCATAGGTAATAATGTGCCTGAGAACCAGTGAAACCCACAAGTGTGAATTCAAACTATACCGGGGAGCTGCCGAATAAGGCATGTGATGCTCTGTACGTAAGTGCCTTTAGGCAGAATGTTCTGGGGGAGTTTCACCCACTTTCCTACCACTAATATCACTTGGGAATGGTTGTTTATATTGGCCCCACTCCTACCCGTCCCCCTCCAGCTAGAAGCTCGTAATAACTTCGAGCCATTTAATTGTAACCAGATTTCAGGCTCACACTCAGATCACGGAGACCCTGTGTGCTTCAGCTGCAGTGTATTCAGCTTCATAAATGCAAACAAAAAGGGGGAAATTTGCTATTGTACATAACATGTATTCCTAAAGCATTTGGGGTTTTTTTTCTGTAAGTATTGTATTTATATATTTTATCTGTTGTATGAGGTTGAGCTGGTTGGAAAAAAGAAAACTAAAATGCATTTGGCTGAGAAAATCTCTGCAAATCTGCAGAATTTGCAAGGATGCATTTAAGCCACAGGTTTTGATAAGTTGAATGTTTACCCAGAGCTCAAAGGGGAGCTATCCAAAAATAAATGTATATCCCTTCAAATCCAGTTAGTAGGATTCTACTAAACTGAAACCATTATCCGTCTTTGTTTTTGTTTGGGTCAATGTAACTAACATCTCTTAAAATGAAGTGCTATAATCAGGGACTTACCTCAGGTGCTCAGAGTCCATGAAATACAGTGGTTCCAAGCTTTAGATCACATTTCTCAAGTTCAGAGAACTTTATCTTCTTTGACATTTAATTGCAGCATTGTCTTGAGTATTATTGGCAACTTAGAACTCTAACACATGGTTACTATAGTGAAAAGGGCAATTTCTATTTCTATTTCAAGACTTCAAAATAGTTTTTCCTCTGCTGCTTTCAAAAACACCACTTTTCATTTTAGAAAATAATTGTAAAAGTATTTTACTGTATTTGAAAAATACTTCTGCAATCTTTTTCTGTTTTAATAGTCTTCCCCACTAGCCCTTTGCCACTAAAAAGAGGAACTTAAAGGAATTTATTTAAATGTGTGGGGAGATATATAGACAAATTTCTTCACTAATCAATTGTTAATTGCAGCCTGTGGTTTTACTGGAAAAAACTGTTTTTTCTTTGGCCAAACTCCTATGCCAAGGCACTGCAGCCCCTTGCAAGTACCATTTTAAACACTGTCTCCCATTATCAACCACAACAAAACATTTCCAAGACTTGTATTACAAAGCCAACCAGGCTACTAAATCTCTTTTTTTTAAAACAGAGAAAGTGATGAAAGGCATAAGATGACCCAGAGCACACAAAAGAAGAGAAAGGAATGGCAAGAGAGAGAAAAGGGCGAAGAAGAAAAATACTGTGCCAAAGAGAAATCAGCAGAAACCTAGTTTAAGAAGAGAAAGAAAAAAATATACAAACAGGGGTGTTACATCACCTAAATAGTCTGGGAAAAAAACACTATGTGGTTTTAAAAGCAAAGAAACTAAGGAAAAGTATAAGATCAGCAGATTGTCCAAGGGATGTGGTGGACCACCACTCTGTGTTTGACAATGCAAAACTGATCTCAAGCTGATCTCAAGCCAGCCAAGCCTTTGAGAACATCCTCGAGCCCCACCAGGAAGTGCAGTCAGAGTGCTGCCAGTCTTCCAGCAGCATGAGGAGAGGACACTAACATCCCTAGGAATGCTGACTGGACAGCAGCTGGGGATCAGGCTTTCTGCCTCCACCCCACCACAGACCATCCTTTCAAAGACTCATTTGCAGTACATGTAAGGAGAGGAGGGGTAAGGCCAAGAAACTGGTGGGAAATAACAGGAAAGAAGTGCTCTAGTTTGATGAGGATAATAACCTTTTTAACTGGTGTCCTATCATATTAGTTTCCCCATGAAATTATTTAAAACAGCAGGGAATCAAACATCCCCACATTATTAACCTCTAGCTCGTGCTTATTGAAGAAAATCAGGCAGATATTTTATGGGAGGCTTCCCAGACGATGCCACACAGCGCGGTGAGGACCATGGCACCAGGCGCTCACGCTGATGGGGACGTCCTTCCGTGTCCCAGCTCTGGTGGGCTGGTTGCCACCCCATGCAAGCCCAGTGGCCACCACCACTCATTGCTCCCTGTCCCTTTCTGACCAGCTGCTCAGGGCACAAGGTTTCCCCATCAGCTCTGGGAAGGCAAATACCCACAGGCAAGTGAAATCCTCAAAGCAAAGTGTACGCTGTGATTCACAACACGCCAGGATGGCACCAGACCTGCCTGTCAGTCCCCTCTGCTCAATTAACTCAGCTCTTAACAAGGCATTTTAGATGAATATGGCTTTTTAGATGAAAGCTAGTCTCGTGCAAAACATTTCAGGGGAAATATTTTTAAAAGCAAATGAAGACCATTTATGAAAAAATGCAGAAGTTTCAACCCAGAAACTGGCGAAGCTGGGAAAGAAAAGCATTACATCATCTTTCTTACATCACTTACGTATCTTCCAGTACGTGACAAAAGAAATTTAAAAAAGTAGCCACCTTCAAAAGCAGTTATTAGATAAGTCTGTGAATTTCTATCATCTAAAGACAGAGCTGAATCATCTAAATGATAGGCTCTTCCTACTTATTCACAAATTGTGTTGGGAACTAATTTAGCACCTTTTTTTTAATTGTAGTCATCCCTCAGAGCAGTACATTGCTTGGCTGGGAATCCACTGCTGATTTTTGTGCTTAAACATTCTATTTTACTTAAATGCTTTGTAGGAAATATTTTTTTTCTGTTGCCAAAAATTCTTTTTCTTTATTCCCAGCAAAACTCATATGATGTCTATTTTTCAAATGCTTATTTTTATTGACTAAACCTGCACTTTTGTAAAATACAAAGGAATTTAGTACAACAGAAAGTCATTGAAACGCTACTTTAAAATATTTAAACCTTCAGAGGGCAGGTTTGGTTTTTAAAGGTTTATTTTTGACATTTGTGAAGATATACATACATAAATTATTGGTACCACTGAATTCCAGCACTGGAAATGCAGCAAAGGACCTTGGCGGCACCACCAGGAACAGCTGCTTGTGACGAGCCTGCCTTCCCAAACACCCAGAGGAAGGTGGGGAGTGCTGAAGTGTTGGCTGAATATTCAAAAAAAATTGCAAAGAATAAACTTCACCATAAAGCAAAATGTGAGGAACACACTTCTGTTCCTAACACCCCTTGGGCAACGCTGCAGGAAGGACCTGGCTGTACATTTTACACCTCTGCTATGTGCTCATGCAAACACGCTCTTCTGAAAAACAAACTAAAAGAGCCTTATTACTATTTCAGTGTATTTCTCTGAAATAGCACTGGTGTCCCATAGAAAATAAGTTTTTCCCATGTACAGCATGGCATAATCACCTCACTGCATGGCAGGAGGTATTTGCCATCTCCTGAAGTGTCACTTATTAGACCTGGTGGGGATACAACTGGCAAAACAACAGGATGATTCCTGAAGGGTGGTTCGAAGGTGCTGGGGCCAGATGAGTGAGCAATTTCTGAGAGCAAATGCAGTTTAGCACCTGAATAAGAAGGGCAGGAGGGGTTTGTGCTGGGGTAGGGTCGTTTCTGAGAGGTGTGTTATTGGTCACCCTGTAGCAAAGAGATGCCTGTCAAGAACAGGGCCTGTTGCTACGTCTGGGGCTGCATGCACACACCATAATAAAGACAGATTCCTCCACAGAGATTTTACAAGCCAGGTTTATGACCAGACAACATACAGATGTAACACACAAACACAGAGGAAGAGAGGAAAGGAGATAACAGTAAAACGAGCATGCATTTTTTATCATAGGCAGTAATTTCATGGCTTAATTTAATCAATGGTCTAACTTAGTACAGCACCTTGCTCTTCTCCTGTACTCATAAGTTGTAAAGCCTCATTAACATAGGATGTGTATGGAATACTTTATGGGGTCTTATTCCATTTTAAGTAGTGGCCTCAACAGAAAGTATTTATCAACCATCATTTCAAGAGGTAGGTGACGTGTTTTGCAATAATTTACATTTTCTGTGGTAAGAACAGTGTATGAGTGCTGAATTTTGGACTCTGGCATGTGGCAAGTGTAAGCCAAAGCTTTTAAGAATGTCCACAACATTGTATTGTCTGACTTCCACTTACCCCAGTCTTATATCTGGAAAGGGCTTTGGGAACTGCTGGCAAAAGAAGATGTTTCAGCACCATTAAGTGCTGTTGTAATGAAACCTTTTCCACAGAGAAGAGGAAAGCGCTGTGTCAGTTTAAAAGGTGAAGATAAGCTCTAATCCTGAGGATGCAATTTTTGTTAGGGAAGAGTTCTCACCATGTGCCATTGTTTTCTGTAGAAAATCAGGCTCTCTGTGACTTGGCAAACAGTCATTAACATGAACATATATATAAGGTGAGAGCAATAGCCTGTTATGTTTTATATGCTATCACTATTCCCATTCTTACCTTCCATGGAAAGATGACCTCCCATCTCAGGCTTACCTGCACAGGCCTGGCCAAGACACTGACTATGGATATGTATGACCACACACCATTTATTTTATTTCAGCAGATTACCTAGCACATAAGGAATTTTTTTAGTAACTATCTTGATAGGCCCACAAGGCCCTTAAATATCAGAGGAGGAACAATCATGATCCTGCCTGAGTTGAGACCAAAATATACATTTGTGCTACCAGAATTAATATAATTAAAATTCATCATGGAGATTCAAGATTTAAAGAAATTGGAGCAAACTCAAATCTGGTGCCAGAAGAATAGGGCAGCAGAGTTAAAGGACAAACTAATTTGGCCCAATATTTTAATATGAATTTACTGCTCTTGAAAGACACTACATTTATGAGAGCACCTTATTTATCTTAAAGAATACAACATGAGTGACACAGAGGCTCCAGGGAAAGTGTTTGCATCCCCTTCATCATGTCAACTGGCACCTTTGGGCTTCCAGGTCTCACCAGAAATGCCATCATCATTTTATCAGCATTTTTCACGCAGCGGGGAGTTAGGCTCACAGAAAAGAAATTAGACCAATGGTATTTTAAGGGCTGCTGAAACATGGCTGGATGATAAATTCTTTCCCTTGTGAGAGCACAAAATCTCAGAGCTAAACTAAATCATGGGCACAGTTGAGGCCCATTTCTCCACAGGTCACCACTTTCAGCTGCATGCATGGCTTTACTCAATCTTGACATTAGTGAGAGCAACAATGTAGCTGCAGGTTTCTGAAGAACATCCCAAACTTCTAGAAACCTGGTTGGAGCCAGGTGTCCCCTTCAACGAGAATGTACTGGCTGGTCCTTTAAGAACATTAACAGTTAGGTTTTAATTAATAACATTTTATAGCAAAAATTTCATTTCCAATTACATTCCATCAGTCTTCAGTGCAACTTTTGGAAGATACCTATGGAATTCTTTAGATTTATTTTTTAGGAGATATTTCTTTAAGGAAATATGCCTGAGCAATTACCACACACTTTGTCACAGAAAAGTCTATGGAGTTGACACTGTGTGTTTGGTGTCTACACCCATGATACAGTGCAACAGAAAAAAATGTCCATCTGTTTGGCTAATGCTAATGCATCCAAATCAAAAGCCAGAAGCAGGAAGTCAAACACCCTGCCATGGCATTGGAGTATGTAGTAAAGCAAACATTTTTGCACTCAGGACAGAGGTAAAGGAACTCCCATGTGCCAGGTAAGTCTTCCAGCCACTCATTTTTCTACCATGGGGAACAATTCTTCTTCACTCAAGGCCCAAAGTTTCTGTTTCCATGAGAATTTCTGGTTCCTGTAAACCATTTTGCTCAGCATTCAGGTCCAGCCATTGTGAAATTACTCCAGGCAAGTGCTGAACAGTATCAACCCATTTTTTCTTTGTGTTTTCAAATTTTCAGAAAGAACAAGAACACTAAAGACACACAGAAGTGTTAATCACACAGTAACTTTCAGCATGTTTAGTAATATTTATCCAGAGGATAAAGTCCATTATGTAAATTTTAAGCATTCCTATAGATTGAAAACACGAGATAGGATATCATGCCTTATGATCATTAGGAAAATTAAGTACTCAACCTGAGATTATTACCACTTTGGCAGAGAATTCCAGACCTCAGAATTTCTAGAGAATTCTATATATCCTTGGTCTATGCCCTCACTCCAGTTACACAGAGAACATTTGCAAGTATCTGAACTGGTATTTCAGCCCTATTCAGCATCAGTGATATCCATCACTGGTGAGATGTAATAACTGGAGCGCTGAGTATTCACATCCAGTACTCATAGTACTCACTGGATAGTGCAAGAGGCACAGTTTATCCTTGGCATTTTAACTAATTTTAAATCAAACTTTGAATTTCATGCCCACCTTTTCAAACAGAAGGGTGCTACATCCTTTGATTATGTACTAGATGAGGTGGAGGTAGCAGAATACACATGAAATGTTCTGCTTCCTTACTTCCACACATTTCCTCCTCCTTTTAGTGTTAATCGTTCACCACCGCAGACTTTAGCACAGAATAATGCCTTTTCAATTAAAACAAACAAACAGACAGACAAACAAAGCATCATCAATAGCATCATCATTAGCAATCTGCAATTACTGTGCAGTTACAGCACTTGTTCTGGCTTTGGGGCGGCGCGCATCCCCACGCTGACGACGGCGATGATTGCAGTGGCAAAGGTCAGGCTTGCAGCCTCTCCGAAGCCAGTCATCCAGACGATTACCATCATTGACAGCTTTTGCCAGAAGCACACTTATTGAAAGCAATGTGACTGCCACAAGGACTGTGTATAAAAATAGAGGAAAATTGTCTGCAGTCTTCCCTCATCTCCTGGTTGCCAATTGTAATTAGATCTTCAGGCTGCTTTGTAATCAGCCATCAATTCTGCAGTAGAAAGACCTCCGCAGCAGAATATGCACTCTATGTCTTTAGCGTCAGAGTCCTCCAGTCATTCAGATGGCTTACAATATAAATATCTTTTCCATATAACTTAGGACATCCAGGGAAAAATAGGAAACTGAGTATACCAGAGCTGTTTCCAGCAGAAACTAGAAAAGAATATCAATTGCGATTACTGTGCAGCATTTCCTAATGCAACCTTACACTTAGCAGAAGTAGCAAAATAAGGTCAGAAAGAATCTTCATTTATACATATAATGTTCCATTCCCTTTTGCCTTTCTCTCTTGACATGGGATTATGTCCCCTCATGCAGCATATTTAATCTTTTATCACTAATTTAATATTCTTAATTTCAGTGTTTTGAAGGATCTAATTTGGTTCTACTGATACAAGCAAAAAATACACAAGTGACCTCTAAAATTGTATCCACCTAAGTGTTACATGATATTTCTGTATCATTTTCTCTCAGGCAATAAAGGTTTTCCTTACCTAGAGGCTGTTGTTCAAATAAGCTGAATTACAATTGTATTGATTATAGATATAGATATAGATATGTTCATAATCAATTTCCACCGTGTTTAGATGTTAGATGCACGCATAGAAGAGTGTTCATCTTATTAACCTTATCTGTCCTCTTTGTATTTATTGCTCTTAAAGGAATCCGTATGGACAAAGACTTTGATTCACACCTTTGCACCGGTGTCCCGGTTTTCATCAAAAGAATATAAAATAAATACTTTCTTTAAGCCCCTCTCAGCTAATTGTCTTTTAAAATATATTTAATATGGCAGAAGTCTCTCTCAGTAGTACATCTATTAAGCAATGCCATAAATTACAGTAAGACATAATTCTTCTGTCTCTGAGAATGCTGCTCCATGCTTCTCTTTAGAGGAACTCCATGTAAGTGGTGCAATAATAACTCCTGTTACACCTCATAAAGCCACAGACTACCAGTACAATCCCCCAAGGTGAGTTTCAACCACTCTATAGCTGCAGAGGATTTTCACCAGCAGAAGATTTCAGGGTACAGAGAAAAATGGTCTGTACCTGCTTGGCCTGGTTGCTGGAGTGGCAAGTCCCATCTCTGTCTTCTCAGATGCTCATCCCATGAGTATGAGAGAGATTCCATAGTCAGGACAATTCTGGCCAGCCTAGACACAGGTGCTCACAGTTTTGAAAGCTGTTTCTTCACTAAATAGGAATAATAATGACTCTGCAATGTAGAGTCAATATAATAATAATAATTTCTGTGATGAAAGTTCCTGCAACTTTTATCCTTACTTCTAAAACCATTGTCAAGAAGAACTAGTGCTATACTCCCTTGATTTCAAGATATTTCAATTGAAGACATGGGGACAAAACTTAAGAGTAATACATTTAAATAATGTTTCATGAACTTTGGAAAATGTCATGCTGAGCTTCTCAGGTGAAAATTCAGTTTCTATGCATTCCACTTTGACTATGCCCATCTGACTATCCAGATTCATTAACTGAGCAGCCACATTTTCTAGCAGGTTTCCTACAGTGATTGAAGTTTGCAACACATCTATTTCTGCATATAGCAATTCCAACACTTCTCAGAATGATCCCTTAAAGTCCAGACTTGTGGCAGATTGTCTTTCCAGCAGGACAGCACAAGATGGGCTCTGGTGTGTGTCTTGAGATGTAGTGGCAATGCACGTTGAAATAAATTAACTATTTATACAGAGCATTTCATCTTAAGAATTGTATGAGCTATCTACCTCACAAACCATGCATAAAAGTAGCAGCCTCCAGAATGAGACAAGGGGGTTTATGCAGGTCAGGATCTTAGGTACTAACCACCATTGCTAAGGAAACCTGATGAGCTTGGGTGGTTCTGAACACAATAGTGATGTTTTTTGGATCACTAAATGTTGTGTAAAAAAGTTTCCAGTATCAGGGATTAATGGTTCAATTTAGGCAATGAAAAGCAACTTTATACCTTATACCTTTACACCTTAGCAGAGTGATATTTAGGCATGACTGGAATGTTCTGCTTTTGTTTGTTAAGAACCAGCAGTTTTAACCAACCTTTATTTCAACAGTTATTGGCAGAATTCATTAGAAAGAGAAAAGTTCTCAAAGTTCTCCTAAGTAATTTCTTTCCCTCCATCAGTCTTACTGTCTGCTATGGCAATATTATGACAAACAGCTGCCTAGAAATTCTGTAGAATGACATCAAGTGAAAATATTTTAATAGTTTTGTTATATTGTGACATCTACAACCCACCCGTAGTAGTTAGTGGACATAATTTTGGGGGTTTTGTCACCTACCTTCTCTCAGACTTACCAACTAACAGTAGGATGCAATCAGACTTGCTTCTTGCAAAACTCCAGCTAGCTGAACCCAAGTGACCTTTAGAGAAAAGCAAGTCAGGGCAATAACATGTAAGATTTCTTTTTAATTCCTGTGTTTCCAATATAAGAAAAACAAAACAGAACAGATACTGACTTAGTGCTGAGCAGCCAAGAGTTGTACTCTCAGAGAACATCCTATACAATAAACATCCAGTTCCAATTCTTCCTTGGTTTTTTTGGGGTTTTTTTTTTTTGGTTTGTGTGGGGTTTTTTTGTTGTTGTTGGTGGTGGTGGTGGTTTTTTTGTTTGTTTTTTTTTTGTTAGTATTAATCATAAAATCATATAAAAGATTGGGGAAGTAGACCTTGTAGATCACTGAGTCCTGCTGTTAACCTAACACTGCCAACAAAGTCTACCACTTAACCATGCCCCTATGTGTCACACCTACATTCTTTGAAATAACTTCAGGGATGGTGACTCAACCTCTTCCCAGGGCAGCCTGATCCAATGATTGACACCCTTTCCATGAAGAAATTTTTCCTAATATCCAGTCAAAACCTCTCCTGGTACAACTGGAGGCCATTTCCTCTTGTTCTATCACTTGTTACAAGAGCACCCCACCTTACTACAACCTCCTTTCAGGTAGTTGTAAAGGGAAATAAAGTCGTCCCCAAGTCTTCTCTTCTCCAGGCTAAACAACCCCCAATTCCCTCAGCTGCTCCTCATGAGACTTGTGCTCCAAACACTTCACCAGCTCTGTTGCCCTTCTCTAGACTCGCTCCAGCACCTCAGTGTTTCCCTTGCAGTGAGGAACCCAGAACTGAGCACAGGATTCAGGTGCAACCTCACCAGTGCTGAGCACAGGGAGACAATCACTGCCCTGGTCCTGCTGACCACACTATTCTTCATACAAGCCAGCATGTCATTGGCCTTCTTGGCCACCTGGTCACACTGGTGGCTCACATTTACCCAGTTGTCAAACAGCACTCCCCAGTCCTTTCCACCAAGAAATTTTACAGCCACTCAGCCCCAAGCCCTCACAGGGTTGTTGACAGCAGAGTCCAGGACCCGGCACTTGGCCTTGTTGAAGCTCATACTGCTGGCCTTGGCTGATGGATACAGCTTGTCCAGATCTCTTTGTAGAGCCTTCCTGCCCTCCAGCAGATCATCACTCTTGACCAGCTTTGTGTTGTCTGCAAAATGAATGTGCCCTCGATTCCCTCATCCAAATTATAGATAAAGATACTAAAGAGAACTGGCCCCATTGCTGAGCCCTGGAGAACACCATTTGAGAACACCAGCAACTGGCTAGTCACAAATGGTGTTTTGTCACCACTCTCTGGCCTGGCCATTCAGCAAGTTTCTTGCCCAGTGAACAGTGCACTCATGATCAGGCAGTTTCTCCCAGGAAACACTGTGGGAAATGATGTCAAAGGCTTTCCTGAAGTCTAGGTGGAAAACGTCTACAGCCCTTCCCCATTCACAAAATGGGGCACCTTGTGATAGACAGAGATCAGGTTAGTCAACATCATAAATTAAGGCTATCGTTGGTACTGCAGTCCATAAAACACAGTGCCAAATCTACCAACGTTTTTTATGGGAAATGACATTAAAGCAGCCGCTTCTATATCTCTGGTAAGCTCCACATATTGTACAGACAGCTCTGAAGTTGCCTTTAGATCTGTCATATGGTGCAAACAGCTGTCGGTGAGCCATGTGAACTGCTTTGACCTCCTGCATGCCATTTTCCTCTGGCTTCCCTTTGACTTTGAGCATGCGGCCTCTTTTACACAGCTCACAGGATTGCAAGGCAAAAGTTTTTTTCCCATTTGAAGGGACGAGTGATTTTTCTTGGAGAATACAAAGACAAATCGATAGTTTCTCATTTTGACGTAAGGGAAATGCTTTTATTTTCAATGAACTCTGTTTTCATACCTGAGACTAGTACAAAGCAACAAGAAGAGGCTCCATTAGAGATGCACGAGGGATTTTAAGACTCTGCTCCACTTGCCCCCACTTCACATTGTCAAAACATGTAAAAACAAGGAGTTTCATTTCACTTGCAAAAGACATGTCATTAAGTGTACAGCTTCAGAAGTTTAATTACGTGGTGAATTCACAGGTGAGAAGGTGTTAGCATTTGTATATATAAAAACCACCTGACTTTGTATATATGAAACCATCAAGCTTTCAGAAGGGTTTTTCCTTCAACACAAAGAAATTAGATCTACTATGTCTCACATTTATTTAAGGTCAAGAACTCCTGGGCTGACTGAACTGGCAGCAGAATAAATGCAGAATGTGTCCCTTGACGTGTACATTCCCTTTCTCCTCCTGGACACCACAATACTGGGGTTTAGACATGCATCTTTTTTTTTTAAGGTTCATTTTATCTATTTAATATCTGACTGATTTAGCTAGGAAGTAGAGTCATTTTACACAACACGCCTCAAACACCAAGTGGTCTGCTAGGCAGAAATTTCATCGGGAACGTCTGTCCTTTAAATTCCTCTTGTGGAGAAAGAGACAGCATGAAGCCATAGGAATAGAGCAGAGAGCTGTTCTGGGGAGCATTACCAAGCCATGACCCTGGGTACAGCTGGAATTAGGAGCAGTGGATTTCCTTGTGGGCACTTTGTGTCAGTTCAGGGAAAATGCCACATGCCCCAGCTCTGCCCCACCTTCTGCCATGGGGGAAAATGCCCCAGGAGGTTTCAGTGCCAAAGTGCTCAAGTGACATATCCTATGCTCGGGGCATTACTGAGCAGGATATGATATCAGATGCAGATCTGAAACCCAAATTTTGCCCCAGTAAAACCTGTGTGGCTTGCTGAAATCCTGTAAGTCTTACACAGGACTGAGCTGTTTAAGACCAAAGACAAAATTTGTTTTCTTTTGTTTAGACTTAACAGAGCTACATTTCATTTCACATTCCTTATTTGTACAGCAAAGAAGCAGATTGATATTTCAAAACCTTTTCCAAATGTTTATTTTAAGCAGTGATACAGGAACTCTGTATTTTTGCATATGGTTAGTGGTGCTGTTTGCAAGTTATCAGTCATCAGTTTAACTTTTAATCAAAGGCTTTAAAACATTTGTGTATCTTCAAAAGTTTCACACATATTTAAGTGATGAGTAGCAAAGTTTTAATTGAGCAGGTGTTCAGGGATGGGTGCACACTTCCTGATAGCCCTCCTTGGGGCTATCCCTGGGTACCAAGACACTGAGTGGCTGAGAGCACAGGAAGCTGAGAGTAGGTGTGCTGACAATGCATCTTATTTAGTACAAAATTTCTAAAGCAAAAAAAAACCCAAATAAGAAACAAGGGCAGGCTTTGATGATTATAAAAGTTACAAAGATAATTCTACAGCTATCATTATGTTACACATACTGCATAATTTATTTTCTATTCTATTGTAGAAATCTTCATACATTCCAGTTTCCTGGGTTTTTTGTTTTGCTACTGCCACTTTCTGATGATTGCCTTTGATTGTATTACTTCATTTGAGTTGACTGTTTATTCTTCTGCTGCTAGAAACAACAGAAAAGGACGTAAGTAGTGCAAGGAATTAATCTAAGCCTGGGGATCTAAGGATCAGCATTTCTGATTCCTTTCCATTTTCTCTCCATTTTGGGTCACATATATAATATACATGCCATACACAGCCTTAGAGACTTTATTCTTATTAGTTAAAGTGTTGTAGATTTCGATGCATACACATTACACAGCCAGGGAGACGAGCAGGTACTAAATGTTCACAGAGAGATATGAAGATTTAATTATACAAGGAATTTTGAAGCCTTGGAATCAATATATACATACACACAGACACAGACATATACACATAATCGTACATACACTTAAGTGTAAAGTGATATTAATACTGGGTGTTGTTTTCTAAGTGATAGTAAAAAACAAGTATATGTCTGTTGCATTCAAAAGACAGAATTCGGTTCCTCTAATGAGTTAAAATTTAAATACACCAAAAAGCAAAGATGAACAACAGATTTAATACAGGAAGAATTAAAAAAACTTAACTTCACAAAAATAAAATACATAAAAGTGGATCCAACTATTTAAAAGTTTCTTGATGTATATAAAATTCTAAACTATTAATAAATATATCTGATAAATAACGATGATAGTCTCCATATTTCTTTGTTTAATTCTCAGTTTTCTTGCAAGATCTTCTTGAAGTTTGGTTGTAATGGATCATTACGTCCATAATGTGCTCAATGTTGGAGTGAATTTTGAACAGTTTTTCGGCTGCATACTGTTTTCTTCCAGATAATTTACTGGATTAAAATTAGCAGTGTGAAAAGCTGTAGAGAAATCTAAATGCCTGCCAAATCAAAGAAATAATCACATTTTTATGAATATTTAATATCATAGTCATGGCAAATAAGGCAAGTAATTAGTACTTACCATAAATTTGCAAAGTATTATTTTATGTAAATGTTACATTCTACTAGTTTGATATGAATTATTCATTGTATTACCAGACAGTGACACAAACCAGCAAACACTAAAATCTATGTGTTATTAGTTTACTTACCTTTAATGATATTGTTTAGAGGGCATTTTCTGAGATTACTATTTTTTCCCAAATGGGATGGAAACAACAAGAAAGTCATTTAAAGTCACCTACTGCACATTCCAATATTGGAGAAACTCAAGATGCAAATCAACAGAAAGCAGGTTCTTTCATGTGTACAGATGAAGAGCTCTCAGCTATGTCTCCGATTGCAAAGACTGCACAGGTGATCACTATTAATGAAGTATGGTAAAAGCTGTTTATAAAAATAATGGATGTGGGAGAAAAACACACATCTTTACAGACAACCTCCACAGCCCCTCACAGTCAAGGAGCAGAGTCCTTGGGTCAGGTAACTAAATGATTAAAGGTGAATCTAGCCCTGACTATGGCACACAATATCCAAATGGCACTTCAGGACAAAAAGATCCCCCCAACTTATCTACAGGTGTGGGTTGTCACCTGGCTTTCAAGGCTTGACTGCTAACTTTCCTTGATTCTTTTTCCTGCTTTGTGATTAGCACCTACTGATCCCTGAAAACATCAATCCTCATCGTGCTTCCAGCATTACAGTATCTTAAATGGCCAAAGCCACTTAAAACTCTTGCTCCATCTTAAATATAATCTCCATCTCCTTCTGGTGTTAGTAAAACCTTTCACTTTATTGTAACTGGCAAATATTCACTGATAGTCCTTTAGAATCACCAATATAGAGAGCTACTGAACACTTATTTCTAAAACATTCACCCCATAGCAATTACCTTATGATGTGAAAGTAACCAATAACTTCCTCATCTATCTTTCACCTACCAAACTATTTTATTGAATCCTGATGAGCAGCATCTGACTGTTTTTCTCGCACAAAGCAAGTCCTCTCCAAACAGTAGAGCTTTCAGTCTAAATAAATTACATCCACTGCTTGTCAGCTTGCTCTGCAACAAACTTACCAAAATTAAAATCAGCTTATGCCATATAAGCTTGTCCTCTCCTTTGGTAAATCCATGCACATTTTCTGCAGATAATTTTGATCTACTCTAGCATTCATCTCTCCTAGTATAAACCAATTAATTGCTCATAAGACTTTCAGACTAATTGGTTCTGGAGCCAAATTCTCACCAAAAAACCCTGGTGTTTTCTATAAGATAAAAAACATATATTGGTCTTTTGGATCACAATTCAACTTAGACCTACCACAATACACTTGGGATCTACCAAGGGATATTATAACTTTTGATGTCTGCTTCACTCTTCACCTCTCTGGCAGTGTCTATGGGCAAGAGGGTTCACAGTACACAGATGAAAAGCATATGTTCTGTTTCTATTTTTTTTAAAAATTCATCAAAGCATCAAAGCGTTTTCTCATCCTAATCGAACTCTGAATAATGAAAATGTGAACTACCTACATACATTAAGAAGCAATATTACCTTCTTTGGACAGAGGTTGGAACAACTGGAATAGTTGTTTTACTCGTGGTAAGTAAGTCAGGTTACAGGCTGGTAGAGGTAGTTCTTTCTGAGCCTTTGGCACCTCTGACTTGGGAATTTGCAAGTATGAGCAGCACTGGTCTAAATTTTGTTTATTTTATTTCAATACAGCTTTCCTTATGCAATCTTAACTCTGTGTTACTTGTGCTTTTCACTGATTGGTATATGGAGTTTTGTTCAGCAAAGGCAAGTTTTAGCCTTTCACGCTATTACTACAATTGTAGGAGTGATTTTGAATAATGTCATGCTAAGGCACACACCAACCATAACATCTCTACAGCTTCTAGTGCATTTCACAAAATTAAAAACATCCCATTTCCAGAGAACTGAAATACAAGGATTTCATCTAGGAGAGAAGATGACTATCTGATGTGGCTTCATAAAATGAATTATTTCAAAGTACAGGGGGAAAGGTGCTGTTACAATAGCTCCTTGCTATGAGTTCATGGTTTCATACTGTACTTGGGAAAGTGCATCAAGGAACTGGCAGCTAAGCTTCCAGTATTAGAAGCAGTTTTAGAAACCACAGCTCACTATCCCCCATTTTAAATAAAAGCTTGCCAGCTGGCAAGTGGGAGAGAAGGAAATATCTTGTCCTTGTGGGTGGTTTGGACAGTAAACCATCAGTCTTTACCCTAACAAAACTCTCATCAGTCTTTGTAAGTTGCATGTTTTCCCTTAAAATCACCCTTGTGTAACCTATTTTATTTAGGTTTGAATTTATTTCCACCTCCAAGTTGGCAAGTTAGCAGGGTCTGTAGAAAGCATAGAGAAACAGATGCAAAGATCAAAAGCTCACACTGAGGAATCCTTCAATCCCTGACTCTTTCATCCTGTAGTATGGACTCTCCTGCACCCACTCTGGCCTCGTCTCCCCCGATCATAACCATAAGCAACATGTGCAAAACATCCAATTAAAAGCAAAATTTAAAGTTATGATAGAGAAGAACATAGCACAATGGACAGCAAAAATGTGGTTCACATAAATGTTTGGTTTTAGCTTTAATATTTTAAACAAACATTTCCTTCCACTTAGACTCATCCTAATCTGCAATCTCCACCTGGTGTTTTTCAAACCAGATGGAAATGTAAATTATTTAAAATCATGAAATTCCATTAGCAGTTGGGCTTAAGTGCTTAAAAAAAAATAAAAAGAGGAAGAAAGATAACTTTTCAGGGTTCCAGAAGGCGACTGCGCCACCCATTGTGTGTGGCTGTGGCCACAGAGCAGGGTCTGGGAGTGCTCTGCTCCGTGCACGCCCTGCCTGAGCTCTGAGCACGGATGGAGAAGCCCTAGATCCAAATTGTGGCTGAGATTTGCACTGCAGCAACACCTGCAGCTCACTCATTCCCACAGCAGAAAGAGTGTGACCCCTGGAGAGCCTGCAAAGCAGACATCCATTTCACCTCCCAAACTGCTTCGAGCAACACTACCTACTTTGCTTCTGTTCCATGGGGAGAATTTTCCAAAAATGGGGTTTTTTTTTCCAAAGTGCAACCAATGCCCATGATGATGCCTGTTCATTCCTCTTTGTAGCACAAAAGCCTGTGAGGAAATCCTGTATAAAGAACATGCCTGCATGAACAAATGCCATAGTGAAATGAGAACGACCACAAGGAAGAAAATACAAACCAACTTCATCTTTCCATAGGCAGGATTTTTGGCCATGACAACTAATAACAAAAATTATTTGTGGGCATGGTAATCTTCTATTTCTCCTCTTTGTTGGGGCCTTGTACAAAAGGTGACTAAAAAGAGGCAAATGCTGATGTTGTTGAGGCGACTCACAGCTCTGAGGTGCATCACAAGGCAGGAGCCTTCAGTCACTAACACCAAGAGGCTGAGTCATAAGATCTTCCCAGCTCCCATCTCCCTTCCTTTAAGTTGATTGAGTTCTGCCAACAAACATCACCCTCTGCTGAGCTCCCTATTGCCCTGCACAGCCGGAAATCAAGCTGAGACCTCTTCACCACTGGCTGAAGAATTTTCTTCTTGCACTTTCAATATCAGTTTTTGTGAGATGGGAGCTTTCTGACTGATTACGGTTTGCTTGGATTCTCTAGTATTTGGCCACATCATACTATAAAAAATATCTCTAAAGCTCAATTATATTAATTAATGTACAAGAACTTCAAAGTATATACAAATGTGTAAGAAGGTATATGTACAAGAGTATATCCAGTGGACTGGATATCTTCTATTCACACTCAGTGATATCCTATATACATGTGCCATTTACAAAATCCACACCAGACAAACCAATTCTGGCCCTGTTATTGAACCCCAGTTATTAACAAGCATACTATTCTTACTAACCTCCAAAATTCAGCTAGATGGTAACCACACCTCCATCTTTAATCCCACTTTCACTGACCATGGAAGAATGGCTGGATTTATTAATTGTTCACGGACCAAATGTACTGAGGGAGAGTTAGGCACTGTAACATTATCCAGCTGTCTTATTATGAACCCAGAATTCTGTGAGAGATGGCTACAGCCCCCTTGCAAGGCAGGAGAAGAATCTGATGCTTGTGAAGGGAGTTCACACGGATCAGCAGACTGAATGACTATTAATGCACCTCTTACACCCTAGGTCTCATAAGAGTAAGCATATAAGCATAAGTAACCTGGTGCAAGCCTTCCCCTGAGGTGGCACAGATCTCTCTGCTTGGTTTGGACCACAGATCTGAAAGCAGGTCTAGTCTCACAGAAAATGACTACACAAGAAATCTTAAGCCATACAGTCAGAGGATACAGCAGATTGTTAAGGGCATTGGATATATGGGTGGCAAGTGAGCAAGGAACTGGAGTCCCAGGTTTGATTTTAAGTTCTTTGTTTGAAGATGGTGCCAACTCTATGAGTTTGGCCTTCTGTTTGCACATTGCCTAGTCCAATATGAGTCCTGTCTGCTGCAAGTTTATATGCTCTGTGAAACTCAGAGAAAATGTGTTTAATAATGATCATATTTACTGTGGAAACAATCACTTCATATTTTTTCTTGCTTTGTTCCTTCATAGCAACACTTCTGCAAATCTTTTATGCCTTGGTGCTTGGGCCAATGTAATAGAAAATTACATTGTACCTAGAAAATCTTGTACCTTCCTCTTACCCCTAAAAGTTTGGCATATTGGCTAATGACAAACCCTCCTAAGTCACAGATATGACCCTCTACAGGGCACTATCTACCTACAATTCCTGGTATTTCATACCACTGGAAAACTCTCTTTCATAGGGAAAAAACATATTAAATATTGTAGCACTAAAAGCACCCAGAAGTAGCAATGTAATCAACAATCCAAATTTCAGCGTCTCCAACCAAATTTCAGAGTAGCTGCCTTATGGAACCCGGGGCTGGTTGCTTCATATGGCTCTGCTCTTCTCTGCTCCGCTCCTTTTTCTTATTACATCATTTAAATTCTGGAGAAGTTCTCGTCATGGCTTTTTCTCTCTCCGATTTCAAAGAATGAACCTGGGGCTTCTGATCAGGATGGAGAAGCAAACAGAAAAACAGCATTCCTATAACAAAGGCAATCCTGTCAAAACACATTTTAAAATAAAGAGTATTTTATAGGTATACCTATTTTATAGGTATACTTGTATTTGTTGCAGTTTGGGCAAAGAGAACTATATTCACTCCATGGACCCTGGGGGTGATAGCTCTTGTTGCACAGAAATTGGTGGGACTAAATGTCTCAGTGTTTGTTGAGTTCCTCAGAAGGGCTTTGCGGCCTGCAGGGAGCTCTCTTTTATGTCACTGGGAACATCCAGGCAAGCCAGTTTAAATCTAGCTAGGATTTCTCTACTGCAGTCAGCTCAGCTGCAGAGTAATGGCAGTGTAGTGTCTCCTCCCACGCAAAAGAAGTGACTCTATGTTTTTAATTTTCTATAAGCTTGTACACCCCACAGGTAGTCCAAAATTATCCTGCTTCATGGAAAGAAGTCATCAGCCATCTGCACCAGAGTGAATGGCACTCAGCGTGACAGAGGTCCCAGCTGGGAGCAAGTCTTCCTCTCATTCTCCTCTGAGACTTTCCCTCTTCCCTTAACAAAACCCGGAGAAGCCATCCAAAAGTACTCTGAAATTTCCATAGCTTTATATCCATATAAAGCTTCTTTTGTACTCTCTGTGTAGAATAGCTTGCAATATTTGGGGGTATTTCCCTTTTGGGGGTAGAGCTTCCAAAAATTAAGCCAGTTTGGCCACAGCCCCCAGGGACAAACTCTGCTATGGTTCCTTCATCATCATTATTCTGCAGATGATGTCAAAAGTAAAAAGGCAAAAGAAGGTCCAACCGGGGTTGTACTGTCTATCACCTTGGACTCAGTTGCAGAAAGAGAAAGCTTCTCTCCACTGCTTTAGGGAGATCAGAATTAGGTAGGGATTCTCCTCCATCCCATGTGAATCAGAGGGCAATACAACTTGGACAGGTCATCCTTCTTAAAGCAGGCACAGCTATGAGATCAGGTGATGTTACTCATAACACACAAATTCTAGCAAAATCTGGAAACATGGGAGTGAGCAGCTAGAGCACCCTCTTCCACGGCTTCACTGTTCCCATGGTGAAAGAGTTTTTCCTCATATCCACTAGGATACAATTTTCCTTGTTTTAGTTTCTCTCCTTCCAATGTCTCTTGTCCTTTTAGCACACAGTGCTGTAAATTTCTGTCTCCATCTTCTTGATAAGCTCTTCTTTGACTCTGATACACTTTTGATAGGTCCCCCAGAAGCCATGTCCTCTCAAGGCTCAAGGAACCCAGTCTCCTCAGCCTCTCTTCACAGGACAGGTGTTCCAGCCTCACAACCTCAATGGTCCCCTGCAGAATTCACTTCAGTTTATTGATGTCTTACTTCTTTTGGCATGCCCAAAACTGGATTCATTAATTAAGCCACTAGGAAGATGAGAAGGAGCCAAAGCAGGGAGACACTGTGAGAACTTTCTACAGTCTTCACTGGGCATTTCCCTACTCTGTTTGATGTGTTTCAATGTGAAATCATAAATGATGGCACACTCTGGATGCAAAAAGTTATCCCCTTCTGGCTGACAGCCATCCAGGAACCAACAGAATATACACATCTTTTTCCAGTGTAGCCTAGTTGTGGCCAGTTAGGAACCTGCACACAGCAGGTCTCACTAGTTAGCTGATGGGTAAAGCCCATTAACCTTCAAATTTAGTTTGTCTGCTCAGTCTGCTTTATCTGACCAGTGAATGAGAATTAATTTCAGTATTGTCTCCCTGTCTCCTTCCCTGCACTGCCTTTCAGTTCTTCATTCCTCTAAGCTGCCCAAACCTTTTCTTCCTCCTTCCTCTGCCATCTTCCATTCTGAAACTCTGTGGTAATTCCTGCAGCAATTGTCAGCATCCCCTTACCCCCAACACGCAGTTTGGATCTTATCCATTTCAGTGATAATCTTAGTGGATCTGGGACCACTAGTGTCTTGGTTTGAAAGACAGGTGTCTGCTGGGGAGGGCCAGGCCCCCTCGGGATGGACAATTCAAACCCCTTCCCTCTGAATTATCACAATTTTGAAAATTAAGGGGGCTCTCAGGCAAAGATATTGGGAGTAGGAATAGCAGTTCTCTACTAGCAGGTATAACAGGGCAAACGAACAACAGTTACTACAGCAATGGTAACAAACAGAACCAGGAACCCGGTAACAGCTTCCCTGGCCACAGGCACTTTTCCCCTTGGTGCAGTTCCGGTCACAGCCGCCAGGGGCACTGGTGGCTCCTGGCGGGCAGGGCAGGGCAGGGCGATGATCCCCACGCGGCTGCAGGGGGCGCTGTGGCGCGGGCTCGGGGCCATGTGGGAATGGCGGCCTTGTCCCAGACGGGAAGGGATGGAAGAGATGGGATCAGAAAACTCTGGAGCTGAAGACCAGGAGATCTTGGCAGGCAGGGGTGGGGTGCGGGCTACAGTGCAGGAAGAAACTCTGAGCAGTGCTGAAGGGACAGCAGGGGGGCCGGGACAACAGCAACCCCACTCCCAGCACAGGCGACAGGCGACACGCCCTCCTCCAGCGAGGCAGGAGGTAACAGGGTCCCAGTTCAGTGGCTGCTCACAACAGCAGGGGCTTGCCCCACACCAGAAGAAGAAGCAGGACCGGACTGGACTCTGTAGCAGAAGTGAGTTCCCCTTTCCCAAAAACTGCCATGACACTGCTCCACTCCAAAGTCTCAGATGGGTGCCTGAGTTCCCCCTCTCCCCTCCTCCAGCACCCAGCCATCAGTGCATCATTAGCAACAGAAAGGGAAAAACTCCACTGGTAACAAATAAAAAGGAAAGAAAAAAAAGAAAAAACCTCAACCCCCAACAACTAGCCAGTTCAGTTTGGACCAATGTCTAGAGTTAGGGGGCTCCTTGGTTCTCTCCATAGGAAACCCAGTGATTTATAATAACAAGAGATGCCACAAATTAAGGGTATGTATTACTATGGTTGTGTCTTTAGGATAGGTCCAGTACAAGGATGTTAAGGGTGGATTCCTATTCAGATTGAGGGACCTGAAGTTAGGTGTTTACAGCTGCAGCACAGACCTAAGCTCCCATTACAAAAAGTGAGTAGTTGAAACAGTTAAGGTTGTGAGCTTCCCACATGCAGCTGCAGGCTGGTTTTCCCACGTATCCTGCAGGCTATTTCTATCTCAAATCAAATCCTACCTGAAGAATTTAAAAATGGCTTCATATAACTTAGAATTTTCCTACTACAGACTCAGGAAAGACGGACCAAAGTTAAGTAATTACATGTTTTGTGCTAGCTCATGTCTCCCAGTGGCTTGCTCCAAATACCAAACCTTGCTCCCTTAAGATGTTGAATGCAGTAGATCAGCTCCATTTAAAAATATTTCTCTGAGTTCCCTCATGCTTTGCATTTTATTACAGGCCTACTATGGCACAGGGATGCACGACCCTCCAGCACACCAGGTTCCGCAGTCCTGAGGGGACATCAATGAACACAGACTCCAGCTGGGGAGTCAATCCCCACCTGGGGCAGAGTGGGGATTCCTTCCTCCAGCAGGTCCCAAGGAGAACTTTACCAACAAATGGAGGCAGAAAAGAGCTCCCAGGTGAAGGGGTCTGGCTGAAGCAGTTGGCGGGGGCACAATATCAAGGGGGAAAGAATGCATCCCCTCCAGTAGGCACTGCACCATCATTTTTTCCTTTTTTTCTTTGTTTAGATCCAGGGCAATTCAGGTCCAGATGAGACCACATTCAGAGCCAGGGGACTGAAGCAGTTTCCAGTTAAAAAGAAACTATTCAAAGTTAATAAACAAGACTCTGCAAATGGGAAGAAATAGATTCATGCATTAAAGCTGCATTAAGAGAGCAAAGAGAAAACAAATAATTCTCTGTCTGCCACAAGCTTCACTTTAACTGAGCACTATTGGAAAAGAAATGCTGTTGGTCCCCAGTGCAAAAGTGGAAGGGGTGGGAAGGTTACATGGGGAGAAGAAGAAATCACTTTATTTCTATCACGATGCACTAAGATATAAATACAATCAAAAGGGGTTAATCTAATCCTTTTGTGAAGCACTGAGTCAGAGAACAAGACAAAAACAAATCTGTGATCTGGAACTTCCTGAGCACCCACTCAGGGTGGATTAATGAGGAGTACACGGCTGTGAAATTACGTGCCCTCTGAGTCAGGAAAATGGTCCTAGTGGTGCATGACCTTGAAATGAGGGGAAGCAAACTTCACCTGATCCACAATTATAAAGACCTAAAAGGAGGGGGACTAAGGAGGAGAGAGAACACATTAAAAGCCGAGAAAACGCTTCTGAATATGAAACCAACAAAATATTAAACAAACCCAAGGCTTGAAAGACGAATTAAATGTAGCATAAAAAATTCCAGAGGCTTTAAAGGATACTGGCATTAGTGTTTGAGCATTATAAGGGAAGCTTGTCCTCTTTATTTACATGAAGTGGATATTTTGTTGCTGTTGTTATGGACTTAGCGATATTTGTCTGCCTTCAATTTTCTCTTTGCAATGAAAAATTGTTGTGAGATGATTTCTAGTCTTAGCTGCTTTACATGACAGTATTATCAAGGATTCATCAAGAGGCCATCTGTCGATTTTATGAAAAAAAATGCAAAAACAAAACAGATGAAAAGGAAAGAGCAAGACAGAGACTAGTCCAGGGGACGATAGATGTGGCAGCATGTGCCTCAGTGTGAAAATTACAACATTTAAATACTGTAGAATAAATTACTGTGCCGAAAAATTAGTGATGCTCTCCCACTTCAGATTCTCTCCTTATGATGAGAACATAATGAAATAGATCACAGACCAAATCATTTTTTCCTGTGGCTATTATTATATTCTAATGAAAAATTAAAATGGAGTAAAGACATAAAACCTGTAAGGGAATCAAATAAGCTTAGCTACTGAGTCATTTCGTAGGTATCTCCAAAATGCACAGCTGATGTGGAAACAATAAATTCATAGCTTTTTATGTCTGTAATCAACTGATCTCAGCGTTTTTCATATCTTCTTGCATCTTTATTGTTGGTAGGTGTAGACTCAAATACATGCCTGTAACATAGAAAAGATAACAGAAGGGCAAAAAAAAATTATTTGTCTTCATTACAACTGGTTGCATTGCATAGTAAAGTAAGTAAAATATAAACATCTATTCCCAAACAATATATATTGCATATAAAATTCACTATCTAACGTTTTCTAACTACATTGATACCTATGTTTGCATACTGTGTATAAGAAATAAATTTGAATCAAGTATGTGCATATTGAAATCAGGCTGTTTGGATTTAATCAGAATTTAAGAGTTTAAATCCAGCTTGCAGTGTATTTTTAAAAATTCCATGTCTTTCCTATCCTCTCCTTTCACCTGTCTTCCATAAGGAATGCACTTGAACTTCTGTGAAAATTTGTGATAAGCTATGAGGGAAAATATCTCACTGATTATTGCACAAATTCAAAGATTTTCAACAACCTTTCCCCATATGCAGTTTGTGTTTTACTGATTATGTTTAAAGTTATGGAAAGCCAGCCACCAGGCTATATCCATAAAAATGCAAAAAAATCAGAATTTGTCATCCCATATCTTTTTAAACATAACTGTAATACATAATGAAAGATCTGAATTCTCATGTCCACAAAGGGAGAAAAACTAAGCGAAAAAAAGGCTGATACTGCTGTTATACCACACTTATAAAGACACTCACAATTGTTGACTCTGACTTTCTCCACCAAAACGTCCTCCTAAAGTAGATGGCCTACCAATGATGACCTATCCACTGATGATTTTCTGCACGAGAGAAAGAGCAGATGAAATTGCCCTTAAGCTTTATTAAAGACCTTCCTTAACTATTCTAGTTTATGTGTCAGAAACCAACTTCTGCACTAATCTCTGTAAGTTTCAATGTTTAACTAAAAAGTAAAGAAAGGCTATATCTGGGAGTCCATCAAACCATCCTCAAGCACACAACCACTTCATTTAGATGATGAATATTCTTGGTGCATGGAGAAGGCAACATCCCAAAATCTTCAGTTGACTTCAAAAAAAAAAACACCTAGATAATCATTAATTTTAACATAATTGAATTGGGAAGATCATCTTGATGCATCAGTAATTAAATGACAGCAAACACCATAAAAGCAAACTGTGCATATATCTTAATTGCACAGAGCATAGCAAAATTACTCACAAGTCTAAACTCTGTGTCCTTCCAAAACTACAATGTAGTTTATGGCTAAAGACCACTGTATCATTCACTGTAGCCTGGGGAGACTGCATTAGGGAGAATCTGTAGGTTTAGCCCTGGAAATGTATGCTTACTTATTTAACTTTACTCGTGAGGGTAAGCTCACAAATTTCAGTTGTACTTGACCCAACTGTAAGGGCAAGCGTATACAAATCCCTCTGAAAGACAGGCCATAAAATTTACATTCTGGAAACTTTTTTTTAATACAATTATGCAAATATTACTATCCCGTTATTATGTTTTAAGGATCAGTTCTTTAATTATATAAGCATCAATATTCACCTGACAACTGTGATGTAATTACAAGCAAAAGGAGAGGTAGTTATGCTGGGCAGGCTAATTAAGTAAAAGTCTTCTGTGGAGTATTTTCTTTTGAATCTACTCAAATATCTGAATATTAAACAAAGTCAGGAGAACAATTCTATTACAAAATATTGTCTGCAGGACTTGCCTTCCGATTTAAAAGAAGATTGGTGTGTGAATACCAGGCTTGGTACCATTTTGAAGAAGGACCTGTCATGCAAATGCAGTGAACCCAGAGTTTCTCAGGGATCAGTAATCTTGCTTCTGAAAATTAACAGAGAAGAAACTCACAGCAATCAAGTATATTCTATCACATATACTCTATTAACATTTATGATATGATCAACCATTTAGATAAAGATTGTGCCATAGTAAAAGGGAAATAAAAAAACTTGTTGGCAGTGATTTTTGATCCTCACTTCACTGCATCTCTAGGAACAGTTCAGAAGCAAAAAATGGCATCAACAAACCATCAGTGTCCTCTGTGACAATTTTTAAGAATCCACCTGCCTTGTTTAGAACTTACCATTTCTTTTTCTCTGCATTCTCCAAGGAAAAAAAAATTAAAACCTTTGCCTGATCCAACGTCCAAAGTTTGATTTTTTTGCAAAAGGAGTCTTGGTCACAAGACTCCTTCAAGTTTCAAGGGAGAGGTGTTTTTCACACAGCTGCAGAATTCTGCAGACATCCAGCCCAATTCCTGCTAATGATAGATCATTTTAGTGCTTCACCCATGCCAAACCACTATGTCTGTACTGCAGAACAAAACCCAGTGGTCACATACAATAGCAATCAGCAACAAAAAAAAAAAAAATTGTCATGCAAGCACTGGAGGTCCGGTTTCATCAGGAGCAGAGAATTCCTGGTAACTCCAATTAATTTACTGGGCTCAGACACAATTGTTTCACTGATTTGCATGGCGACAGTAGCTGTGGTCCCATTTTTGGGAAATCATGAGCTTTTGTGCCACTCTTTACCTGTCCCGAATTGCTGGCACCCCGAGAGGAGAATTATGCTGGGGCAGGGCTGTGTGGGAGAACATGAAAACACATTCCATTAAATTAGTTACTCAAGTGTGTAACACTTGCATGCACAGGAGTCAATTACCCTGATAGCCCTGCTCTGCCCCACTCCCTATCACCATATGACTGAAGATCCATTGTATAATAATATCCTGCAATAAGATGTCAAGAAAGGACATTAGGGGTCTCTGAAGCAATGAGCATTAACTGGGTACAATATTTTCCTGGGTCCATTTTATTGGGATAATCCCTGAACTATTCAAATACATGAACTCCCATATGAAACGGGTATCTCTCCATCTGCACAAGCCCCGTTACTGATGAACAGGCTGGAAATATATGGGAAGCTACTATATTTTAAATAACTGTTCCATAAAATAAATAGTAAGCACACAGCTCAGCATTTCAAGAGCCATAAAATAAACCATCATCAAAAAAGCTTTTTTTATGAACCCATAAATCACCTGAGAATAAACGTTTTCTTCATCTTCCTGTGTTTTAATAAAAAATTCCTTTTTTTACTCACTCAATTACAATATCACTATCAGTTCAAATTACAGGTCAGTGATATGGGGCTTAATGTATGTACAGCCAGTTCTCTTCTCCTAATAACCTGTCATTCCCAGGATTTGAATGTCAGAACAGAGCCTGCCGTGGTAATGCTACCCGGCAGCACAGTGATGAAAACTTTGGACAAATCATGAAGAACATTCCAGATCCAAATCATCAGAAGGTTACTGGGGAGAGCCTTTCATCCCGCTCTGACCCCTTGATCTGACAAGTGACACCTACAAAATGAACAGCTCTCCAGCTTAAATTGTTTAACTGTAGCCTGATCAGTTTTATTATCTTGCTAATCCGGATATCAGCCATTTCATCAGAATGGAAGATATGCATATCATGAATTATTTTGACACCAAGACCTTTTAATTTTTGCCAGCAATATTTCACTACACCAATCAGGGCCTGCAGTCAGTGATGCTGTTCGCCTCCTGGGATGTCAGAGGACAGTGCACTCCTGACAGCACCAAATCATCTGGGAGCTGTAACGAGCTATTGCTGCAATTATTATTATCTCTTGTAGTCATGCATTTCATTACAGTGCAGGCAGACAGAGGTTTCAGTTTCGGGCCACTCTTATTTAGGAATCTCTGCCATTTTATGGGCTGTAGGGCTCTGTAGTGTAATTTCTTTTCTCCTCGGTAGACAAGGATAGGTGAATTTCTAATAAAAACAAAACACTAGCGAGGTACTGTAGAAAGAGGGAGCACAACACAGTACATTAACCAGCAGTGAAACAGCTTAAATGGCCCACTTGTAGTTTATGAAAGCAGTGGTTAATCAGCAATATGGTTTGCTGCAGAGAGAAATAAAGAACGGTTTATCTTTAAATATGTATATATTATCCTTTTCCAAACTACCCTACTGCTAAACTTTTTTGAAGGCTAACACTAAATCCTGAAGGGACAGATCTATGGCTTTTAGTGAATTTTTTTCTGCTGCTTCATAAAAAAAGCCCTAAAATAGTTCAGCGCATATGCCTGGGTTTTTTGTCTAAGCAGCTTTGTGGCCATTACTGGAAGGAAGGTATGCAAACAAGCATGTTGGAGAGAAAATGGAGAGGAGTAATCTCATCTAAAAGTTAATAAAAATTATAAAAATTTAAAAATGGATATTCACAGGTAGAACACACCATGTCTTATGAGGAACAGCTGAGGGAGCTGGGTTTGTTTATTCTTGAGGAGGCTCAGTGGGGACCTCATCACTCTTGACAACTCCCTGTCAGAGTTGTGGTGAGGTGCGAGCCGATCCCTTCTACCATGCTTGCAGTGAAAGGACCAGAGGGAATGGCCTTAAACTGAGACAGGGGAGATTCAAATGAGGTATAAGAAGAACTTTTTCACTGTTTGGGTGGTCAGGCATCGGAATAGGTTGCCCACAGAGGTGGTGGAGCCACCATCCCTGGAGATGTTCAAGAGCTGTCTGAATCTGGGTGATGGTTTAGTGGTGTAGGGGTTGCAGTGGTAGTGCTGGGTTGATGGCTGGACTTGGTGATCTTAGAGGTCTCTTTCACCTTTGATGATTCTCTGATTCTATGACCAGGGGCCCTTCCCAGAGAAAGCACCAACAATGACCATTTTACTTCTTTCTTACATCTAAGGATAAATAGTGGCCCAAAAGACCTTGTCCTGTCGACCACAGGTTGAATGTCCTTTGGAGGGCATCACCAGCTTCCACGAGCATTATAAAACAAAAGAAGATGACAAAATGTGAGATGACTCTCCTTCTCTTCAGGAATTCCTTTTCCTCAGTTTCCTTTCTCCTTTTCAAACCCACTCCTTCTCAATATTTAAGCTACAGATTACTTAATTTCATAATAGAAAAAGAAACACCAGCAAAAACAGGGATAGAATTCACCAGTTTCCATGGTTTTTAGAAATGGTATGTAATACAATGAGTAAAAAACAAATAGGAAACTTTCTAATTAAGTGTGAGGAGTACAGCCAAGCTCCTGGCTACCTGTGTATAAATGATCAAACACTGGAAAGTCAACCACATATTCAGAGAATCTAAACCCAAGTTACTACTGATACAGACAGAAATTGCTGCTACATTAAATAAAATAATAATTTGAAGAGACAAATTTAAGTGTAAACAATAAAAAAAACTACTTCACACCACCTTTCCCCATGAAAACTACATGATGTCTTCTTCTGTGCTGAGGTATTTAATTATGCACTTTCTGTATTCAGCCATCTCCTCCACATGTATAGTTTTTTTGACAGCAAGAGGGACGAAGTTCTGAATATTAAACTTAAAGTAACATATTCTGCCTCATCACTTGTGTAAAGACAGCTGATATTGCCTGAGAGTTTGGCACCAGGGGCCAGGCACCATATTTTCAGCCACCCACACATAAACCCTTTCAATACAATCACTAGCAACTTGACTGTGAAATTTCCAGACATTGATGGCTAGCAAAGACTAATAGCAATGCTCCTGTGATGGACTCCCGTCACAAAAACGCACTTCTTCAGCTTTTTTGATCCCATCTGTGCGATGTGAAGAGAGCAGGGAAGACTTTGCCTCAGCAAAGATAAGATGGTGTGTCCAAAAAGGAGCAGAGCAGCACACCAGGGTCTGTAGTGTTGTGTTTATTTACAGATGCCATGCAGTTTTACATAACTCTCTTGTTAGTTAGGGGTTGCTGATCCTACAGACTCTTACACATGTGAGCAGTTCCATCAAAGTCACTGGGATGTGCATGAAGTGAGATTCCTCTGTCAAGAAAGGCTTAGCAGGCTCAAGACTGGTCCTCGTGGCTGTTGAAATCTTTGAGATTGACTAGAATCCACTCAGCCCTAAACAAACTAGAGGATACTTTCTCATGACCCATCTCAGTCTCTCTTTGTCTAGTAAGACAGTCATTCACACCTCTGAGGGGCTGGCTCTGCCAATCAGTGCTCGTGGTGTGCAGCTATGGGGCGAGAGAGCTGGACCACAGCCCAGAACAGGTGACTGAGGTTAGCACTGAGGAGCGTCAGCTCAGGGCACTGACATGGACAGCAAAGGTTGCTTTATTGCCTGAGGGTCATGGTGCCCCCTGCTCTGCAAGGGCTGGCCCACGGGTGACTCAGAGCGAAAGTCTCCGAGTCACCCATGGGTGACTCGCTTAAAAAGGCAAGAATCACCCTCCTCTCTTTGCAGGCAAGACTTCGGAAAGCAGCGTTTTAAAGTCACTTCACTTTGCGGGTCCTTTAACACGAGCTTTACACTGGCTGTGGCTATCACAAGTCAATCACAACTGAAGATATTTAGCATGAAACCAAAGCAAGACAGCTCAGTCAGGAGGATCTAAAAGCATCTCAAAGCCAGGCTGGAATTTTCTGGACATTTGCAGCTTTTTCTTTACCTTGAATACAAACTCTATGTTTTGCTCCATCACAGCTAAGAATGAGGGAAAAACCAAACCAGTCAGAAGTGTGCTGGCTGTGCCAGGTGGCTGCTTTTTGAGAACGGGTGGGAAGGCACAAAGTTTCCTCCCAATTAATGCAAAATTTTAGTGCAAAAGAAATTTTTAAAAATTAGAAGAATTACCAATTAATTAGAAAATCTTAAGAGGGAACCCAGGCAGTGAAGCTCTCCTACTCCCACTCTACAACCTGTCACTGCCTTCAATGTCCCTTATTTTATTTATTTTATAATCATTTTTATCCCCTTTAAGACATATGTTTTCCTAAATGACTGTCAAATCCCTTTTAAAAATGAGCTTAAAACTACAGTCACCTCTTTATTATCAGTTTATCTAGATAGACTTGATAAAAAGTAATTTTAACTCTTGAAAAGTTGTAATTCTTTCATGTGCATCAGTAAGAAATTAAAAATGCAATGCAATAAAGAAAAGAAACTTTAAAGTTGCCATTATTAAGGTCAGTGAGAAGCTTTTCAAACACATTCATGCAAACAAACGGGTACAGACTTCATACAGTGGCTTCTTTACGATAGTTTTGAATTCCACATTATTGTGAATAAAAACTCATAGGAAAATATGCTAATAATGACAAAATCACCTGCATTTCAAGCATATTTTGGTGCGTAAGTGGAGTTTTTTTTTGCTTAACAGAACGTAAGAGCACCTGACTATGAGGAAGTTACACAATAGATATAATTACTTAATTGGATACTCATAATATTTCCAGACAATCAGTTCCAGAATTCTCAGAATCATCAGGGGTCAAATTCCACAACATCCACTAAAGTGCAACAACGTTGTTAATTGATCTGACTCAGATCAGACTCCTTATATTTTTCAGGGATTTCAGCATATGTTGGCATGTTGCTTAAGTCTTGTAGCGATTATTACATCTTATTTACTATATATGATGTTGCCTTAGTAACATATTAGCTTGTTTATTTACCTTAAGAGCCAGGTCCTTTGTATTGCAGTTCAAGGAGTGTTCTAGCTTATAACATCAGAATTTTAGTTAGCTTTAATGGCAACACAGCAGATTTGCACTAAAATAAAGTTCTTAATTAACTTTAGAATGCATACAGACTCAGCCCTTTATTTTTTACAAAATCAAGCATGACAGACTCTTCACAATAGTTCTTAAAACAGAACTTGGCTTCCATCTGAGTCCTGATGATGAGCTCCAGTGTAACATTGCAGACACCAAATATGGTGCATCAGCATTTACCATCTCAGCTTATAGGTGCATTAATCATCTAAATTATTTGATTATTAATATCTAATAATTATCTGAGAATAATTAAGCAAAAAAAACTGCAGGAATTTTTAAAAATCTGGCTCTCAACAACCTGTCTAAAGCTTTATCCTTAAATTCAAGGTAAGAATTCAATACTTCATAAGTATAATGACTGAGCTTCAGCCATCAATTTGTTCCTCATAGTAATTCATGGAAAATGTTTTCCTTCTCCCTTTGCCCTCCTGTAACGTATAGTGTCTTTCATTCTTGCCATGCTAAAAGGTTAAGGATGCAGAGTGTACAGCAGTAAGAGCACTTGTTACTTTTGCACTGGTAACCTCATGCCCAAGTAGGGAATGTAACACAACCTGCTTGAATTCCAACAGCTTCTACCTTTGGTGAATTTAATTTGTTAAATCTCCTGCAGTTTATGCCATAGTTCCAAGTAAAAAAAAAAAAATCTAGAGAAAGCCTTCATGGTTTTTGTACCACCCAGACATGAATACTCATTCTCATTTTAAAAGCAGAAACGACAATCTGCATTCCAATAATGACCTGATAAAGGTTGGAGCAAAGTTTCCAGTTGCAGATCCTGGTGTCAGGCTTCCAGTGTAAGGTTCCCAAGCCCACATTAATCTTACAGGTTCCATCCAAAAAAAAGGGGGTTAAGCCCTGTGTGAAGGAGCCTTACAGCATTTCAGAGGCACCTGCTGTTTTCATGGAGAAGGAGCCAAGCATTGCCACAAACAAGCCTTGCTGGATCTGTGTCGTGCCAAGGTATGGGCTGGGAATGGAGCAGCTCTAACTGGCTGTGCCAGGAAGGAGATCACTCTCAGCATCCAGGGAAGAGCTGCAGGCTTTAGGGAGTCAGTAAACTACAAAATCTAGGTGCTCTGGAATAATGTTCTCAGCAGAAATCTTTAGCGGTATAATGTTGGACATTTAAAGCAAAACTCAGAAATAATTAAGTGACCAGACTCACATTTAGTTTGACTTAAAACCACTGAGTGCCTGTATATGTCCTACTAATGCCAAAAGCTACTGTGGCTTTTTTATGGAAGAGACAAATCTGGAATGTAAAATTAAGCAAAATATTTGAAAATGTTGGCCTATAAACCTTGTGTATATAGCCAATCTAAACTAAACTCCTAAATATTTAAAATCTTGTTTACTTTTTATTAGACATAATTTTGGTTTTAGGAAAAAGAAGAATGGAAATAAAACCCCTTATTTTTACTCATAGGATTCATTTAGATGACTCCATGAGATCACAGTCAGATACATAAATTAAATTAAACTACACAAATAAGTCGTCTTAGGCTTGAAAAGAAAGATAGGGAAGAACAAATGACCATTTTTTCCCCTGCTGCCTGATTCATCTTAACCACTCTTCCTTGTGCAGCCACCACTACCATTCATGATGAAATCTAAGGGAATTAAGAAAAAGAATGTATAGCACTCTGCTGCATCTACAATCACTTAATTTTAAAGACTGCATGTAAAATTTTACAATACTAAACCTAAAAGACTAATCTTGAAAACTTGCTAGGAATCCTGACCAGTGGAGTGACTCCATCACTCATTTTTCAGTGGAACCAAGAGAAGGGCCCCAAGCTGTAAGTCAGTGTAGGGTAATGACATACGTGACTTTCCTCAGAAAACCCACTCTTGGCTGGAATTTTGGCAAGTTTAGAATCAAGCCCTTGGTGTTTACATGCTGCAGAGAACCTGACGTGTTCCAACAAAGCCTGTGCGAAACTTTCAGAATATTTGCTTCCAATTTTCTGGGTGTGTTGACACTTTTCTTTTAAACCTAAGGCAATAGTACACCTACCTGTGTTGTCAGTTTGTTGTTAAGCCATCACACTGGAGAGAGAAGCCACTGGCTTTTCAAAGAGGGCTTGCTCAGTACAGCTGCTGTCTACTTTATGGAGAGCTTTAGGCTTTCTTTTGCCTTTCTCATTCATACCAGGATGTTTTTGTTTCCAAATCAGTCTGAATTACTCATATACTGCTACACAGACATATTTATAATTTTGTTTTACCCTGAACCATGTTTCTTTTTAATAATTAAAAAACACTTGAGTTAGTATAAATCTGTAGTTCAGATTTGCTGTTGTCATTCTACAATAAGTAACCTTCTGAACTACTTGTAAAAGAAACCGTCTCTTAAAAAGGGGAGAAAACCTCTTCAATTAAATCATAAACATTTTATAACATATATTGTCATCCTGGGACAAAAAATGTATAAATTTTTGTAAAACCATGTCATCAAAGTTGGGAAAAGGCATAATACAACTCAAATCTTATGGAAACAGTTTTAATTATGCATTTTACTTTGTAAGCAGTGGGCAAGTAGAGATCTTACACACTATCTATTACAATATGCAGAGGATGGGCCATTTCTTGCAGAGGTGTTGCAACTCGATGGTGTGTTCAAATGTGTGTTCAAATGTGTGTTCATGTCCAAGTGTATGTAACCAGTTTTGTTCAGGAACACTCAAAGCTACTTCTAATTACAGTCTTCATATTAACTCTGAGCATGTACTTGTCTTTGCAGAACTGTGGCCAAAATGACTTTACAATGCAAAAGATGAGGCAGGTCACTCATTTTGCTGGTGAATACTTTTGTGCTCCTGGGCTAGGTAGACAAAACAGTACTTCACAGTCAAGTTCAGATCAATCATAGTTTGCTTTATTTGCAGTCATTCTGCCATAGGAGCCTTGCGATTCATTCTTCATTATTTGTGGGTTTGGAAAGCAAAATTAAAATGTGAAACCCTATCAACACGTGAACTCTGCACCCTCTGACATATGGGGCATGCCCCTCATCCAACACAATCTTTGGTTAACAGCTGTGAGGAGTTTTACCAGGCTAAACAGCTTTTTAGTTTAACCCAGGGGAACTGGCATGTGTTAGCACAGCTACAGAAGGTCTCTACAGTCCCTAAACACAAAAACATATTGAGCATTGCAAAGAAAAAGTTACAAGAGGGACAGAGTTCAAATAAAATTTGTTCTCTGCTTCATGGCAAGATCAATCTATGCTCACACACAGAGGCTCATTTGACATAGGTTTGCATTTGTGGATGCTCAGTATGAAGAAGTCCCGTTGACATCCCTAGGAACATCAGCACACAGAAACACTGCTCCTCTGTGGAGTGCAGACAATTTGCACCAGCTGAGGATTCAATGCAAAGTACTTACAAGATGAGGTTAGAGGGCTGTGTTCCATTATAAAAAAAAATGAGAGGCAGTACCACTTTTGTTTCATTTTTGGGGTGATTCTTGTCAGTGGAATATCCTTAAAATTCATCCTGGTATGCAACAATCTATGGGCATAGCAAGACCTGAATATGGCAAAGCAAAAAGATTTACCTAGGCAATTTTTTGATGTGGCCACTCTCTGAAAGTAATCCTAGTAGCAGCACACATTGTTTTTCCACTTAGAGTAGCAATGGTATATTAACTGCATGCAAACTGGTGTCTGTGTCTAGGGCTGCCATACTTCTGCGCCTGATTCTTCTGCAACGAGGATGATGCATACGGATCTTAACAAATCTGTGATGCACTTATAGGCAGACCAATATATGCCAGAACTTGAGGCTTACTGTACCTTTAGAGCTTATCTGTCATGCCCAGCTGCCCTCCAGTGAGCTCAGAGCCTGGTCAGACCCAGTAGCCTGAGTGGGCATCAGACAGCCTGAAACCCTGAGCAAACGGCAAAGGGTCCTTTTCTTGCCAAACAAAGGAAAAAAAGTGTTTTCAAGGAAAACTGGATAGATGGTAGTGATATCCACATAATAAAGAATCCAGAGTAGTTTAAGTAAGTCTGACAGCAGGACAGTCTGTTCAGGGCAGTGTAGCCTGTAAATAGCCCATTGCCCACTTCAAATCACCACTGTGCTGCAGGAGGGGGGACAGGAACACTTACGTGCCACAGACACATGAGAGTCGGAGAGAGAGGGGTGTTTACTCCCTTGTCAGTGAGAAGGGCTTGTTTCATTATTCTGGCTTTGACTGAGTTCCTCTGCCTCTTGCCAAGTTAAACTTCCATTATCACAATAATTCTAGGTGCTGCTAAAGGCATTTGGCGAAGCATGAGGAAAGCTAATTGACATGGAAAAGGAAAATTTGCAGGCCATGTTTTCTCCTGTGGAAATTATGCTAAATTGTTGCTGCTGCATTACACAAATAATTTTGATACATTAACTTGTCTTTTGCTTGTCTTTACCTAAACCTCACCCAAATACTACGTTTTTTTACGTACCCTTTTTAGTTCTTACTCGACTGGTTTCTGGAGAACTCACAAAGGCATCCTAGGGAGCAGCCTCCTTCGCATCGCTTCAAAAGCCAGTTATTCAACAATAAAATTATTTCCTTAAAAAAGAGCAATACTTTATCAAGCCAACTAGTGTTTCTCTGAAGGATTGACCATACTGACTGCAGTCAGGCTCTGCTGTGCCTTGTGCCGTGGCACGAGCTGAAGCTCTGCAGTGCAGCAGGGCTGCTGCCAGGTGAAGGTTAAGTCCTTGGTGGAGGCTCTGCCATGCCCTGCTGAACTATTTTTGCCTGTCATCATCATCCTCATGCACCACCTCAGGTAAAACCCCGACCTAGCCCATGCTGCTTGAAAGTCATATTCACTGCTCCTGTGGTGACAACTTCGTGTGACAACAGGGTTGCCATCCTTCCCCATCAAAGGTACAAAAAGCATTTGTGCCAGAAAACAGCAACATTTCTGAAGCGTTTAGTTCTGCTTTATCTCTGTCTTTGTTCAGTGCTCACCCTCAGTGACTCTGTCATTAGTTTCCTACAATCTAAGGCATTCTTGTTTTCAGCTTTCTCTGAAGCAGCAAGCCTCTGACAGTCGTATCTCACTGATACTTTTCTGTAATTTAGCAAATCTAAATATAGATCAGAATCTGACCCAAAAATTTGAATCAACAGACACTTTATAAATCTTACACTATTTTCACCTACCTATTGAAATGACAAAAGCGCTATTAGTTTTTTATAGCGTTAAAACTATACAAAATTTACAATTTGTATCTATTTTATAAATACATAAAAGCTTAAGCAAATTACTTCAGTGCAAAGTGCTGAAACACATACCCACTAAGTTTTGGCCAAATCTGAAGATGGCTATGAATGAGTCTCTCAGAAATTTTTTTTTTTTAAAAAGAACATTAATGTTAAAATATTTTTAATTATTTACTTCTCTGTTGCTTCATTGTATCTTAAATGTTATTTTAAAAATGAAGTGATATTTTATCTTGATTACTAACAAATATCACTATTTTGCTATGGACTTCACAACACTGTCTTGCTAAAAGGTATTTAGAGAAAATTAGAACAATTCTGTTTTATTTAGAGAACTATATTCTTGATTGTTTATCCTCACTGTTCTGGAAGAACAATGAAACAGCACTTACATGAAGGATTTACTGGTTTGCATGCCAGGACAAAAACAGATGGACAAAACAAGTTTAGACAACTGAATCTGAAAAATTGGATGACCTTTATTTCACAAACAAAGTTACAGAAATTCAGAAAAAGTCAAACACGATTTTATTGCCTTCAATGGAGAAATTCCAGTATTTGTCTTAGAGCCAACCACTTTAATTTAAATTTAATTTTTTAATTTAAAGATAGTAGGTAGCCCTTATGGCCAGTATGACATTGTTCCTAAAGCACAAATATCTCAAATGCTTTAAAAAAAGCCCCACTCCATTTCCCAAAATGCTTATCATTGTCCTAGCTAAGTGTAAGATCACACCTAATGAAGGAGATATATGGATTTAGGGTTTTGGTTGTTTTTTTGTACTTGGCAGCCTCACAGCCAAGATGAAGTGACTTGCAGTGACCATGTCAAGCTTGGGTGAGAGATCCTGACTCTGGCAGCTCAGGGGTGAGGGCAAGGCAGAAATACACCAGGCAGACAAAACAAGAGGTCTGGTAGGCTGTTAAAGAGTTAAGGAGGAAAGAGAAAAACACACCCTTGTTAGCAACAAAGCACAGGGTTCACTGGTTTTAAGGCATGCAAAAGGAAATTGCTCAAAGGAAGCCTTCCATCGATGCTTCTAAAATATCCAATATTGCTCTTTGCTGAAACCATAAGAACTGAGGCAATCCAGGCAGAGAGCAAAGATATGGCAAGGCCACAGCAACAAGTAAGTTTTGTAACTATGCCCATATATATTACAGATTTGGAAGGAGTATTTAAACTCTGTAAAATCTATTGAATACAAATACTGAATCCAAAATATCCCCGCATGTATTCTTCACACCCATTTGAGAGCACAAGTGCAAACTGAAATTATAATGAAAATCTGATCAGTGTTCTTTCATCTTTGAATATGTGTTCAAAGAATCTAAGAGATTCAAACTAAACAAAAGGAAAATTAAAACCTACACAGAAGTATCACCTTATACAGAAGCAAATAGAAAACCTTCAAAAATATGGAATAGCAAAGTTTGGGAATCACAGTTCATTCAACAACCAAGCCCCAGAAACAGCTAGATATTTGGTACACTTGCAAGCAAATATAGAAATTTGCTTTCTTTTCATCTACCTACTGTTAAGAGATCAGTATATTATCGACACAACACACTAGAAATCAGCTGCTATTGCAGGAAATAATCCAGGCCACTTCCCTCGTTCATGTGGTCCTCCTCAGAGAAGCATCCTACTCACGAAGGATTCCTGTCAAGATTTTGTCCCTCACTGCACTGATCACTCTGGGAAATTATGTTCACACACAGCAAGGGAAGAGCACGGGCTCTTGTGAATGGGTAGGTCCTTCCTCCATACAGCTCTTATGCAGAAATCAACTTAATACATGTTGGAAAGGGTAGCTGCCATGAGAATACACCAGGCAATGTAGCAGAGGGACAGCCTTGCCCTGTGATTTTTAAATGAATACTTACAATCCTACTGTGGTCTCGGAGTTTGTTTTCTCCAAGATCAGTTCGTTACCAGAGTTTTTAAAGAAAGAAAGAGTCTTCCAGCTTCGGACTTCTGGATGTTTATTCTCTTCTTATCTCATTTGGCATGCCATACTGGTACAAGGTCTGTTCTCTTTGAAAAACCGCTGGAAAGTGCCCTTGGGCGGGCTTTACAGAGTTCTTTTAAAGATAATTTATCCAACCATAGGTTAAAATGTAAGATATTTATAATTCCGTACCAATTATGACTACTTATTTCTCTAATTGACATTTTTACCTCAAACCGTTTCACCCAATCACCCTGTGCCACCCACACACTGCAGAAAATGGAGTCTATGAAGAAGAAGGAAGAAGCTCAGACAATGCCCAAGATCCTCCATCTTGCCTTTTTCAATCTCCATCCTAAAAATCCCAAACTACCTTTTCACACCCTGTGATCAACTAAACTACTATCTATTTCAAATCTGCACCTTTTGCAACTCATCTCTGAGTGCTGGAAGCCCTCTCCATGGGCAAAAATCAAAGGCAGCATCCTCTTGGGGTCCCAGCAAGGGTCCCAGACTCCCCAAGGTGTACATGGGGGTGTTCATGGTGGCCTCTGCCACGCCCGGGGCTCCAACACTGTGGGAATACAGGTTTGCTATATTCTATGTGGTTTTGAATGAATTCCATATCTAGAAAATTCATTTAGGGCCATGATTTTTCTAAAAAAGAGACATTTATAAGAGTGTGAGGACATTTACCCTTCACTTTGTTGCCTGTCCCAGCAGTGTCTCCTCTACAGTCACATCACACGCAGAGCACGGACCTGTGCACCTGCTTGAAGTGGCTGCTATTCTAAACTGGACACTGTCATGTCAGAATGTCATTTTTAAGAGACCCCTCTGCCTGGATTCCTGGCAGTTATGACTTTGGTCTTGACTTAATCCATGTCCATCCCCATGGCCAAGTTATCCTCCATCAACTTTACTGGGACTCTGCCCTGGCTCAGGAGAGACCTGATCAGGAGAGACATGATCAGTCACAATCTGTGACTGCAATAGAACCAAGCACTTTTGTTTCGTGTGAAAGAGCTTCTCTGCAATCATTCTCCTGACAGGAAAGATGCTGAGGCAGACCACATAATATTATGACTTTAGGGATTTTTATTTTCTTTATGTGGCAGGGATAAAGTGCTCCCTCTTCCGCATCTCTCAGCTCTATCAGCTTTTGTTTCTCAGAGCTCTTCAAAGATCCAAACAGGCAGAATCTTCCTGTTCTGTCTTTTGCAAAACAAGCTGCTGTATTCAGAACAAAAATGCTCTGCAAAGATACAGCTTTTTATTCGCAGTAATTCTGTTTTTCATTTTTAGCAGAAAGTCATTTAATTCTGTCTAACAAGCAATTAATATGTTCTTCCAAACAAATCAGAACTGGAGAACCAAATTAACACCCTTCAAGACTGATACATCAGCTCCGGATTTCACAGAATGCTTTATGACCCTTCCACCTAATCTAATGGATGGATTTTAAACATAAGAAAGCCTTAACATGGCTTGAATTTGAACACTTTGACTTCTTTTAAGTGTATGTCACTAATTACAGTGAGACTTTATTAAACCAAGTAGTCACCTATGTATTTCAAAGACAAAAAAATCTTTTAAAAAACCATCAACCCCTAAACATTACATTCACTATTATTTTTATTGAGAAATACCCAGTGAAGGAATATTTACCATTTCAGTACTGCATATATATCAAGATTATTTGTAAATCTAAAATCAACTAAATATTAAACACATAGCAGTATCTAGTCAGAACCAGGGATATCAGCTGCTAATTTTTCCACTTGTCTTTCACTTCCTTCAGCTCATAAACAGATTTAATAAAAAAAGAATCATGGAATCAAAACAACATATTCATGGGGAGGTATGTTCATTTAAGCAACAGGCTGTTCCAATGTAGCTTTTAATAAGATAGATGAAATTGAGTAAGTGATAATTTAACCAATGACAGAAATGGTTTTGCATACATTGCAGTAATGCCAAGCTTTGAATTCTAATGAATCCTCTGTTTTTCTCATAAAACCTCAGCTCTTATAGTCAGTTAATTAGATAGTAATTTCATTTTTTCTTTGGGGGAGTGAGTAAAAAGGTACAATTCTAGGGGTTGTATTTAACAAAAAAAAAAGTTGATAAGAAGGAAACACCTTAAAAAACAGACAGTAAAGGAAAAAAAGAACACAGTGTTCAAAATTATGCAGGTTTTGTGTTGTATGGTGGGCAGAGCTCATGATTATACATATATTCAAAGTATCCATACCAGGATGGAGATGCTGGGAGTCCAGGTGGTACTATTGCTGCAACACCTGCAAAAAAGATGAGGCAGACTGGGAATATCACTTGTGCTACTGAGCTCTTCATGGACTACTATCCAGGATTAATATCCAGGATAATATCCAGCATCAGGGCATATAGCCCCCATGAGAGTGGTCAAGTGTACACAGAGCTAAATAGCCTAAATAAATGGGCAACAGCAGGGCAAGATTCTAATAACACCTCACTCACACAGGGTAACTTTGTCCTGAAAAAGTGCCTCTGAAAACATGACTAAATCAGCCTGCATGCCTGTACAGCTTCTGCACTGCCAAATCTGGCAGCAGAGGTTTCTGCCAATTATTTTTTGTTAAGGGAATTGGACTGCAGCCTGTGATTCATTTTACATATAGTAGAGCAAGAGTTGGCCTACATATAAAAATTCACACTGGTAAAACTGTGTCAGTTTGGGGTGTGATATTTTGCTGACAGTTTTACCTTTAAAAGACCTAAAGTAGATGTGGTGAAATCTGTGCCCAGATACCTTATACTCACTGAGGTTCTTTGTTGGGTTGGTATTTCTCCTGGTTTTCAGCTAGAATAAACAGGCTAAACTATACAATTATGGCACCTTACAGCAGGCTGCATGTTTATCCATTCTTATCAAAATAATACAGATAACATGTCAGTCCAGACACGGACCAGAAACTCCCCTCCAAAAAGGGAGGATTATTAATAGGCCCTTTGCACCAGTCATTTCTTTACAGAATCACAGAACAGCTAAGGCTGGAAGGGATCTCCAGAGGTCATCTGGTCCAATGGCCCTGCTCAAGCAGGACCACCCAAAGCTGGTTGTACAGGACCACGTCCAAACAGCTTTTGAATGTCCTCAAAGATGGGAAATCCTGGGCAGCCAGTGCTCAGTCATCCTCACAATGAAAAACTGTTTCCCAATATGCATACTGAATCTTTACAAGAAGAATAAATTTCTTGGGTACAGATATTTTAAAAATCTACCAAACATACAAGAATTTTAGAGAGGTTAAGTAATATATTTAACACCCAGTTGTACCAGAAATGGGTCTATGTCTTTGTTCTAAAAATGGTACCAATGCAACGGCCTCATTACTCACACTTTCTAGAAATCAGTGTTTATACTGAATAGGGCAATTCACCATATTTAATTGAAAGGTAAGAAGGTCTGAAACTAAATCCTGTCCTTGGATATCAGCAAACTGAGACTTGTCAGAAAGGCACAATCAAAAATGAGCTTAATTTTTAATGTGTGCTACCAGTTTATTTCTCATGTTAGTTGTAGATAGGAAGAGATCATAAAGCAATACAAATGTTTTAAAAGTCAAGATTTACATGGGGAAAAATTAATTTGTTAACCAACTACATCTTGTTTTATTAGAATCATTATTTCGAAGGAGACTGAGCAATGAAAAAAGAATTGCCTTTCATTTTTAACATTTCCTTCCTGCATTAATACTCTTAGTCAATTGCAGTAATCAATTTCAGTTTGACCCACTGAGATTTCAAATTGTAGGGTCTGGAAGGGGTAGATGGCTTTTGCATCTTTTCCGTGCACTATTTTCTCCGACAAAACAAGTTTGGCAACCACATGTCAGGCTCTTGGCAAAGGATCTGACCTGACCATTTTAAGCACTGTTTTCTTAATATAATGTTGACATATGGCTATTGTGCTCTTAATGTAGTTATTTTGTGTCTGCTGTGTTGTTGCTATCTCATCTTCTGAATTTTCTTCAGGCAATTACTGTCAGAGGCATTTAATTTCTTCTGCTACATATTAACCAGTTGCCAACATTGCCCTCTTTTTGGTGTGGAGGGGGTATTTATGAGGGCAAAGCAATACTATTGCAAGGTGTCCTAGGTGCATCTGTATACTTGCAAGGCCATCTGAAAATATCCTGACCACACACCAAAGAAAGGTAGAGAAGTTTTGGAGAGAATAAAGCCGTTCTATTGGCCTTCACATGTCATGAAGCCAGAAAAAAACACACTACGTTGCTTTCATGTCTAATATGTTGAATAGTTGCCTGTGGTTAATTACACTGCACTGTGGAAGGTGCCACAATCAGGCAGGAGGTTTAAGCCAGTTGAAAGTGATGTGAGGAAACAGATGGAAAACAACTCAGGTAACCACAGAAAGCAAGTACAAGAGCTTTAGTCGTAAGTAGGCAAAATACCACATTTAACCATTTTACTCGGTGAAAAAGCAACATGTTACCCTGCAAGAAAAAAGCAGTGCAAGCTGATGCACATTGTTCACTACCATGTGTTGACAACATTTTGACCTTGAGAATGCAAGACCAAAGGTACATATGATAAACTGAGAAATTAAATAGCTGGTAGGCACAGCTTTAACACAGGACAGGGGAGAGGATGTCCTTCATGTTAGCTCTTGCTGGTTCACAACACACTCCACATCCTGTGATGGGGAGCAGCTGCCCTGCTGCAATGCTGTCCAACATCCGTCAAGGCTGCATCCTCCCTGACCAGCCTGTAGTGTTTATTAAAGTGTACGGCTTCTGTTTGGTTCTTGTGTCTTGTTCTAATGTCCCTTAACTCTAAACTATGAAAACGCTGCCAACAGAGTATGGGATCCGGAAGTTTTTGTTCTACCAGGCTTCACAGGGCCAGGTCTGAATGTTCCTCTGAGGAGCTTCTCTCTCTTTCCATTTAATTCACCTCACAGGCACCTAAACTGGGCAGTGTGAGGACCTGCTCATCATCGTGTTACAGTGCTCTGTTCACATTCCCGTGTGTGACACAACTTCATTTTCCTGTGTCTCTAATTACAGAACAGGGTGGCAAGACCTACTTCACCAGCTGCAGGTATTCCAACATGTTATCAGGCAATCAGCTTTGTCTTTACAGGCATGACTTGTGGTCATAATGTTTGCTTTCACAGAACAAATTGCAGATCTCTAGAAAATCAGCATCTAAATTTGTTGCAGAAACTGATTTTGAATGCAAGCTAAGTCCTATGTTTTCAGATTGTACCCCACAAACACTAAAATAAGCCCTTCCTGGGGGCTGGAAAATAAACCTCAAAAAAAACATACCCTGGATTTCTCAGAGAATCAAGAGTAGATATTTAAAGAGAAAGAATTAAAGGTATGTGATCTATTCCCATACTTTGTAGTTTGCCAGATTCTGTACTGAAATTCAACCAACTATTAAGTCATAGGATAACATGCACTGTTTACAACAAACTAAATGTAACAGTTGGTTTTACTCACAAATGCTCATACTTTTCTTTAGTGATTTCTAAAGGAATTTTATCATATGACCATAGGTTTCACAAATGCCAGTTAGACAGATATGACAAGGGTACTGATAACATCATAAAAGCAGCAGTTACACTTTACTCGAGCACTTAGAATAAATTGTATCTGTAGCAGCTAATCAGACAACTGGTTAGCAATTTAGAAACCAGTTTATTCATAAAATTAAATGTAGCATCAAGAACAATGTGGCAATCTGACTAAGCAGTGATCATATAGGTTGAAGCATATTGGACAAGAGACCTGTTTGCAAAGTTCATGAGATTCGGCTGTACCGCAATATTCTATCAGCCATCATCATTATCTTGTACAGGTACCTAGTGGACAAAATAACAACCTGAACTACAGAGAAACTGTTAAAATTCACAGTTGAGTGAAATGCTGATTACAGCAGCAACCCTCTTTGCTTCTCCCAGTCACTCCCACCCTTTTGTTCTCTTCCACTTTGCTTGTCTCCTTGGAGCAGCAGACAGCGGTACAACGGCACGGGGAACATGTGGTGCCTTGGTCTTATTAGCACTCAACTTATTAGCACTCTTATTTACACCAAGCCACGTAGCTGCACTCCTCCCAAGGCCACACTGCTCAGCAGCCCTACTGCCAAGGCACACACTGCCTGCACAAGGGATCAGGACACCTTCTTCTCTCATGGGCTGTGTTCTTGTCTGCCCCAGCAAGGAAGAGCTGCTTTCTGCCCACTTTGTGCACTGAAATGCCTCATTGTTTAAATCAAATTACAAGCTTATGTTCTGGCCAATCTCTTTATCCTCTGAAACTAAGTTTGAATGTAAAAGATAATACAGTATTCACCATAAGTATTACTCTGTTCCATGACTGTAATTTTTATCTCCTAATTAAAATATTTCTTATTTTCCTTTCCTCAGAGAGCTATTTTAAGGAATAGCTGAATGAGATTGTGTTGGAAGACACACAGAGTATTGCTCAAAACAGAGATTTTTTTTCAGAGAGCAAAATATACCATTTCCAAAATAAGTTTACCTGACATGAACCTAGATTGTTAAAAATTGGCCTTTCCACCAGCTTTCATAGCCAAGTCATTATGAAAGCAGAATTCATGAAAAGTTATCTAAAGAACACCTATATTTCATGGCTGAATATAATCCTTGTATGAGGACTAACATAGACTACAAAAATGTCCACCCATCTAAAGCATCCTTTTGAGTGCCACGATGTCACTGGTGCTTGCTGAAGGAGAGGTCTCTTTTTTTAAGGGACATTTTAAGATCCCTTAAACCTGAGCAAACCATACTTTGCTCAATATTTTTACTTCAAAATGTAAAGAATTACTTCATATTTTTCACAGTAATCTTAAAATAGGAAGCTACAGGGGAAAAAAATCATTTCAGACAACAGCCCAGGAACTGAAAGGATTATTTGATGCCACCTCCAAAACCTGGTTCACAAAATATCTGGCTCATTGGCCAGGGAAATGGGAAGTCTGTACAGTACCTGATCTATTATTCTGAGCTGCTAAATTTTTCTTCTTACCTCTCCATCCCTGATGCATTTTAGCTAGCACAATCAGTGTGATTAAGAAGATGTTCTAAGACAGTGCAAGTCACCTGCGAGACAACAGATACATAAAAGCAAGGGTCAGGAAAAGGAGCTGCTTTGCGGCTTGGATGGATTTGCCCCTCCATCATGCAGCAGAGTGAAAAAACAGGTGTCTGCTTTAGGAAAAGGGAAACTTTAAGAAAAAGAAAGATATAAAAAAAAGAAAAAATACAACTGATGGGTTTCTGTCTTCCTTTTGCTTTCCTGCCCCCCTTCACCACCAACAGAGAGATAATAAACCGAAGGACTTGGTATTGTCAGTGAATCAGGGTCCAGCCTCCATCAGCATCTAGAATCCAATTTGAAATCATCATGCCATTTTCCAGATAATAGATATAAAAGTTTCTGTAGGAGACAAAGCACCTGAAGTTGGATCACATCATCAGTTTTGTACTGATGAGACATTGGATGGGTTTTCTATTACATATCCAAAGAGTGAACATCTGTCTTACCAGAAAGCTTATTCAGGCTCAGCCAAAAGCTTTCATATTCAGGAATACATGTCATAATTCGAGGCTAGTGAACTGGAGATATTCTGGGGGAAGAAACATGCCAGCACAGAATATTTTAACACAGCTGAGATTGGTCTAATGAGGAACGGACAGTCAGAAAAAAAACAGAGTCTTGGAGTTTTCTATTCCTGCTTAATTCCGAGGAAATTTTTTTTTCTGTAATTCTAGTCTGCTATATACACACTGAACACCTAATAAAGAATAAAGCAATTGTCAAAAAAAAATTAAACAAAATAATAACAAATTTCAAAAGCATTGGCTTTAAAATAAATTTAAAGCATGTGGGATTTTTTGCAATGACACAACAGAAAAGTTCTCCCAAGATAAGGCAGACGCCCCGAGACTCAGTAAGCCTCCAGAAAGTGTTTCTTTCTGGCCATTAAGGAGATCAGGCTTCATGGGAAACTTCCTTTAAAGCATGTGGGGAAAAGCAGGCTTTGAATGTGCGGGTTTGCCTCCTGAAGGCAGCTGTCTGTGCAGTGACCAATCTCCACACCCCACAGCTTCCCAGAACACCTAAAGTCAGCTGGGGCAAATACAGCCCTATGTGACCATAAAATAGAATCTTCCTGGAGTCACACCATGCTATAAATCAAGCAGCTGTTAGAAAATTTATCTTCCCAAGATGATTTTTAGAAGACAATCCATTTTGGATGCTTAGGTATCCAGGTACAAAACAAGAGGGTCCAGCCTGGAAACAACTTCTTCACATGGGCAGCACCATCAATTTTAATCTAACTATTTGCATGAGTAAGTATTTTGCAGACTCATGACTTTATTTCTTAAATACCTTTTGTAGAAATGGCATCCTAAAGCCCTTTATGGAATTAAATAACACTGTCCACTCTCTTGTATCTGATATAAATTACAGAAAACAGCATCATAAAGATATTGCACGGTGAATAAATTAAACCACTCAGTCGTAAGGCCAATGACCAAAGGAAAGAAAAATTAAGAGACATAGGCAAAGGAGGAAAGATATGTTTCAAGATCAGGTTTGAAAAGAGATAGAGTTGATGAGGCAGAGAGATATATTCATGTGATGGGACTGAGTACCAAGAAAAACTTTCAGATGTTCTGATAGCCAGACAAACCAACCATGGACAGGCTTGACTAGACACATGGTACATGGAGGCTGTCACACATCTTCCTACACAAACAGCAATTCTCACACCTCACAAATTAATTATAGGGAGAAGCCTGGTGCTTGACTGGTCTATAACTTGTTATGTCTCTAGTTTTTCAGTTCACTGCCCTATAAAAGGCATTTATGCTAGCACAAATCCAGCAAGACACTAGGAGTATAGCTTCAACCCATAAACCAGAGACGTGCAGAGTGTTTCCTGAGAGAAAGAACATTTGTGAAGTACTCCAAACCCTTCTGCGGTTGTGTGCAGCCATCCTGGGATGCCAGCAATCCAAGATGCTAAACAGGTGGACAAGATTACTGCAGTCACAGCAGTATAGTCACAGCAGAAATTCCAGTCGGGTGGCATTGGGTTTGGTTTTCACTTCTATCAAAACTCATGGGCCATACCCACATTCATGTTTAGGTGCCCTGTGCCACTAATTTCAATGGACCTTAGATACCTAAATGCTTCCATGAGCACAGGTTTTATGCCTGGTCTTCAGCAAGTCATTTAAAGATTGTGTAACTCAAACCCTTCCCTATCAAGCTGGGATGTTAGCACTTGATAACAATAAATTAGGCCAGTGAAAAGTTCCTGTAATAACACCCAGCACTAGAGCAGTAATATCTGCCTAACATTTTCTGTGTAGCATCAACCAAGAGACAAACAACCCGACACCACAATTAGAAACAATTGCCAATAGGGCTTACTGCCCCTACAGGCAGAGCAAGACGCTGTCAGACCCAGAAAGAGATTGTGAAAGTTCATTTAAAACCTGCTTGTGTGTCAGTTTCACCAGAGCTGATGGAATAAAGCTGGAGTCTACAGGAAGACAAAGACGAATGATTCCTTCTATCAGATGCAGGAATAAGGTGTATTCTCTTTTCCTGCAGTCATACTGGCTCTTTTCTCTTAAGGGAGGAGGATCAGTTATATGATTGTAAAATACTCATTGCATTATGGACATCTTCACTCCAGATCCTCTTTCCCCTGTTCCCACATGCACCTTCTCCCAGTCATTATGCTGACCAATGTCCCAGCCTTTCTATCCCTGCCACCTCCACCAAGAAGTCTCCCAACCCCATCTGAATCACCTAAATTTTTCTTTTTCCCTAGAAAACTTATCTGAAATTTCCACTCATGACAAACAGCTTAGGTGTGACCTGAAGAGCAGTGCTGCAGAAAAGGCCCTGGGGATCCTGGTCAATGGCAAGTTGAATGTGAGTGAGCAGTGCCCTGGCAGCCAGGAGGGCCAACAATGTCCTGGGGGGCATCAGGGACAGCATCACCAATTGGACAAGGCAGGGGATTGTCCCAAGCTGTGTCACTCTGCTGTGGCCTCACCTTCAGTGCTGTGTGCAGTTTGGGGTGCCAGAGTATAAAAAAGACTTTAAGCTATGAATGAGTGTCCAAAGGAAGGCAACGAAGATGGTGAAGGGCCTGGAGAGGAAACCTTATGAGGAACAGCTGAGGTCACTTGGTTTGTTCAGTGTGGAGAAGAGGAACGAAGGGGAGACCTCATTGTGGTTTTCAACCTCCGGAGGGGAAGCAGAGGGGCAGGATGAGGCTGGTCTAGTAGACTGCCAGGTAGTAACCTAGCTGCCCATGGCAGCAGGGTTGGAACTAGATGATCATTAAAGCCCCTTCCAACCCAAGCCATTCTATGATTCTATGATTCTATGACTTAAACTAGGAAACCCACAAAACAGTCACAAGCTGCTTCTAAAACATCATGCTAACTTTTAATACTCTGTGGAGATGACTGCTGGTGAATAATATGGTCTATCCTGCTAAACAGAAAGAAGAGAAAAACTAGTTGTCTTATTTTCATCTGAAGACAAGAGGAAAATGTAATCTTATAGGTCTATCAGTAGAACAGCTAGGCTGAGCATTTAGGTTCTCAGCTTTGGCAAAGACTTTTCATTTTCCCCAAGCCTAGTCACGCTGGCCTGTGCTTCCCATGGTGATATCTTTTTTAAAATTATGAGACACCATAGACTTTGACTCACTGAGCACTTCCAGATTTACAGATTCATAGATCTGTAGAATTATCAAGTTTGGAAGAGATCTTTAAGATCAGCAAGTCCAAGCATCAACCCAGCATTACCACTGTAATCATCCTATTTTATCCTGATACTATTTTATCAGGAGGTACAGCCAAATTGTGCTTCCATGAGCACTGGTTGTGAGGAGAGTCAAGTAGGTTGAAGAACTCATGAAAATGCACCACTGCTTTTGAAAACTTGGGTATTAAAAACCTTTCCTCTCAATTTTCTTCCCTAGTGCAGAAATGTTGTACCTGCTCAATACACCAGGGCATAATGAAGCTGAAATCAAGCTTAGAAATAATATAAGACTCTTGGAAGGAGCTGCCTCAGAGGAATGATTGCTTAGCAAATTCTTCCTAGGAAAGGGAAGGGACAGATGTTATGTCTTATTGAGCTTGACTGTTGAAGTGAAACCCCCAATGATTGTATGGTACATGGCAAGGTTAGATGTTTGCAAAACAGACACATGCTTAATATGCTCTTTCAGTCACATGGACACTCACTAATTCTTCATTAGGCTGATAATCCCTCTGCATGAAAGGACAAAGACTACAGATTTTTCCATGTAGCCTGGGAGCCATGAGGTCAGCTTTACTGAATGAATTTATCAATAGAGTTAGAGTTTCAATTTATCTAATATGTTTTACCTAATAAGGCAGTTCCTGTCGTAATTGCTGTTGTAGAGATAGGAGGTGAATCTTTTAAGTGATGGCACTGGACTCACCTGCTGAGAGATGATCTGGAGCTCTCCAATAAAACATTCATGGCTTCATGCCTCCTCTGCTGCACTTAAATCTATGTTAACAGTTTCAAAAAGCTAAAAAGTCAGGTCTATGCTCTGCAGTGATCAGTGGCACCACAGTTAGATATCCTTGTGTTCAGCTCAGTCGGATGAAAGTTCAGTCTCTGGTAGATTTAGTAGTGGGTGGAAATGACAGATGGAATTTCACTCTTGTTCAAAAGCTTTGTTCTCCTCCTGCATTAGTGCAAAGAAGTTTTCTGTGATGTTTTGCTTGCTATCCAAGAGACCTGAAGCACCAATAATTTTGTTTTGTTCCCCCTGGAAAATAAAAGAAAAATATCGTATTTACTGAGTACAGTGTGAGGAGGTAGAAAGGCCAAAAAGGGACCACACATCCGCCACTTCCCTACTGAGGTGACCCTCAGTGAGATTACCTAGGGTAATTGAAGGATTTAGAAAACAAAGAGCTAGAAGTAACTGATAAGATTTGCAGAACTCGACAGGAATGACTCTGCCATGTAATAAAAGTTGCAGTGTGGTTGAATAGCACTTACAAACTAGTTACACCATACTATTAAATCCAGAGGACAGAGGTTGCTTTCATCTGTTAATGACAGAGTTAAGAAAGACTATGATTATCAGGTGAAAAATGATATTCAAGTGTGAATCATCAAGCTCCCAAAACTACTGTTTTCTTTCTGAAAAATAAGAAGCATCTCTTCTACAATGGTCATGTTACCAGTGCAGGTCAAGCACAGAATATGATTTATTGGTATCCTATTTATTATCATTAGATGGATGTTACACTTTCAAATTGCTTTTTGTAAAAGTGAGGTAGTTAACAAAGATACAATGAACGTAACTTTAAAGTTGTGACCCATTTAAGGTTATAGATACCTGCAATCTCAGCAAACACCAGCCTGCAGTGGGGAATCAGTAAACTACCACCAGCTCACCAAGGAATTCAGCTGAAGAAGACTCAGAAGAAGAAAAACAACAAATATAACAGCTGAAGGTTAAAGTCCAGTAAGCAGTGTCAAGGCCAAATACAGTCCTGGGGAATAATTTCCTCAGAATTTGAAACAAATACCTCTTATAAGGCCTTTTTCAAGCCACATTCAGAATAGCTTGTTTGATGTGCTTCTTCCTGAAGAACATAGTCAGGTATAGAGGAAAAACCTAGAGAACAAAGAATTCAGCAGTAGACTAAAACATAAGGAATTAAGATAAAATAATCAATATTTTATTTCAATCCCTAAAAGGAATGCCTTTTGTTTCATTAATAAATTTTTCTATGAGCAAAATGGAACTTGAAAAATCCTTGAAAAATCCCACTAAAAAAAGGCACACAAGGGTTAGCATAATTTGGAAGATGCAGCATAAGTGGAGCCATACTGAATATGAAGATGAGACACATTTAGTTTAAACCTCAGAAAGGGATTTTCTCAAAGGAGGATGAAACATAATGTTTGCTATGTGCAAAACATAAAGATTGCATCACCATCCTTTTAGATACAGCATATGAACATATCTGCTGAAAGTCAAAAGTGAAAGACTCTAGGAAGCTGCCAGACCTAGGGAAAATGAATATTCTGCAAATATATTTATTTTACATGTAAAGCAAAGCAAAGAAAAATGTTGTTAAATATTTACTCATCACCCGGTAGCTTATTAATCTTTGTTGCAGCAAATACAGCTGACTATGGAGTGTGGGCAGAGATGGTCCTTACCAAGAAATAAGCAGAAGACGCACCACCACAGCCTGGGGCTCCTAGGTAAGCAGAAGCCCTAACAGGGGCAGTGACTCAGCTGCACGAAGAGCAGATGCACAGACAAATCTGGCCATCACTCCTACATCCTCTTGTTTTTGTTTTTGCTCTGTGATTTCCTTCATCTGGCCCCCAGGGCTGTCCTGCTCTAGCAGACATCTCACAGCTATTACGGCAGCACCGCTCCAGAATCACTGGAGTCCATGAAGACATGGATGATCTTCTGATGACCTGCTTTAGGCTCTTAATATTGAGGGTTGCAACACCTGAAAATCAAATGCCTTGTCCCAGCCTGATGACCTGGGAGCAAAGGCTCCTCAGCTGGTGTGTGCAGAACCAAATTTAGTTCATCAAATACCTTTTTTCTCCCCTTGGTCCTCTAGGTTTCCCAAACATGGAACTTTCTACCTCCACCTGGTAGGAAACACTGAATCCTAGCAGGCCTGCACTGGAGCTTGGTGCAGTTTGACACCACTGCCTGCTGAGAGAGGAGTCAGGAGTTCAGACATTCTTCTGATGGATTGAGCAGCCACAGTGATTCCCTGCCTTTGCACAATGTGGTGGCAGATCCCCAAATCCAGGAAGAGGAGACTTCAAGTCTGAACTCTACTTCAGACTGAGGGCATCAACCCCACCAAAATCCCATTTCCCTGGGAGTACCTGGCTGTACAGGTTACACACTAGGAGAGAATGTTCCTTCTCTTAAAACTGTGCCTTTTTTGTTCCCCTACACACTTCTGTGCAGGACTCATAACACCAGAGAACATACAGGGAACCTGCCTGCCCCACACAGAAGAAGGGAAAAAGGTCTGATTCATGGGTGTTGTCACTCAATGGCCCTCATCAATTCAAAAGAAAAATACCAAGCCTCCCAGAGTAGGAAGCAAATGACCTTGAGAGGCTCTCCTCCTCATGGATGGCATAGAGGAAGTAACTTGATTAGCTCTTGATTAAAAAAAAAAAATTAAAAAAAAAGAATTAACACATCACACATGGAAAAGACCACAAAACAGTTAACAGATAGCTTCATTGGAAAATGTGCTAAGAGCAGCAGTGGGCTCTGGCAATAAAATCATGACTAGCTGTTTTCCTTGGGGATACACTGGCCTTCAAGTGTGAGTTATATAGGGAAAGTCCAAAGGTCTATGTTATGCAAGAAGGCAGATTAGATGGTCATAGCAGTCCCTTCTGGTTTTTTGCAATTAACCTATGACATGATGTCAGAAGGTTGGTTCATCACAGCCCCAAAAAAATACAATTTCCTTGCTGATAAATGAAAAAGTAAATCAATTTTTAGTCCTAGAGGAGGATGGGATTCCACTGGTCCCTAGGGGCTGTTTCCCTGTTCCGGCCCCGAGCGATGGAGCAAGGGAGTGCTGGACCAAACAGCATGTGCTCTTGCCAGGACCTGGATTTTTTCTCCATTTCCAGCAAAATCACAGCCACAAAAGGTGAATTCTGGCTTCTGGAGACACTGATGAGTTTAGATGGGGTCTTGGCTTCCAAAGGAGTACAGAATGCTCAGTGATAAGCAGCTAAACAAATGATGGAAATCAGGGAAGGAAAAAATGGGCTGGTATCTATGCTGCAGGATCACAACCTCCCTGGTCTATATTTTCCCCACTAATTCAGATCTTCAAGTCAAGATTAGACACTGAAAGACAGTTTTCAGGAAATTTCACCACAAAAATTGTGCAGGTATTGAGTAACTGATTCTCAAATACTTGTGTGATGCCAGGGGCAATGCTCTTCTTACCTCCAGTTCCCCGGGGAGGGAAGTAAAACATGAAAGAACATGGCCAAAGGACAAAAACCAAATAAGTAAAAGAGAAGGGGTTGAAAGTGGAATAAGCAATCTCCCAGTCCCATACTTCTACTACCAAGTTTCAAAATCCCTCAAAGGTCATTCCTTCCATTTCCAAGACTCACACAACTTAAATCTCCATGTAAATTTAAATCTCCATTTAAATAGCACTGTTTTCTGTTTCCTGTATTGGGATCTTACAAAGTGAGAAAACAACAGTGGTCAGAGCCTGTGTCTTTTTCAGCCAAGGAATGGCTGTAACACAAAATGGCAGAAGGAAACCAAACCACAAAATGAGTTATACACCATCATCTCGAGCACTGAAATTGAGTGGATTACACTGCCACTACATTCTTAATGATACCACTGCCAAGAGGATTTCTCTGCAGCAAATGCAAATGTAAATTTTTCATTAATGCAGTTGCAGAAATTATATCATTTATTACATTTTTTAAATTTCTCATTGGTTATGTTTCAGTATATAACAGAATAATTGATGTGCACGTTTGCAAAGGACAGATACAGAGAAACTGCTCAGAGATAACGTGGAGCCACAGTGTCTTTATTTTGTATTTGAGGCATCTTCCCAGTCAATGAACCTCTGTGGAAGATTAATGTCATCTGAACTTTTATTGTGGAATATCATTCGTGCACTGTCACACTTTGCACAAATGGTGCTTCAGTCACAGTTGGGTAACACTCCAGCATATTATTTCCCAGGCATTTGAGAGTTTAGAGAATTATTGAAGGGCAAACTGTACTCATTTGGTAATAAGGCAGAGTGCAGTTGCAGTCTCCATATGAATTCAACAAATGGAATCAATGTTAATTTCATTGAACCTAGCAAAATAGTTGTGATAATAACCCCAGTGAGATATTCCACTAGAGAAAAGAGATGAAGAATAGTGTCACAGTGTTTTATGTTATCCACACAAAGGATTCTAGAAAAAATACAGAAATGGGTGTGGAAAAAAATACCTTAATAATTTCTGAAAAAATACTCTCATTTGAAAAATCAAAACTGTTATTTTTCCCCATTGTCATGCTTTGATTTTAAGAATTTGCTGCAGAAGAAAGAATTAAAGAATCCAACTGAGATTCACTTCCTATTTTTGCCAACCACATCCAGCTTTGAGGCAGACTAGATGTTTCACTTTGGCATTTCTGTTTGTGCAAATACATGTTATACTGATCCTGAAAGTAAACATTTCCCAAAGCCATGATTTGTTAGCACTGTCTTCATATATTATAGTCAATTAGTCGATAACTAGTCAAATAATTAAAAATATAATTATGCAATGATGTTGCCTTATTTTTAAATTAAGGACTCATTCACAAGCTGATTCCTTTTTCTGATTATATGTTTCTTTGCTGCTAAGCACAGAAAGTTTAAGCACGTAAGCCTTGGTTGCTTTTTTTTCCTTTTACATTTAAAACAGGATTCTGTTAAGACACAGACAAGTGCTTATTAATATGCTGTCACCAGGAAAGACACAAATGTGCAACTAAATACTTATGCATCTCTCCCAGACGCAAATATATCTGTAAGAATCATCATTGATGTGTTAGAAACCTCTAGAGCTGTAGCTCTTCTCATGAAATTACAGTTGCTGATATTACCAATTATTTTATTAGGGATATGGTTCAGATATACAGTATCAAGCTTTAATTTAAAGAACTAAACAAACAAACAAAAACCCTACAATAAGGCAAACAAACTCACTAACTAAAAATGAGAGGTCCCTCTCAGAATTATCAAAATATCTCCAATACACAATCATAAAGTTCACAACAGCCCAGCAACTGCCATGGTTTCAGTATCTTTAGACACTTGCTTGAAACAGAGGGATGTGAGCCTTTAGGAGGACCCAATGTCACGCAGAGGATGTGGCACCACTGTTAGAGAAAGAGAGAAGTGTCAGTGCTGTGTACTGGCCCCCAGAAAAGTAACTTCTGCATAAAGCCGTACGACAAGCAAAATCAGGAATTCAGTGTGTCTTTAACCATCCATTCATTTTTCTGGTTCCCATCTATCTATACCAAGGCTATAGGACTCCCAGCTTGCAATGTCTGCAAGGAGGGACTAGGATAGCTTGGAGTGAAGCAAGACACACACTTCACCTCACCCTTCAGAGTTAAATCTCTGTTTATAACTTAGGAACAGAAATGTATTACTCCAGTGCTCTCCAGTGACCCTCCTATCTGGCTACCTTTTGTAGTTGTGTTAATGACACACTAATATTCTGAGAATTTCTTTCATCTAGGCACACAGGATTGCATGGTGCTATGCCATGCTCCATTGCAGACACTTCCTGTGTCCTCGCCTTAGGGCTGTGAAGAGACTTTATCTCTCTGCAATCCCAAGAAGTTAGAGTTGGTGACACAACCAAAACAAACACAGGATTATTCATTAGGTCGCCTGTAGATGCAAAGGGAGACTTAGGCTGAAGAACAGTTACAATGTGAACAAAACACTTACAAATCATTTCATGTCCTTAAAAATGCTATTATTTTACCAGATGGAAAACATTCCAATCAAAAATTCATAGAAGTCACCTTATATTATTCTTAAGGTCATTTAAAACCACCACCATGAGCCAAGCCATCCTGAATTAAATCTCATCAACAAACGTATCCTAATGATTGAAGGGTTAAACACTGAATCACAGAAGCACAGAATGGGTCAGATTGGAAGGGAACACAGTGGTCATCTGGTCCAACCTCCCTGCTCGAGCAGGGTCCTCCCAGAGCACATGGCACTGGATTGCATCCAGATGGTTCTGGAATATCTACAGTGAGGAAGATTCCACAACTTTTCTGGGCAATCTGTCCCAGTGAACGGTCACCCATATAGTAAAGAGGTTCCCAATATTCCAGTGGAACCTTCTGTGCATCAGTTTCTGCCCGTTGCCTCTTGTCCTATTGCTTGGCATCACCAAGATCCTGGATCCATCCTCTTGACATTCCCGATTCAGACACTTGTATACACTGATGAGGACCTCTGTCTGTTGTCCAAGGCTGAACAGGCCCAGCTCCCTCAGCCTTTCCTCATAAGAAACATGCTCCAGACCCTTGATCAACTTTGTAGCCCTTCACTGGACCTGCTCCAGAAGTTTCTCCTGTGTTGAGGAGCCCAAAACTGGACACAGCACTTCAGATGTGCCTCACCAGGGCTGAGCAGGACAGCTACCAGCCACTCCAGACCACTTAGGTGAATGGGATTCTTGCCTGAATGAGGACTGAGTAAAGAGATCAAGACTTGACTGCAGTTATGAAGGCAAGCGTGCAATTCCAGTCATGCATAACATACACTTCTAAACTAAATACATCCAGTGCACTATCAAAAAGATTCATTTTTGTAATATGGATGTTTTTCCAAGAAAACTCTCAACCATAATTGGTACCAAGATGTGGGCTTGGCAGGTGTATAGAAAACTTCAATTTTTGTCTCTTAATACATGGTACTAGAGATGGGAAACATTTTTGCCTTCATACAGGACCCAGATGGCAAACTGTGAAAGCTTAATTTCAAGAGCATTCAGGCTGACAGCTCTACAAGCAGCTAGCTGAATTTAACTTATGTGATTATGACACATACACAGGACTCTTCAACCAAGTGGTCCAACACTCTACCTATTAGAGGCACGGCTATGAGATCTGTGTGTGCTGCAAGAAAGGCTTTACTGTGCAGATCAGGTCTGGATTACTACACTAGGAACCACAGGTGCATATAACTTATCTCCATGGTCTAGCTTGTCAACCAAGATATTGGTTCTATTTCTGCTTTTGCAAAGGGTAATAAAGAATCTGAACTTAAAGGGTTTCACTTGTGTTATGCCTTACTCAACTCCACTCTGGCACACCACCTGCTGACAGCCTAGCGTTGCTTTCCATGTTTATTAAAATCCTGTCCCTATGTGAGCCCAAGACCTCTGACCCTGTGATGTATGGCTGTGCAAGCCAGAGCAGCAGCATTTGTCAAGACTCTAAAAAGAGAAGGTATTGAGTGAAAGGGTCTTCAGGCCACTGGTGGTATATTGATAAAAAATAATAAGCTCAACTCTTCAGCATTTCAAGCCAAGCAGTGGGAAATGAATTGTCTCCCTGCCGAATGAGAAGCAAGCAGTCAGACAGCTTATCAGCAAGCAGTTAATGAGGCTCTGGCATTCTGAGAATCTCTTTCATCCAGGCACAAAGTTAGCAAAAGGAGTAATAATTGCATGTTAATATCCCATCCTCCATTTCAGGCATCTCCTCGTCTCCCAAGTGCAAAGGTCAGGTTAAGTTTCTTTTGATTCCACATAACTTTAAGGTGTTTGTATATTTTAATCGTTGCAGATATGCAGTCGGACTGTGGTGCACTGAACAGAAATGCATTAAAGCAGCATCTTTTTTCCTTTCTGACATTTCTTTGTATACCACTACTGCACAACTCCATAAGGCTGAACTTCCTGTCCCGATTTTTGGCAATGTTTGATGTTCTGTTCCATGTATTTACTTTGATACTCCATAAGTAGCACCCTTGAACTTTACAGGCTATTCTAAGTAAGAGGAAACCGTGTCAAAATCATTGATCCTGATAGTGAAATTGAGCATATCTAGAGAGAATTGTCAGCAACTAATGACCTCCCCCTTTCTTCAAGTTGCAGCTGACTGTACATTAAGTTAACCAAGCATTCCTGAACATAGTAATGCTGGGATTTGACAGATACTTCACATCATCCCGTCATCTTTAACACTATTTGAGGTACCCTGATCCACAGACTTTGCCTCCTTCTCATGACATCTTGATTTGGTCTGGATCTCCAGATGTCAGCCCATCTGTTTTACCTTAACTCACAAGAATACCTTAAAAACACTATTTCTGGAACTTTTGGTGCAAGGAAGACATGAGTGATAAAAAAGGAAGGAGAGGCTGACTGAAGAGCTGTGTGATCATCCTCCTTTTCCTCTGCTCACAACATGAAGGGTACACAGTCACACCAATGGAATTCATGTTCCTCAGTGCCAAGATCATCATTTGCTTCTCCCTGTTAGACACTAAACAGCCATTTAGGATAATAAAGGGAGGGGTACTTCCTATGGAGGTCGCTGGTGTTGCAGTCTCTTAAACAGATTAGTCTCTAGAAGTATCTGGTGTGTCTAATCATCTCAAGAGTCCGTTGGAAAGAAGAAGATTAAGACTGGTCTGATCTAATTAGAAGGGATTTGAGGAAGAAACAAAAAAAAAAGTTGTAAATTAACCTTTAACAAATCCTCAGGCACAGATCTGAGGAGTTGATACAGGTTCTGCATAGCTGTACAAGTATGTGTTCATTTTAGTATGTATGGTCTTAATGGGATCACTGCTGCAAGGGGCTCTGCCCCCAGCTGATGTTTCCCTGTTTGATGTGTGTGCCTCAGCTGAGATGGCACAGAGCATCCAACTCCCTCTGCAGCTACCTCCAGCCTGGAACACTGTCATTAACCTCCCAGGGGGAAAACCTGATGCCTTCATGTGCCCAGCTTAGAGCTAAAGGGTGAGACATTGGATGACTTCCCTAAGTCACACAGGTACGGCAGGGAACATAGCCCTGGCATCCCCAACCAAAAATTACAGTCCATAACAAAGAGCTCTTCTACCTGGAGACAGAAGAAGCAACAAGAGCTAATCCTAAAGTACTATCACAAAGACCATCAGGAAATTGGTACAAGTTTCTATTGCACAAAGGTATTTGTAGAAAAAGCACCCTCTGTACTTCAATTTAAAGTGTTGCCACTAAAATTCCATGAAATCTAACTGTAACAATTAAACTAATGAAGATCCAGCAGATGTTGGATCTATGATATTTTATAGCTTTATTTTAATTGGGGGAAGAATCCAGTTTTGCTAAAATATTAATGAAAGCTTGCTCATTTTGCTTCTGGATTCACAAAATGCCTCTCTTCAATAGCTTGTTTCTGTTTCCAGTTCCCATTGTTGCTTCTTCACCTTACTAGTAAGACAGCAAGAGGCAAAACCAAGGAACTAATAGTCTTTGTGCACTGAACTGTTGAATGTATGCTGTGAAGAGGACAACACAGAGGCTGACATGAACGTATTTTTTCCTCTATGAGTGCACCTTGGAAACATGTCCAATTGAAGCCAAACGGAGTTCAGACCCCCCAAATTTCCTTTTGATTATGTCCATGCTGTACGAACAAAAGTCACAGGAAACTTTCCAAGTCTTGAGCTTCAAACTGCAAACCTCATTTTGGACAAAATACCCCATAGTAAATTGGGAGGTTTTCAACAACTGTGTCTGACTTACCATGAAAAGATTAAAAAACCTCAACTTTTGCACTCAGCCTAAGTCACAGGATCACAACCATCTAGGCTTGCCATGAGGCCTTGCCTTTTGGAACATTTCTAAAGGCCTGGAGTGAATTCTCACTTCTGACTGACTGTCAGGAGAAGTTCTCTTTTCTGTCCCCACAACAGAAACCTCAAATTCTGTCATTTCCATAACAAGCAATCCTGTGCCTTTTTTTTTCTGAATCACTCTGCTATACGTGCCTCGCTCCTGTTATACATCTGTTGTGGCACAAGCTCATTTCCCCACTGTCATTCTCTGAGTCAGTATTTGTACTTCTGTCTCATATTATGAAGAAAACATCTCTAGTGGCACTACATTTTAATTGGTATGAAAATATTTGGTAGCACAGTCCGTAACACCCACAACTTCCATTTATTGCTTCTCTCTCTATGGAATACTGATATCATCATCCACTTTTAAATGGCATTATTCAATCCCTATTTTTTATTTCACTGATGGGACTCCTAGTTTTAAGCAGTCCATTCTACTAATATGTCAGACTCTTTTCAAGGAAGTATCCTAGAGATGTGAGAAGGGAATTTAATCATGACACAAACATCAGGCTTTACACCAACATCTTCAGCTGCACTTAAAACCAGAGCCTGACACAAGGTCAGATAGGACAATAACACAAAGCTGTTCCTGAAATTTCTGTGGGCTGGTCTTCTTGGTCAGCAGCTGTGGCCACAGACCAAGCTGACTTCCGTTGGAAAGGTCCCATGAGGGACATAACCATGACCACATGTCCTGTGTATTCCACACTGCTGGAATATCAAAGCCTTTAGACCTGCAGCAATTTTATGAAATTTTACTTATAGATAACATAGGTTATGGTAATGAATATGCACTGTGTCTGGCAGGAAGTCCATAAACTGACTTGTCTATTCAGAAACATTCAGGTAACAAGAAGAGCCTTTTGAATGAACATGCACATTTCTCTCTCCTACACATACATGCATCCATACCCACCAAGTGAACGGATCTTCCAGTAATACATTTTAAATAGGGCCCACAACAGGAAAAAATACTTGTCTCTGCTCCCTATCTTTTGGAATAAAGTGCATATAGGGCATTGTGAAAAACATCTTCTAGGTTCTAAATTAAAATGCATTTTTGTGCCCCTTCTGTACTGCTTGTCTCCATAACAGTGAAACTACTTTTCTGTAATTTCACAGATAATTCCTCTATTTTTTAGAAGCTAAGCCAAACAGAGTGAAAGGGCAGCACTTTCTAAAGAAGAAACTTGAAGCTCAAATTCTGGCTGCATTAATCTGGGCCTAACTTTATGTATGCCATCATAGCTAAAGGGTGCAGACCTCTCCTTTGCCTCACTCAACCTTCCACCCACCCATGGACCAACCCCACAGCCACAGCAGCCAGGCGGCACCAGTGGTGCCAGCACCACCCTTGCAGGGGAATTAGCCCTCTCTAGGAAGGGAGAAGTCAGGCTGCCATCTCTGCTGCCACTGCTGAATGAGGCACAAAGCAGTCCAAAAGAAAAATAAACACACACAGACAAGACCTTAGCCACTTCCAGGAAACACTTTTTTCTCCTTCTCACTAATTCCTCATTTAGGTGGACGTTCTTCCAACATGTATCACCATGAGAAACACCAGAATAGATGAGGAAGAGAGGCACTGGTCACATTCCTGTATGTTAAAGCCAGCCAGAAGCGATGACAGTGATGGGGCATTGGGTGAAAACCTGTTACAGCAGCCTTAGCCATGTGCTGGGCAGATCTAAGAGGTGGCCATCAGTCTCTGTGACTGTTCATGCAAACTAAACCTACAAACCTACAAACTCCTTGGCGATACCTGGGGCCTGGCTCAAATGTGGGTCTGAAGGCTGAACCAAAAAGAGTGTCCCTTGCTCTGGAACCAAAGCATGACCTAGAAGGGGACATTTATTTGCAAAAACCTGGGCTGAATTCCGATTTCTGTTACATTTGGGATGAAACTAGGACTAAGTTATCCTGTGCTTGTACTGTTGTCAGGTAGATCAGCTCAGGACTTCTGTCACTCAAGCAGGTGGCACCCAGAGCATAAATCTGCAGATATTTACACACAGACATATAAAACCCACTATCTATTCCATTTCATGGGTCATTAAGATCATCTGTAGCGCTTTATATGCAGTTATGAATAAATTAATTGTAAAAAATAAACAGTGGTCTTTATTTAGAGGCAAAGCTCACTTCCAGGAGTTTTTCAAAACAAAAACCCAAAAACACCAAAACCAAAATAACCCCAACAAAATAAATAATTGAAGAAATGTAAGCGTGAAATCCATATGAGAACAAAGAAAATGTAATGCTCCATCCGTGAAAACCACACAAAGTTCGGCAGAAAAGTGAAAGAATGCATTAAAAGAATGAAATAAACAAACAAACAAAATCTAAAGGAGTCAAAAGACGGGAAGACCTCTACAGCCCCGCACCCTAGCCGGGAAGGCGCCAGGGGCTGCGGTGCCAGCATCCCCCGGCGGGCTGCCCGCTCTCTGGCTCCCCGTCTCGTTGCCTCCCTCCGTCCCTCCGTCCCCGGTTCCCCGCCGCCCGTCGCCGGTTCCCTGCCGCCTCCCGGCCATCGGCACGTCCATGCTGCCATCTAGTGCTGCCGCCCCGCTGCGCACCCGCCGCGCCCGGCACCGCCCGGCTCCGCGCCGCCGCAACTGGTGCGCCAGGGACCGGGACCGCGCTGCCCCGGGGACACCGGGCCGGGAGCGGGCCCGGAGAGGAGAAACCGAGCTGCCGGAGGGTCTGCAGCACAAGTCCAGCGAGGAGGGGCTGAGGAGACTGGGAGTATGCAGCCTGGAAAAAGGAGGCGGTGGGGTGACCTTATTGCTTTCTACAACTCCCTGCAAGAAACTTGTAGCCCGGGGATTCGGGTTCTTCTCGCAGGCAAGTAGAGAGCACGAGAGGTCACAGTCTTAAGCTGCACTAGGGGAGCTTCTGGTTAGACATCAGGAAGAAATTCTAGACAAAGATTACATATGGGAAGGGGCTGCCCAGGGAGGTGGTGGAGTCGCCATCCCTGGAGGTGTTTAAGGGAAGGCTGGACGTGGCACTTTGCCGTGGTCTAGTTGACATGGTGTTCAGTCACAGGTTGGACTCAATGATCTCAGAGGTCTATCAACCTGCGATTCTGTGACTGACTTGCTTTCCATCTTGCTTAATGTGCAGAAATGGTTTCAACAGGCTGACAGAGCATCTTCTCAGAGCTGGCAGTACCAACTTCCAGCCAAGGGGAACAGCCCTCAGTGGCATTGCAGAGGCCCAGGATAAAACTCTGGCGTTTGACATGTGTCCACGAGCAATGGGAATGGGCACAGGCAGCAGCAGCCGAAGGATATGCAAGCACCTGAAACGCAACACAAGTGGAGTTTTTTCCTCAAGTCTCTTCCCATGCAGCAGGAGACCAGCATGGCCATGCAGTCCTTTTAGGCCTGTAGGACTCCAAAGGCTCAGTTAACTTAGAGGTGTTGCTGCAAGCATCTGTTCATGAGGGGAGTCAGCCAGTCCCTCCTTCCCACTGCCCCTTCATGCAGGAGGCTCAGCGTGGTCATGGAGATGGAGATGGAGCACCAGCCAAGCCAGAACTGCAGGTTCAGAGGCTAGAAGAGGAGGAGGTGGGGAGAGTTTTCCCTTTGCATCAGAAGTGCCCCTTAAAAAATGCCTCTTTAGAACTTTCTTAACCTTTACACAGTCATCAATCACTAAATAGCAGCTTGGGGAATAAGGCCAGACCACCAACTACCAAGAATACCTGGACTGGTGGTAGTAGAAGTCCAGGAGTCCTTCCCACCTGCACTAGCAGTTTGCACAAGCAGCCACCCAGGCCCCTGGCAGGAGGAGAGACCAATACTTTCAAACAGAGAATAAAGGAATTTCCTGATATCCCACATTTTCATTTATACAAGAATCATCCAAGAGGGGAGGTGATACAGCTTCTCTTCATAGCCTTCACATCCCAGAGACAATTTCTGTGATTTCATAATGTGTGCGGGGTGAGATTTACTAACAGCCCCCTCATATCTTGGCCCAGTGCTGCTCAGTCAAGTCTCTCTGACTGGATTCAAATACTTCACTTTACCAAATCCCAAAGGAGCACAAACTCTCTGCCCAGTTATCCTGCTTTGCCTGGTTGAAAAGTGAGATGCAGTTATGGCAAGCAAAGCAAGCAAAAGAAAACAAAGCAAAACATAAACAATCCAGAAGACTCTGAATCCTTCAAAACCACCAAGCCAGGGAAACAGGAACAGGTTGCATGGAACAGCAGAATGAAGCTGAGGCCAGTGAGGAATTAGCAAAGTAAGAAGGGTGGAAAACTGTTTTAACTTTTTAGTTTGTTTTGCTTTTCTGATGCAAAGCCCTAATTAGTAAGGAAAGCAATTCTACAAAGTCTCAATTTTCATTAAAAAACAAGCATCCCTAATCCTCACAGCTGCAGAAGGGATGGGAAAAAAAGCATGGAACTGCACTCTAACATAGCCAAACAGCAGGATGAAACAAGCAAGAAACAAAATTATTGGGTTTGAAGCCTCAGGGAATTTAAGTCCAATTTCTTGTGGGAATTACATTTCCCTATTTAGTATTACAAGGACTGAGTGGATGAAAGACTACAATGAAGATGACAACAACAGTATTGTAATAAGAACAAGAACAAGGAACAAAGTGTGCACTAAAAGAAGCAGGTTTGTACAAAAGAATAGTTACTTGCTCAAGGATCTCACACTCTGTGCTGACAGATGCTGCACCAAGACTGGATCTCCCAACATCCTCAGATTTATTTTTTTCTGTGAAGGGAACTGTTAATTTTAAGTGTCTGGAGTTGAGGTCCTGAAGGGCCAAGAAGCTCAGATCACAGAACCCAAACCAATTTCCCTGTTTCATGCTGATCAGCATTTTGCAAGATGCAAAAAAAAAGCGCTGCAGAAATTTGGTGGGTGCCCAGTTTGTTGAACAGCTCCCCGCTTGGCAGGGGACAAATTTGGTTCTTAGCTTTGCCTTTTGATGTCCCACACGGCAACTTTCTTTGTGCAAACAGATACCCTCATCCACTTTATATTATTTCATAATTCTCGAGTTTAGAAAGTGAAGGCCCTTGGTTATGCTGGAATTCAGTTACCTTGTAGGACAGTCCTAGTAGTACTGCACTCTGCTATAGAAAAAAGGCAAAACTCCTTTATGGAGGCCAGTACTGGTCATTTCTTAAAAGGTGGTGCAAGGAGCAATCACCAGTAATTTTCTTCAGATTTGTAACTTTTGCCTGCCAGATTTAAGGGCCAGCCTCAGAAAAGTATGAAGGAAATATGTTTCTTCCAAGACACTATTATTAGAAAAAACTATTCATGGAACAGCCATTGCTTTGGGGTATTACTGTGGCACTGCAAACTGCTACTGATAGTTAACAAGTGCCTTATAAGAGCTTTGTCTTAGGAAAATGAGATCACATCTACCATGGATGAAATAAAAACATTTTTACATTATTTATTCCTATCAAAGAAAGTTTCCCACTAATAGCAGTGGAAGATGTTGATCAACTCACAGACTTCTTTAAAATCAGCTTAAGGACAACATTGCAATCACAACAGCATTATGTGGGGGCATTTTTGTCAGCATTGACAATTTTTATCCTGTACAAATGGTGGTGTTTAACAAAGACATATGTTTACACAGATGGAGGAGGGAGGTTGTAGTAATGGTGTGATTGAAAGTAAATTGGATTGGTTGAGTAGCTGATGCCAGCTGCCGTTTCAGTCTAGGAGTAGGTGGGTACTCGAGATGGGCTGTAGTCACTGGGACCAGATATTGGAATTTTGCTGGGTACCTCTTATCATCCATTTAGATGATCCTAAACCCATCACCCAGCAGCTCAGAGCTGACTGAGGGTTCAGGATTCAGTGAGGCATTTTGGGTCTGGGTGTTCCTATCCTGAAGGAAGGAATGGCATGTAAGCACACATCTCTTTAGAGGTGGGCACACAGCACATAAATGAAGGCTAAACTTAAGTATCCTTACAGCCCTCCAGAAGGAAAAATTATTTAAAGATCACCCTCTCTGTCTTCCCCAATGGTGGCTGACAGTCCAACAAGCCAGACACACAGACAACTGTACTGTTGTTTAGCCAAAATAGCATGCCATTGACCTTGCAGAAGAAACACTGGTCCTAGAGTGCTAGTGTTTTGGCTGGTCAAAAAGGGGTTTCTAAAGATAGAAGCTCATTTTCAGAATTTGGGTCTTTATGAGCTACCACTACTGGAATATTGAAGTACCTCAGAGCTAATGGGAATGACGACTTTTTCCACTTAGTGCCCGTCTCACATGAGCAAAGGGTCTGTTCCTCCCCACATCTCTATTTACAGTCTGCTGCAGTCTAGTGGTGCTGGGATGAGGGACAGAAAAGGAAGGGCTGGGCTACAGTCAAGCTTTCACTTCGTTTTGTGGCATTAGGTTTTTTCCTTTTTTTTTCCTTTCTACTCAGTTAGTTTAAATGATGCAGGAAACTCTTACACATTCAGGGCCTACACAAATAATAGTCAGATGTAGTTCTCACTGTAGTTAACCAGATATCCATCCATTCTACAGACAGGTCTGCATCATGCTTCCCTATGTATATTATGAATAGTGTTTCAAAAAAAGCATCTTTTAAAATTTAGGCACATTACAATTTTTTAAATTTCTAAAGCTGTTTTTGGTGTTTTACCCTAATAACTACGATTTATTTCTCATAATTTCATAATAAAATCATAGACCCTTGATTTAATGAATTGCAACTGAGTATTTAGGTTTACCTGCATCAGGTTCATTATACTGGGGGTGGTGTGTGTGGAAGGCTGAAGAAAAAGGAAAACAGCACAATAAGACATTCTTAACTTCTGTAGCCAGTCACACAAATATGAACTACAGACATAATATTAGAGAGGCCATGACTTCTGAGACATCCCAGGTGAAGAACTAACCACTGCCAGCTTTCATTTACAGGTTCCTAGTTTTGAAGAGGGTAAGACACATTTATTTGATAATAATCACTGTGAAATTATGTTTCAAGAAGCTGTTTTCACAGTGAAGGCTTATATACAAAAAAACTATTTATTTTTTTTTCTTAGAACAAAATCTTGCAGAATGGCAGAGAATTTTCATTGTTGAAGCCATAACAGTGAAAAAGGTTTCAAAAACCAGTCATTTATTTTATATTTGCTTAGCCTGCTGAAAGGTTCGGATATAACTTCATTTAAACAGCAGGAGTATCCTTCGAGCATGCATAATTTGCTGTTACAAACAGCAATGCATTTTATACACCAGAACATCTACACATATGGAGAAACAAAAGCAGCTACATTGACTATAACAATAAGATTGCTTCAGCAGCCTAAATGACAGAGTTAATGCTCACCTATGTTAAATGGCTGCTATTTCCCTATTATAGTGGGTGATATATCTTCATTGTTTCAGTAATGTAGCCAACAATTGAGAGCTAAGTAGTAGCCACTCTTCACCTTCGGCAAGCTTTACAGGTATTTTATATGCAAAGAAATAGACTCCTTAAAATATGCCATTTACTACATCCCACTGAATTACAGTGTATAAACAATAATGGTTATTTGCTAAAACATTACAGCACATATTTGTTGCAGCAAAGGAAGTAAAGCCATGAAACCCAAGGACAACGTATAAGCTTCTAATTTTATACCGAGATTATGAACCTGAATGGCATTGTCAATATTGAATGTGGGACTTCCATATGAATAATACAGGGATTCACAATCAAAAATTCATTATGGCAGTTTAAGTTTTTATTCAGAAAAAAAATTAATCTTGCAGTGATGCAAATTAAATCCTCACCTTTAGACAGTCTCATGTAAAGCTAAATTAGTGCTGTTCCTCTGGCCAGGAGGAGCAGCCTTTTGCAGATGAAAAGTCTCTTTCCTGTGAATTGCCTTCCAGCTTCCTTCCACTCCCTCCCAGCCTTCCCAAAACCAAGACAGTCTGTGCTGGATTATCTACCTACCCTTTAAAGTTAAATACAAAACAATACATCATGGATACTTGCCGAGTGAAGGAACCATGGCCAAAAGGTCACACCACAAAAGGGACACTTCAGCGTGCTATCACTTTTCACCAGGGCTATACACAGGGGCAGGAAGGGAGTTTAATCAAAACATGTTCTTGACAAGTAATTAAAAAGAAACACCACATTTAAATAAGATCTATAATACTGTGTATATGGGGAGCCTAGAAAGGAGACAATACCTCCTTAGAGAAATATTAAAGATTAAAACTCACTAATAACTTTAATTGCTGGAAATAGCAAAAATACCACAAATAACACACGTGGTGTTTAACTCTGGTGAAAGCAGCAGATGCCTTGGGCACCTTATGCAGGCAGCACTGCTGCAATAAATCACGTTGTGCAAAGCTTTTGAAATATAACATATGCAAAGATAGCTGATTTAAAAAAAATTCAAAAGGGTATTTGTTACCAAAAGTTCTTTGCTACCGAGAACTTCAATGAATCAGTAAGGACTATTTGGAGATGAAAATTGGCTTTTCACCATGCCTTTCAAGATCCTGATGCAGCAAACACAATAAGGAAAGTTGCTTGTGACAGGTTTGACTTTCCTACTCCAGCCCAGAGAAGTTGACATTGCAAAGGTCCCTCTTAAAATGCAAAGTGTTTCAGTTTATTTATGAAGTGAAGCATGAGCTAAGAATCAGAGACAGCTCACAAAATTTTGCACTTCCCAGGATTCCTGAGCAATTTGGGTAAACAGCTCCTGTTGTGCAGTCTGTAAAATCAGACCAGTAGAAAACCCCTTTTTTAAAGATCTTGTGTTATGTATGTTCACGTGTCTGTGGGACCTTAGGTGTGAACAGTGTGCCAGCTGCGCCCTGCCATGGGCTCAGGAGGGATCTCACCCTCCCCTTTCACCAGCAAACATCCAGAGGGGCAGTTCCCACAGAGAAGCTGACACAGCAATTCCCTGCACCGGTGGGTTAGCATGCCACGACCCTGAACGACCTCTGAGAGAAGAGGTTTGAAACAGCAAAGTATTACCTCAAACAGTACCCCCTTACTTTCTGTTTTTACACTTAGCTCGGTGCTCTGATAGAAAATGAAAACAACAGTCCTGTCATATGGTGGGGCTGTGGTAGTCAGATTTTTGTAGTTATTTAAAAGACCTTTGCTATGCCAGTCAGACATACTGCCATGCACTGCTGGCACAGAAGTGCTCTTGACATAAAAGGTTTGGTTTTGCTTGTGATTTTACTCAGCTCCTTAGAAACAACAGTCAGGGTAGCATAAGCAGTGCTGGCTGATCAAGCTGAACTGTAGCCACTGGGCAAGTCTTAAACACTGCAAAAATTATTTAGCTACCAAGTTCTGTATCTTGGTAGCCACAAAGAGAGAGGGCTGCTGGGAACTTGATCCAGATAGCAGCCTTCAGATCCTAACACAATAAACAACTTCTACCATGACAACTGGCACAAAAATCTGTTAACAGTGTGCATCTCCTCTGAGATGTGTTTGTATCTTGAGGCTTTAACTGATTTAAGGGATTTTAATTTATTCCACAGAGGAAGCTCTAACTCTTGCAGTCACTTGCATAGTGCAACATCCACATAAATGAACAGTAACTTGAAGAAACTTTAAAGAATGTAATTCTGATGTGGCACATCTGTCAGCTTACAGAGGTAGGCCTTGCCCTCCATGTATTATCTATACACATGCAAAAGACTGCAAATTTAAATTAGCTTTTTTCAACCCTCTTCAAAACCTGCAATGCAGGCTAAACAAAAACCATTGCCTGCCCTCTGTAAACTACAAATAGGACAATTTCTTTTTCTAATAGCTTTATACTAAGCTTTAGAGCAGGAATCTCAACAGGCAGTCACCCCTGGGGCTAATTACCTCACTGAAAAAGTCTCCAGTGACTCCTCCACTCACTCCCTTTTGCCAAATCACGTGCTTTCAACTTTTCCTGAAGAATTACAATCAGCATCAGAGATGGGTTGAGACGTTAGTCTCATCTCTCTGTTTTCAACCCTTAATTTTAACAGAGAGGGGTTGTTAACGTTTTAGGAACTCAGAATAATTAGGTATAGACAAAGAAACAGGAAAGACTATATGATCCAGCCTTCTGCCAAAGGAATCTGGGAAGGAGTGGTGCTGCTAATTTTTATTAGGTGCATTTTTAAACTCTGCTAGTTGACAGCTAGAACGTTGTCAGAAGCAAAAAAGGTGCACCCACATTTTATGTTAAGTTGTAGGCAGTTACAGGAGTACTTCACACCTGCCAGTTTGCATCTGCCTAGGTAGTCAGTGCTTTCTTCCAAATTAGCCCCACACAGTACCCCCCTCACCAGCTAACACAGCCTGTGGCAAAACTCAGCCACATCAGCTATTTTTGTACAGAATAAGCCATAGGTGATTTGGAGTAGGAAAGCCAGACTATAATGTATTTCACTGTACTGCAGAATGCTTACAGTGCTTTGACAGCTGCTCACAGAGGCACAGCTATGAGCCTCAATTTTGCCTCTACCTATCCCATCAGCATTTACTCTTATTATGAGGAAACATGGTAGTGATTATTCCATTATGCTGTACACAGAGATAACCCTAGGACAATTCAGGAGCTTCCACCGTGATGTAAGCAGTGGCAACTGAGTATTTTGCAACTTTGCAATGCAATACCAGTGCCACATCTCCCAGTTCAGCTTCTTTTTAGAAGCTTCTGATTTTGCAGGGTTTGTTTTTTTTTTTTGTCATATCCTTAGGTCAGAGCAAAAGGTTTTTATTCTTCTCTGACCTCTGAAAAAGTACAAGCATAAAATTAGTGAGTGTGCTATGGTTTCCTCCCCCAGTTTTATCAAAGGAAGTTCTCCAGAAGTGTTGGTTTTTCTTAATTTCCCTAATGAAACATGACCTACATAGCATCAGTTATTAAAAAAACAAAAAAGCTAATGTCCAAAAAACCCTCCTAAGAATGAATTTGAGATAATATCCTCAAGAATCATCTGCTTATCCACTTTTTGTAAAACTTTCTTTGAAATGTAAGCATGTTCTACACATATACAAAAGCCCTGCTGTGACATACAGCAAAGGACTCTATGACTGGACATCTGCATTCCTCTCTGTCAGTTAAAGATGAATACACTTCTAAAACCACAAGTAGCTCAAAAGGCGGCCAGAACATTTAAGAAGGCACCAGATTTTGTTTAGACACGTAAAAATGCACCAGTCATGCTTTGTTTAGTTATATTATCCTTTATTATTTTACAATGTATTTCAAAAACTTTTACAGATGCCTTAAACTGTTCTACAAGAGCTGCAATACTGTCATAAAAGCACACCTACAGACCGAATGCACAAACAAACTGTAATACCTACTGGTATTGAACCATTAATATCCAAAGGGTGTAGTCTTTTAGTAAATAGATGTGCAGTAATGCAAATGCAAACAGATGTTAATGCAGAAAAACAAAACTCTGCATTCATGGCTATAGAACAGAGGACTTTTCAAACACATTTGGTACTGTAACATTCTAGACAGCAATATGAATAGCATTACATATTTAAAGCAATACATGCCCTGAAAAGCCTGTATTTTCAATCTGTGCGTGTAAACCTGAATCAAAAATAAACTAGATATATTAAAAAACATGAGACATCTAGTCTGCCAACAAGATTTTGGTTTTTGTTTGGTTTTTTTTTTTTCTTAGAATGACAATTTACCTGGGTGGGTGAACTCTGACCTGCATTATTATTATTATTATTAATATTATTTTACATTATCATATCCTCAGCATTTCCGTAGCACTATGACAGCCTGTGGTTTTTTTTATTTATTCCTTGTGCATAGGCACAGGAGAATAACTTTGATGCATTAAATTTCTTTTCTGAGTCTCCAAGTGGTAAATATGATTCATATTATAGCAAATAGATTACCACAAAAAAGCACTGTATAATGACGTTTATAACATGTTTCAAAGGTCTCAGCTGTATTTCTCTGGTGCAACAAAGCAGGGGCACTGCAGCTTTCAAGCACTGTGCATTGAATCCTCTCACGCACGGTGTTTACTAACAGCTCAGGTATGTGTTATTCTCTGCCTACAGAAGTTCTGCTTTTATTATCACTTCTGCTCACAGGAACTACTAAGACATCTTTAAACTTATACTGTCTGTAAGTTACAGGGCAAAGCCAATTGTTTGCATATGTTTTTAAGCCAAGCTGATCTATTTTCATGGGAGTCTCAAGAAAGACATTAGGAGGAAACAGTAATTGCATATCGGGATTGTTAGGGGAAAACAAAAAACCAGTCAAAATTTACAAGTGTGGCACTGTGGCAAAAGAGGCATTCTGTCCTGCTTTATAGTTCAAGTTTAAAGTTTTAGTTACCATTAAATATTTCCTAACAGTAAACACCATTTCTTAATCAAATATAGTCTACATTCCTCTACTCTCTGCAGGCAGAGCTGCAATGGGTCATCACTACATTAGACCACAGCTTTTTCTGCTAGTCTTCCCAGCTAGCCTAAACAGCAGTCAGTGGTATTTATTAGTTATATATATGTATATATATATTTATATCAGTCAGTCACACCCATCATTACAAATATGTTCTAGTTTATTTACTGTACAATGTATGTATACATATTTGTGTTTTTTCAGTCCCTTTTTTCTTATCTTAAGCACTCCAATGGTTATGGGCAGGCTGGGAAAAAAAATCAATACACATAAAAGGGTTACACATTTCAAGTCTGTAGTGATTCTAGTTTAACAGCAAAAGGGGATCCTCGTGCTCATGCTGTGAACACAGCTGGCAAAAACAAAGGCAAAAAAAAGAGGCAGACTGTATTTTTCTCTGGAGTCAAAATCTAGAAAATTGAACAAAACAATGTTAGTCCACAGGGATGTAGAAATGAAAAGGGCATTTCATTCAATGTACAACTGGAGCTATTAAGAATTTTCTTTCACAGAGGCCCTGAGACAAGGATTCTCTCTACCATGTGTTTCACGTGAAGTCAAACTTAACTTAAAGCTCTATAGGTATAGCATAAACATTTGGTACATAACAGTGGACCCATTTTTAAAAAGTGAAGCAATAAAATCTACATGAAAAACTAATGAAGGAACAATTTGATTGGAGGCCTCTGTCCTTTGACCCCTGTCCTATCAGGCTGAACGTCCAATAAAATGTAAAATGCAGCATACATTTGCTTAATCTAAAATTTTCGTGATGATTTATTGCAAATTGCACTTGGCAGTTCACCACACCAATGGAAAACTGGCCCCCTTGTTGGTTCATTCACACAGTCTTTCAACACCAAATACAAGTCACCAGTAGAAAGATCTTGATAGAAAGTTTGCTGCTGTGCTGAGCCAGCTTGCTGCACCTTCTGGGTGTGACCCAACACGAGACACTGCTTTGTCCTGTTCCTTAGTAGGGCTCTCATCTTCTGGCAAATACTCTGGTAGATCTGTGTTCTGCTCTACTTCCACTGGAGTATCTTGGAACGGAACTAGCATCTGGTAAAACACAGCAGATTAAAATTATGTCAAATGTTGTAACTCAAAAGAATGAATCAAAGTTATAATATATACGTGTTCAGGGTGACAGGCATGCACATTGTGAGACTCCTCCCCATTGCCCTATAGAGCAAGAACATAAATGGAACCTACTATGCTTAGAAGACACGCAAGAAAAGCTTTGGCTTAATGGGGAAGAGAAAGGATCAAGTAAATACAGACTGCCTTTTAGAGCAGCTGTGAAACAAAAGCACACCAGCAACTCCAACCAAGAAAACCCACCACGATCATTGTGAGCCTTTTCATATCATTATGGAGATAATTACAGTACTTTTGTCCTGAAAAAGAATTTCTGTATAACTGTTCGATGGATTCATATCCTGACACAGGATATCCTTGATTCCCCTTGTACTGGATGTGTAGCACTCACACTTAAAAAATTTTGCCTACTATCAGATGTTATGGGCACAGAGGTGCTGATATTTAAGATACAGCTGAGCTGTAACAATTGGTATTTAGAAAGATACAGAGCCTACCTCCTCACCACTTTCACTTTTCACAACTTGCTGTGCCTTCATAACTTTGGTTGATGCTATTGCCGTTGCCAGCGCCTACAAATACACAGGAAAGAAGCAAGAGTTCAGTGCAACAGAATGCAAGAATGTGAGGACCTGGAGGGTTACAAAGCACTTACCTCTGCTTTTAAATCTGAGCGAATTCGGACCACGCACCTTTGAACAGCCATTTGAAAGGTAAAACTAATAACACCTTTAATTTTCAACAAGGCTTCTTCACAAAGATTCCTTCGAGACTGAAAAACAAACGGAAGTCCCACAACTAAAAAACATACCACGTGAAAATGCTCACAATTAATTGTTAGGGTGCTCCTGTATGTCTCAAAGCACATGGTTACAAAAATGGGGTTGAATACCAGAAAAATGAAGACTTACATTTTAGTGCACAAATATTAGACTCTCCTGCCACAAAAGAAAAATTTGCTTACACTTTAGAAGTCAAAGAAGGATGGAATCAACTGTAAATAATTAGAGAAAAGTGCTGAAAAGCAAAGGATGTTTTTCTCCATGTGATCAGCTAAACAGTCCCCTCTGGTTAAGTTCTGATTGACTGAAGTGCTCATTGATGAGTAGTTAGTGTTTAAGTTGCTATTTATCAGACACCTTGGCTCCATACTGACTGAATGCATCAAAGCAGCTGTTGTATCTTTCTGCTGCTTCATCTGTGGCAGCTCACAGACATCATGGCACAGCATACGCTTAATTCTTATTGTAAAGGGAAAATATTTGGCTGATAACCCACAGAGTGTTATGTTTAAAGCAAGTGACATCACCTACTGTGCTGTAACATTACATTGACCTGTACTAGTTGCATCTGCTACATTACCTTATAATGTTCTATTTTTTTTTTCCCTTTTAATATTTGCACAAAATATTTGCAACAAAATAATTAAAGTCTACTTGGAGAGACTGCTAGCATGAAGGGGATAAAAAAAAAGATGGACTATATCAGAAATAAACTGACAGCCTTTACACAGGTTTAAAATAATGATATACTTAACTATTTTTTTCCTGCAAGGTTTTAAATAATTAGTTATTTCAAAGTATATTTGCATTAGTTACTAGTGACTAGTCAGTGTTCAATGTATGCAAAACAAGCAAATTAAATTCTTTTAATCTCTGGAAGAATGAACTGAAGCAGTTTGGGGTTTTTTTAGCAGTTTATCATATATATTGTAACAATTCATTTGGGTAAGTTTACATATTGAAATAGCTAACATTTTTGCTTTTTCCAAAGAATAACTTTATCAGATAGGCTACCTTTACTATACAAAGGAAATATTTGATGCAAAGATGATAGGCTGCCTTACACAAGTGAAAGCTGAAATCTACTTCTGGACACAGGAAGCAACACTTTCATAGTTTCTTAGTCTAAAAAAATAAATTCACACATGGGTGCGTAGCAATCATGTGACAGAATTCAGCTTTTTACTCTTAAGATCCCAGGTAAATAAATATCAGGCATCTCAGTTTAACTCAAAATGAGGCTTCCAGTGAGCAGATAACTGGTGAATCATTTCTTAAAAGACAAAACTTACTAAGGTTCACACAAACTCCTTAAAAAGCTGGCAGCTACCAGCATTGCTGTACAGACATACTTTGCAAAAGACATCTGACTGGCAGGTAGCCACAAACCCCAGCAATACACAACTAAACATCTTTCTGCATGGTACTCCTGAAGCATGGGCACAGGCAAAATTTAGGTTATTTCCTTACACACCAAACCCTGATTACCATGCCCCTCACAAACACTACTAAAATGTACAGATTAGAAAACTGACTGGAGGGCATGCCACAAACTCCTGAGTTACTACCTTGTTTTTAACCTTTATCACCAAATTTGATTATTAGATCTTGAAATTAAAACAACTGACACTACATTAAACAACGAACGACCTTTCCCCTCTCTTCCTAAAACAATCAATATCTGCTATTTGAGGTTTCGAAATCCACAAGCATTTGTAGGATCTGCAACCATTCCTAACAGCAGCTTCCATTTACAAATGTCAGTGACTGAGAACACCATGTCTAAAGCTCTGTGTTTACTCACTATGCCTTTTCAAACTCATACATGCAACCTAATATTCTCTGCTACTCAAGGCAGGAATAAACTATTGAATGAAACTAAATGGCTTTTGTTGCTCACAAGCTTTATCACCCTCCCAGTCCTGGCTTATCATAACATTTAAAACAGCATTATGGGGATGTTTCACTTCTAGTGAGCACCTCTTAACATTTCTTTAACATCTGATGAAATACAGAGCTACGTACACCAGCTACCTCAGCCTCTGCACAGCCAGATTTTCCTTTAACAACAAGCTAGGAAAATATGCTGGAGTGATCTGTTTTTTGCTCTCTGGAGATGAGTACCTAAATTCTCTATGCTTTTTTACAATACCTTTACCTCAGCATTGCAGAGAGAAAACTCCACAAATATTGCTATGCTCCATGTGTTGAAGAAAACGAAGACATGCTTTTAAGATAGAATTGGACTACAGGCAAAATATCTAAACTCACAAAGTAGAAGTGGATGAAGTTTCTTGCTTGGAGATGCCTGTGAACAAACAAATCAACTACAGCCTTAAAAACAACAATCTACAGGACTGAATTTAAAAAATTTCACAGAGTAGGAAAGCCAATGGTGTTGACAAAGCACTGCCTTTCTAGATAAGAGCAAGTGCTGGAAGGCCAAAACTGTAAAAAATATTTGTATAAAGTGAGCTAGAGCAGCATGCTATTTCTAAAGGAATTAACTATGGTTTTGTGAAAACAGAACAGTGGGTATGCTGTTGGTAAACTGGGCCCGTGGACATGCTTACTTGGCAGAATGTAAAGCAACAAAGCAAAGGATCAGGTTTGATCATTTAAAATGGGTACAAAACTGAAAGATACAGAGTCCGGAGGGCACTTGTGGATAACATGCTTAAACAGCCTACATGCTGTTTGGCAGCCGTAAAAAGGCAAACATGGCCCTGGGGTGTTATCTATGGGGTATGGTAGATAAATCTGTAGAAGTTATTCTGACATTACATAAAGACTCAGTGAGACCTCATTAATTCAAATGCCATTCTGGTCACTACAGTAGAAAAGATCTCACAGACAATGAAAAGATGCAGCAAAACACACTCAAAGAAAATACAGCATTTCTAAATTAAGAATAATTTAAAAAATCCTAGTGTCTGAAATCTCTCATAACTAAAAGGAAACTTTTTTTTAGATAAACACAGTTATACAACCACAAGTGAAAAATGCTGAAGGCACCTTGTTTATTCTATTCTTTCTTGAAAACCAATCAAGAAAACCGCCTTAAAACATCTTCTTTAGGTGTTCTGAGTAAGCTCAATTTATGCAACATTTCATACATCTCTCAAGCTTCCAAATACAATTCACAGAAATTGCTGACAATTGATGATGCCACACAAGGAGCCTGACTGGGTTTCTAGGGTTAAAATAAATCTCAGTACAGCATGCCTTACTTACACAAACTCTGCAGGTTTCCTTACCGAATCATCAAGGCCATCTATATGCAAAACCACTGTCTTGGCACGCTTATTTGTGCTGCCAAGGAAAAACTGTGCTTTCCGCCGACGATAATTCATCTCATTCACATTGTCCATGTCTGACATGTTGGAAGACTGAAGGATATCATAGACTTCAGAGGCCAGAAGTTTAGTCTCTCCTGGTGTAGTGGTCCTTAAAGAAAAAAAAAATAAAGGACTAAGATTCCCAAGTATTTGTTTTTTGTTTTCACATTAGTACTGCAAAAAGCTATTGGTTACATCCTTGCAAACTGGAATATTCCATGTGGTACAGTCAAGACACGGCAAAAATGTTACGTGAGGAGAGCAGAAAATGGGTAAAACTATTTTCTTTTCCCAATTCCAACTTTTCCATTGATTTCTTGATTCCATGCTCATTATAAACAGGTCTGTTCTCAAACAACATGAACACAGTTTACATCAGTTTGACAACTACAAGCCAAACATGGCAGTACATGGTCAGTGCTCCAGGGTTACTTTGTGTTGAGTTTTTTTAATAACGAAATTTCTCCAATTGCCTTGTGACATGTTTTGTTTCCCACTTTCCTTGCTACATAATAAAAGTAATTTCTCTGTAGAACTGGCATCTTTCCCAATGTTTTCTTCTCCGAAGTTACCGAGCACCAGCAGCACAGCAGAAACACAAATTTTCTTGAAGAATCCAAAGGTTATTCCTGATTAGACTAAAATTTATGGTATGAATTATATGATCGCATTTTTTTAGATAGAAAAAAAATGTAGATAATAGCCTCAACATATATTGAATTCTTATGATTAATTTAAACTAATTTTAATAAGGTACTAATATAAATCTGTTGTCCATATTCAGCCCTGTTTTAATTATGCCAGTGATTTAAAGCTTTGAGTAGAAAAAAAATTATTTCTGCATCAACTTGCAATTAATCTTAAAATGATGAATGACAGCTTTGCTGCTTTGTTTAGCAAACACTAAGAAAGTAACAAGTACCTTTAGATTTATTTTTTTTTTCCATTTGACTTCGTTAATTACCAGACATTAAACACATTTTCCATCCTACCATATGGACAAGAGAGAACACTAAAGCAAGCATGTTAGGAGTTCTTGGCTTGTTGGGGTCTCAGCTAGCCTTTTTTTTTACTTCTCTGCACCTTGTTTTGAACAGCACCCATTTGGAAAGGAAAATGTGAATTCTTGAGATAATTCAGTAGATTAACAACATCCAAAGGGGAAAAAAAAAAGAAAAAAGAAAAAAGAAAAAAAAAAAGAGGTAACAAGCAAATAACCCACTCAAAGAAAGGGAAAGCATTCCAACATATGCTCAGTTTTAAATACATGATTATGTTCTGCTTTCCTATACTGAAAAATCACTTATGTTAAATCACAGAAACAAGTGCTGGGAACTCACAAAGATTTCAACTTCATCCTTCCATAATTTATTAGACAAAGTAAGAGAACTGATGATAAAGCCATGCAACTGGGTGTCTTGACTCAGTAATAAATCAGCTTTTGCCAAAGTGATAGCTTATCAAGAAATTGAGGAATTAACCCACCCATTAGTTTTGCCAATTTCTTTTAACAACAATCCTGTCCATATTGAGTGATTTACAATAGAGGAGTTTTATTTTTTCATAAGTTTAAATACAGCTCACTAAGCAAACTACTGAAAATGTCACTATTCCACCTATAGCACCCACTATGCAGGTGGTAAGGGGTTTTGCTTCAAAACAATTGTACTGTTGCATCACAGAGTTAAAAAACATCAGAAAGACAAATAAGAAACAAAGCATCCTTAATATCTGCCTTAATATATATGTGTGTATAGATATGCATATATATACATACCTACACAAAAGAAAGAATTTAAAGCTGTCACTATGTCAGCAAATATAGAATATCAAGTGGCTAAAAGCAAAAAATCAACAGTGATTTTCATATATGTTTTATTCTCCCAACATTGTAGTTGGCACAGTTCTGGAAAACTAATGACCTGCTATAAACTGCACAACTGAAACAACCTGTTGAACTTTAAAACACAAAAGTAAATTGGGTCTTATTTGACACAGTTATTCCAAGATCTTCCTAAACCAAGTCTATACTGATAAATTTTATGTGTATACACACATACACACACACTCAAACAAGATACTCAGAACACACATATACACACACACACTCAAACAAAATACTCGGATAATTTCCTGTATTTTTCCAAACAGAGGATTACCACTATTTACCACTAGTAGTGGTTAGATAGCACTATTACTGTAATGGTTTGACAATTACCTTTAAAAGTTACCCCCTATTACCTTTAAAAAAAACCAAAACAAATGCAAGACTTTAATCTTATTTAAAGACAGTCAATAATAAGCAACTGACTGTGTAATAAAAAGCAGCAAGAAACTCAGACACTACACTACAGGGGCAAAGACAGTGGGTCCACTTAGAAATATCAGATTGCAAAACAATCCCAAGTGAAGGTATACACCAGTTTTACTCTGCAGAAACAAAACACTTTCAGCAACTTGGTTAAACAAAGATGCCCAAAATTCGCGACAAAACCTTCAATAATTTTAAATATACTGGTAAAATGAGTGAATATAAGTTTTCAGCAACCTGTTACTCTTTCATTCAAGCAATTTCTGCAACAGCTGTAAAATAATAGAAGCCTTTATATCTTAGTAACAGATTAAAGGAATTTCTTTATGATGAGCATGGTGAAACACTGGCACAGATTGTCCATACAAATGGTACGTGGCCTATCCCTGGACTCATTCAACATCAAATTGGACGACTCAGTTACAGATATCCCTGCTCATTGCAGGGGGTTTGGACTAGAGGACCTTTAAAGGTCCCTTTTAACCTAACTATTCTATGATTCTATGACCTTTAAGGAAAAAAAAAAACGTATCTGGAAGCAAGTATAATAAACCCTCTTGGCTATAAAACCAAGGTGATGTTCAATGGTGAGTCTGTTTCCTTACATACTATATTGCTAATAAAAAAAATACAATGAAACTGCACATAAAATTAAATCATAGAAGACTGGAAGCCTTTTTAACAAAACTACTGTAATTCATGGGCTGTGGTTTTGTTGCCTAAAATGAGACAACTTTAGGAGAAGAGTTCTGAGGGCACTGACACCAGCCCTCCCAGCACCTGTGTGGCAGCAGTTTCAGTTAACACTGCCCACAGCTGTCTGACCCAGCCTCCTGCCACCATCAGAGCAGCACAAGGGAACTCTTGCTCTGTCTCCCTCTCCCACTCCAGTATAGCACTTCAGTCACCACTGAAGGTGCAGGTGCACACTATGAATTCACTGCAGCTAGAGCTTGTTTGAGAACAATCAGTCATTGGAACAAGGGACATGGTACAGCCCCTGCTGCTGGAGGTTTTCAAGACACAGTTGGGCAGGGCACAAGATAGTCTCATCTAGGGCCCCTTTCCCAGCAAAGGTTGGACCAGATCATCTTCTGAGGTCCCTTCCAAGCTGGGCCATTCTGTGATTCTATGACTAGTGTTCTGCTGCCCTGCTAGGGAAATGGTAGCATCTACTTAGAGCAGAGTAACAGTTGGCAAGAGTTGGTTACCATCTCTTTCAGAGGCAGTAACATCTTACATTACTTCAGCAAGATTCAGAAGATGCCTGTCAGAAACCCAACCCTTTAGTTTTCACTGTCTTCCTGAATTCCTGTCATCCTAGATTGCTGCCTGTCCTTCCATCATGTTCACCCAAGGCTGGCTGTGTAAGAAATATGAACACAAAATCCAAGTGACACATGCTGAATCTGTGAGAAGAGGATACAAGAAATAGTTCTCATTTTCTACACTATTAAAAATAACTTTTTTTAAATGGTCCAAATGCCAGAGGTTTTATTAGCATAGCAAGACATTTTTTTAAGTTTTAGCTAACCTTAAAGGACATGAAAACTCATGGCTACAACTCCAAAAGTGTGTGTGATGTGGGCAGAGTACGGATGCTTGGAAACAATGTGTAAGCAGTGTACAGCATTATGGCTGTACAACTAGCACCTGACTGAAGTACATACACAGCATCAGAAATCATAACAGAAGGGCATGACAACCTTCCTAGCACAGCTTCTTTTGATGCAAAGGTAACAGAGAGTTTGTTTCTTCCTTGAGAAGAAGCACAAAGACTGACAAAGACTAATACAGTCACTTTCCCCTTTTAGAGAAGGGCGAGACATAAATAAGTTTATATTTATATGCATGGGGGCGTGAGTGTGTAAAAGATAATCTTATCCTTTTTTAAGTGATAATATTTTATGGATCTTTTTTAAAATAAACGTGTACATACTTGTAAATTACATACAAACGCCTGCATCAGAGGAAACATGCAACTGTAACCCTGCTCAAAGTAGAGCAGATCCTATGCACAAGCACAGGAACCATTACATGCCTTTCCTTAATAGCACCCATTGTGCCCCAAAGACACATTAGCCAAACATGTAACAAACACACTACAACACCACTGCATTACCATGTTTCTACTGAGTTTATAACCTTGACACAGGAGGTTTCCAAACAAAAGAGGGTTTCTTTACTCAAAACTCAATTACATCCCCAGTCTCTATGAAAAGATTTGTCATTTAATTCCAAAACTTTCACTTCTGTAGTAATTCTGCTTCTGGATGTACTTGCTCAGTTTGTCCACTAGCCACAGTAAGATTACAAAGTGAATTGTCCATTCATGAAATTTCAAGGCTCTGATAATCTCTGAACCCCTGGGAAGGTGATGGAAGAAATCTGAAGGTGCCCAGGAAGGGAGAGCCCAGATTCACAAAGAGAAAGTCATGCCTGAGCACCCCAGGAGCCTTCTACAATGAAACAACTGGCTTCACTGGGATGGGAGAGCAAATGGGTACTGTCTGTTGTCACTGGCCCTTACACAATCCCCTCAGAGAAGCCATTGAAGGATGGACTGGCTGACCAGATTCTGGTACGGACTGAAAACTGACTAGATGGCCCGGTCCAGAAGGTGGTGATCGAGGCCATGAAACCCAGCTGGAGGTCAGTATCCAGCAGTGTACATCAGGGATCAACATCAGATCCCATTCTGTTCAGTATCTTCATTAACTATCTGGGGCACAATGGACCCTCAACAAGTTTGCAGATGACACAAAACAGGAAGGGGTGACAGACATATCAGACAGTTGTGCCAGAGAGACCTCAACAGGCTGGAGAAATGGGCTGACTGGCACCTCAAGTTCAAGGGCAAGTGCAAAGACCTGCATCTGGGGAAGAAGAGCCCAAGGCATCACTCAGATCAAGCACAATCCCAGAATGAGCAGCTGGAAAGCAGCTTTGCAAATAACCTGTTGGAGATGAAGATCAGCATCAGCCAGCAATGTGCCCTTGCAGCAGAGGTTACTGGTTATCCTGGGCTGCAGTGGCGGGAGTGCTGCCAGCAGGCAGAGGGAGGTGATCCTGCCCCTTTCATCAGCAGTGGTGAGGCCTCACCTGGAGTGCTGTGTCCAGGTCTGGGCTTCCCAGAAGACAAGATGTATGAACATACTGCAGGGTCCAGAAAGGGTCAGGAAGATGACTACAGGGCTGATGAGAGAAGGGAGAAAGATCTGGGATGGTTGAGTCTAGAGAAGGCTCAGGGGGGAGCTTACTAATGTACATAAATACCTGAAGGGGGTGCAAAGGGGACAGAGCCAGGCTCTTTTCAGTGGTGCCCAGTGCTAGGACCAGATGAAATGGGCACAAACTGAAAAATCAGAAAACACTTTTCCACTGTGAAGGTGACTGAGAACTAGCAGAAGCTGTCCAGACAGGCTGTAGAGTCTCCATCCTTGGAAATACTCAAAAGCTGCCCGGACATGGTTCTGGGCAATGTGGTTTGGGTGTCTATGCCTGAGTAGACAGGAGCTGGACCCCTGACCTACAGAGGCCCTTTTCAACCTCAATCACCCTGTGAGTCTGTGAACACATATCAAGAAGTCTTTAAGTAAATTCAAACAGCAATGTACATGAAGCACATCAATTTTTACCTACTTGTGGATCTCAAACTTTTCAGGTTAAGAATATTTTAGAAGATAGGCTTTCATGTAAGTAAAGCAAAAATTTATTTAATTTTCCTACCAACTATTTTCCTTATACATTTTCTTCCAAAGAGTTCCGCGTGACAGCTTACGTAATTCTAATGCACCTGATAATTAAAAAGACTGAATTCAGCAACTTCCTGCTCTCATGTTTAGACTTACAGTTCGCTGCTCAGTCCTAAATTGTTTTGTCTTAAGGCACCATGAACTAAAGGCAAGACTAGATGCAAAAAGGCAGGCATCATTCTTGAAGTCATTAGAACTTGTCAGTTGGTATTGCTGATGTTTTCACCTTCATAGAATCATCCTTGAATGGTTAAGGTTGGAAGAGGGACCTGAAGATCATCTAGTTCCAACTCTCCTGCTGTGGGCAGCAACACCTTCACACCTTCAACTAGACCAGGTTGCTCAGAGCTGCATCCAACCTCACCTTGAACACCTTCAGGGATGGTACATCCACAACTTCCCTAGGCAACCTGTTCCACCTTAGCTTACAGCAAGATCTTATTACACACAATCATCACAGCAAAACTATTGAGATTATTACACCTTATAGTAACAATTTAGAAACTTTTAATACAGAACTTAAAAACCCAATAGTCCACTGGTTTAAACATGACATTGGTTTTAGGAAAACCCTGCTCCCAGGCTTCTCACTCAAAACGTGTAATTTCTTTGTAATTCTACGTAGCACAATAACTGTATTCGGTAAATAAAGAGTATAAAGCTAAAAATGAGATCACACAGGCAAACTAAAGTAGTATTTTAATCTCAAGTAACTTCACAGCATAGATCAAAAAGTCAGTGTAAACAAGCTCACTCAGTAGTTTACACTGTTACTCTCTTATCTGAATCCAGCATAGTTCAAGAGTATTCAATTTGTAATCTATGGACCAATCTCAGCCTTGTACTGATTGGCCTTTTTTCCCAGGGTTGCTCATGAGCAAGAGAACCAAAGCCAGAGAAACCATTCTCAGCTTCTAGGTTTAGAATTGAGCATCACTTGCATCTCAAGGCTGACCTGTGGGGCTACCCCTGTGCAGAGCCAGGAGCTGAACTTGATGGGCCCTGTGGATCCCCTCCAACTCAGGATATTTTAGGATTCTCAGGATACATGGAGAAGAGCTACAGCTCATTCCCCTCCTCATGGAGAAGAGCTACAGCTCATTGGTCTAAACTGAGAAACCTCTGTGAGAAAAGGGCAACCAGAGGCAGACTCTGTGACAGAACTCAAGCCCCAGAACTCTGTTAAGATCCAAGCAAGGAAAACAATACAGAAGAACAGTACATTTGCAGTACACCACTTACATAACATTTTTCACATAGAGAGAGTCTGTACTATATACATTTTCAGTTGGCATGGTCCCATAAGTAAGGGAGCACAACATATAGCTTTACAAACCATAGACAAAGGCTGTGGTGCAGCCAAACAGAAAAGGTGGATGAGCACTGTAGGGTTCATCACTGTGCTCTTGCTCACTAATACTTGGGAAAACAACACAAAGAAAAGAGCAGCTCTGTAAAAGCAAAAAGTAAAGTAGCTAACAGTGATGAAGGAAAGATAAACTCTAAACACAAAACTAAGGAAACAGATCTTGACATTTTAAAGTCAGCTCAGGTTAGATTTCCTGTAGTGCTATCTCAAGGATTTTACATAGTAATGGAAAGTAGTACCTTAAAGCGCAGATCTGTAACAAGAATCCACTACATAATTCAAGTCTAACAAATATGAAAAGTTTGAAGAAGTAAAATATCTTCATTATCCAAGTTAAGGCTCCAATATTTGGTAAGACCTTGGCGAACGCCATCCTAAATGACCTACTCATAACTAAAAGTAAAACCAACTCTCTAAGTTACAGTCACAGAAGAATCCTAAATCACTGAATGTAACAAATAACCGAATGCATAATCTAAACATTCGTTTGAGAGACCTCATTCAGAGTGACATAAGCACCTTTCCAAAACATTAGAGAAAACCTATCATCACATAGAAGCAGATATTTTCATTTGATCCCAATCCTCTACACATACTGTCCTGATACTTTTCCCTAGTGTCCTAAGTAGGGATATTTTCAACCATCATTTTATTTCCATAATAAACTTCATTCACTGCAATGCATATAGCAGCCCCTATGACACAAAAAGCACAAGTAAGCATTTCATGGATTGACACAAATTCCATCATTCTGTTTTATCACTGTTGGGCAAGTGCATGCACATCAGAACGTTTAAAGTATATACATGGTAGAGTTTTATCATTTAGTCATGGGTAACAAATGGCTAATCAACATATACTCAGGTGACTACGCATTAAGATCACTGATGTATTTGTCTCCAGCTGAACAATTTCTTTTGGAATACACTCTTCCTATACTTAAAGACAGAAATTGTTTCCAGCAACTAAAGGGAGCAGAAAACTGCAAAGAGTTGCTACATTCTGTAAGGGGGGGGTGGGAAATCACTAATCCTTGATTTTAGAAGTGAGACACAGTGATTGACATGGTTTTGATGAAAACTTTGAGCATGAATGACAAGCCTAAAGAAAGAGCATGGTATTAGAGAAAAAGCAATCTGTTTCAAGACAGTTATCTGATCTAGCTGCTTTTCTGCCTGCTCTGCTCCAGTGCCAGGGCAAGATTCTTTCTTATCTCCAAGAATGCTGCTCTTTCTTGTGAGCTTTTAGTGCATCCCGTGATCCAGTGGGCTCACTCATAAGCACATGACTGCTCTCCTGACTCGTTCCAGGCAGCAGGCACATTATTTGAAAACAACTTGAAGAGCAGCATTACTTCAGCACACACCTACTCAGAGTCCCAGTATGGTGCTACTACCATGCTACACCTCAGTTCCCTCTAGTCCCAAAACACAGTAAAGACCAGATAATATTATAGAGCAGCTGACAAAATGATTACCACCTGCTTTCTGAAAAAAGGCAAAACCCTGAAGACTTCAGACAGCAGGATCCTTATGTTGGTCAATAACATTATAGTAAGCACAGTAATGGGTTAACAACGGGAAAAACAATTTGTAGAAGAGGAAAAACAAGAGAACCTGTAGGCCTGGGCAAGCCTTAAGTGACAGAATAAGCAGCAGCACTATGGATCTTCAAACGCCCAAACCAAGCAGGTGGACTGCTCAATGAACCTATGCACAGCCCGAGTACAGTAGTGTTATGTGCCTACACTCCAGTGGTATCAACCACGCGCTCCAACGTGGTTGCACCACAGAAACACGGCAAGGTCACACAGATTTTCCTAGAATGCTCCCTAGAATTGCAAGATGCCTGTCACTTGGCAAGCCTTCCAGATGCTACTTATGCTGATAGCTGTGACAATTTGACCAGGAGACGCTAAACTAAAAAGCTTGTAACGAACAAGGAAATCTAAGGTTGATTTTGTACTTAACAAGACATACCCCACTGAAATTAGGAGCGAGGATTGGATTTCCCAATGCCACTTCCAGCCCAGTTTACATCATATACCTAGTGACCCTAAAGATGTACAGAAACCCCATGTAAATGCTGGGATGTTCTGAAGACTGTTGAAAGCAAACAAACAAGCCTAAATATTAAATTAGTTGTAAATAAGAGTAAAATCACAGTACAATCTCATTAACTGCTGTAAAATCAGCAACTGTGATATAATTGAAACATTTAGCAAATTGATTAATTACCCATACTTAGAACATTTTCGTGATTCATTCTACTGTCCTCTGATCACAAGAAGAGAATGAACCTTCAAGAGTGAGAAAACGTGTTTGAACATATGCAATATGCTTAACCCAGCTATTCATCCAATTTTGTTTAACTCTTGTTATTTATACACTACATGGAAAATCAACTTTTGATCTCCCACAGTTTGGTATCTACCATATGGACATACTCTACATAAAAAAAAAAATTTAAAAAAAAAGTGCCTCTTAATTCACTAAACTCAAAAGGCCCCATAGCAGCATTTGCTAGACAAGACTCCACATAACAGACAAACTCCATGTTGAATTTCACAGCAGCTAATTCCAACATCTTGCCTGCTAATGAACAGTACTAATTTAATGGATGGCAAAAATCATGTTTATTATAGGGTTTCAACAAATTGCATCAGGGCTAAAAAAAAAATAATAATAAAAAAAATCTTAAGGGTGACAACTGTCTTTGGTCCTTTACAATGAAACATATAAAATGCTGGCATTAAAAAGCCAGCTCTTCCTGGGAATGATGCTGTGGTGACCTAGTAGAAGTACTGGTAGTGATGAAATCAGGCTCAGCACAGAAGTATTTTAGAAACATCTTGAAGAAAGCCAAATATCACTTTTTTGTGTTATCAGCATGCTAACAGCACTAAGTATATAATACAATAATAGCTGATTATAGTGCAATTATCTGGAAAATTAATTTGTATCTTAAAATCCCCACCATTTATTTTAGTTTTTAAAAGTAAGGTTCATCTGATTATTTCTCTGAAACTAGAGAAAATTTTAAAAAAAGAAAAAAAAAAGGGGTTGAAAGCATAAGATATAAGCTTCCCTAAACAAAGCCTGTATGAATAATAAGAATTAAACTACAGCAGCAACCTGTTCTAGAGGAAAAAAAATGCAGGTTTAATCTATTTAGGCATATCTATGTCTAAGCTTCATATTTGACTAATTTGCTTATATAGTTAATATCAATTCAGTAGAGACTCAAAGTAGGTAACTCTTGAAATATCTTGTTTTCCTACTCTTAAACTACTTATTTATTGGCAAGGAACTGACTTTTTTATTTTTAAAGGAGCCAGTATTAGCAGCTTCATTTCTAGGCAAAGGGACTGCAGTCCCTATGCAAAATAGGTTGAAGCATACAACAAGGTTTAAAAGAAGTATTGTGGGAACCTGATGATGTACTGTATAAATACAGCATGTGCTAAGAATTTTAATTTGTTTCAAGTCATTAGATAGGACTTTCTACTGCAAAACTCATTGGAAATCCTGCCGAAAGATATCATAGCAGGTACTGCAAAACAACAAAGTATTAAAACACATTCCAGGATAGAAATACATCTAATTGAGAACCACGTACTTTAACATTCTTGTTCCAGAATAAAATTCACTTTCTTCTGAAATAACAGCTCCATCCAGAAACTACTAATAAAGGCTGTATCATCACTAGTATCTTCTCAGGCATTTCCCTTTGCAGCCTTTATTGCCTGTAATACCTATCTGAAACTATGTAAGTTCTAAGCCAGCACCAGCACCTTACTATGTTTATTGATCAAGCAGCACTGAGGCAAAAAGAAAAATAAAAGGGTAATCCACTTATTGTTTCTTAGAAAAAAAAAAATCTGGAATTTTGTGGGGATGCTTACTGTGAAGGGCAAAGACCAGGGACAAATATCACCTGAGGACAAGGTCACTCTAAGCCAAATGTAGACATTTGACACCGGCAGGGGAAGATGAGAAACCTCACTGTGTTAAGCATGTATCTATTCCCTCTTCCTAAGTAAATGACTCCAGCCTACAACACTTTCAATCCACACCTGTACTGGTATTAAATACTTCACCGCACAATTTGTTACTTTGATTTTAAAGCATCTTAAGCCTTCTTAGCTCTTAATTTTAGTAAGCATCAGTAAAAGTCAGCATATTGAAGAACCTACCTCAGCACTTTTTCTTGCAAACTCAATAGTAACCAGAGAAGGTCACTGTATTCCTGAAATGCTTTCACCACCAGCTGATGACAAGGTTTATCGAGCATTAAAGGCATCCCGTGTTGCCATTCCTAATCCTGACTCTTCTGCCAATCCACTTAAATCTCTACCCTTCCACATAGGTACAGAATTGCACCACAAAAAGAAAAGAAGTTGCCTTTTGGCACGTCATGTCAGGTAGACCTTGAGGCACTAAGTTCAGCATTATAGTACTTGTTTCCTATCCTACATTAAATACCAACTCGGACTCTATTATTTTTTAACATATCATAATATTGTGTCTCACTCTGTTAACCACTTCATTATTTTATAATCCACATTTCTGAGTTCCCTATTTGTTTTAATATAAAGTCTGCAAAAAAATAGGAAGTAAAAACATCTTAAGCTTAAATGACTTCCTAAAATATTTAACTCTCTGTTTCAGCCAATTTCTAAATAAAGAAGAAACTGGATAAGATGTTGAGCACAGAACACTTTTAAATAGATGTGTTTATTAAAGTTATTTTATACTTAATAACCTTTTCTCAGTGTTTCAAAGTTCTCTATTTTTTAAATTCTGCAATACTTATCACAATATTTCTTGCCCACTAGCAAGAAAAGCAACTAGCTCATTTTTAACTTCCCAACTAATTTTTCCCCATTTAAACAGAAAGCACTCAAACCAATTATAATTGTGGCCCTCCCTCTGTAAGAAAAGCAAGAATAGTGCCTATTTACTTAGTAACAGGTACTAAAAATTCTTTTCCAGGTTTAGAAACCTATGAATTGGTAATTGTACATAAATCACCACTGTAGAACTTAGGCACCTCGATGGATAGGTAACTACCCTCATTGCTTATTATCATATTCTTAAGCCAGTCATTGTAGACCAGCCAAAGGCCATGATTTTGAAGAACTTGCAAGTACTTTTTATAAAAACATTGTATTAATAACCACTTACTTTGTTACCTCACTATTTGTCAATTAGTTAACATGAAATTCTCAAAATGCCAAGAAAATGGAACATTTCTGTCAAAGAAAAGAGGCAAAAGAAGCTGTTGAAATGCAAGCCCTGTGGTGTCAGAGAAAGTTTTGTCTCAACTGCAGAAACCAGTAACAAAAGTTCTGCTGTTTCATGGAGTGTGCAAATGTTTTGATGTAGCACAGTAAAAGCTGCTCTATTGCACCAGTATGTACTGAACTGGTACTATGAAAAGTCCATGGAAGCACAGTACCTGGATTACACTGAGACAGACATCAGGCACAACCAACAGTCCTGACAGAAATGCCGTACACCAAGTGGAGCAGTGTGAAGTAAAAGCAGTAGCTTGGAGAACAAAGAGCAAAACTAAACTGTATTTCTGATTGCAGTCAAAAATATTGTAACAGCAATTATACACATATGACAGAATGAAAAAACAGAAAACACAAAATCTGAAACTAGAGATTAACAAACACCCAAACTGTTGAGTACAGAAACAGTATTGATCATGTAGAGCTCACTAAGCAAGTTGCATGCGAGTAGAAATGATGACTGTGTAATGTCTCTGACTGCAGATAGGTCCTGAGATAAACAAAAAAAGCAAAGAAAAACCCCACTAACATCAAAAGTACATCTTGTAAGAGCACAGAGGAAACCCTTCAACTGAGTCATGCTTTTGTATTTTTTTGCGATCAACTCTACATACAGAAACAGTAAACTTATCCTAAATTGTACCTTTCCAAACAAACCTTTATAACAGTTATTTACATGACTGTTAATTTCTATTAACCCATGCAAAATATAAACTCACAGTAGTATTTCAACATGTAAATTGCTAGTTACATTTGAATTGCTGATGATTCAGTCTTTGACTAGTCTTACAAATGACTTTCCAAGACTTTAAACCTTATTTCCTTACCTCGCAGCAGCCATAAGATTCTCCCAGAAAGCCTATTACATTACGACTAAAGTCTAGGTTAACGCCAATATTATAACAGTAGGATTTTTAACGAATGCTTTTTGTGTTTTGTCATCATTTGTCCCTGTGCCTGCACCTCTGTGTTGAGACCATAACTTCCTATATGGTTACTAACACTGAAATACACTAGAGGAACAAAAGACTGCTGAACTGAAGTCTGAACTTTTGTTAAGTTGCCATGATCCACAAACAAAAGGAGCAGGAACTTGTACTGAGAACATGCCTAATAACCGAGGTAGCTCACCACATTAAACCCTCTCCCCCAGATACAACCTCCTTCAAGTATCAGAAAGCCTTTGACAGACAAAAGGAGCTTTCAGTTATTCAGAACAAGTAACATGGTATTTTTAAAGAGGATATACTAAAGTCTCCTACATTTTGTAATATTTCATTGTTTTGTTTTGGGGGGGAAGGGGGCAGAGGATGCTTTCTCAAAAGTAACTTCAAGAAACAATCCCTTTCCAAAACTTGTAACATTTAGAAAACATACAATAAAACCATTCTTTAGAGAAACTCGGGGTATCTAGGAGATGGGGATATTAAGCTACTTTGCTTAACAATACTGAACAGAACAGCCTGCAGGCGTCTTCCTGCTGTGACCTTCTATTATTAACAAACACATTGCTCCAGCAATAAATACACTGGAGCCCCACAGCCCAGAGATGCACCAGCAACCAAGGGTGTCATTTTACTGGGAAAAATAACAGGAAAGGAAAGGCCAGGAAAGTTAACATGGAACAGAGATGTGTGTATTGTTCTGTCTCCAGGTAATACACTACAATTTGGAAATGGTGACTAAAATCAGTTTTTGGAACCTACTGCTCACACAAAATCCAAGGCCTAGGATGATTTTCTTTTTCTCCAAAAACACAACTTCTTCGTGCAGAATCGTAAGTACTGTAGAGTTCAAAAATAATCATGCAACAGAATCATGCTTCCCATTACCCAATCTCAACTGTTTCTCAATTTTGATGTGTTAAGGAAACTCCACATGCCAAGGATTATGAAAACAGCATTACTAAGTGATTCAGGTAGAAAAAAATAGAATTTCTACGTTCTATAAAAAGCTGTTTCCTTCTCCTTTGCAGTTCAGAATTTAAGTATTCTGATTAACAACATAAATGCATTAAATGTAAGAAGTTCACAGTTTTTTTAACTGTAATTTCTCACAAAGTATTGTCTTGAAGCTAGCTATATGGCAACTTCCCTTTAATCATCAGATACCCCTTAAATACATAGTTGTCCTACTTCCTAATTAATATATGGCCTTTGCCCTGTCTTTCCCCAATCATTCATCCTCTCACAAAGAAGAAAAGATAGTATGCCACACAACAAAGAAATGATAAAACTATTGTGATGCTACATACCTACTATTTTAATTTCAACAAATACAATCTGAAATACTTGGCTTTTGCCTTTTCTTTTTTTTTTTTTTTGTCAGACATCATAAATTTAAATTTTGCTGGTTTCAATGAATAATTAAATTTTTAAAAAGTGCAGGTAATTAAGACTACCAAAAATTAAAATTGAGTAAGAAGCCAGCAATTATAGACTGCATGTATTTTACTAGATCTGCAAGGGACTCTAATTAAACACATATTAATTGCCCTAATCTTCTTAGGCGAGTAATAAATTGGAAGAGCTGATTAATGCACTGGATTTAGTTCAGCTTGTTAAATCTGACAACCTGGCAAAGGAAGACTATCTTGAAAAGCTCTTTTAGCTAAGTAATTGGAATTTTACTCTCAGTAATTTGCCATTCCATAATAAGAGCTATTTAGTATATTGACTCTTCATCAGTGGTTTTTTTTAAAATACATACTAGTTATACTGAAACAGTACCATTATGCTGCTCATAAAGATTATGAAAAATTATGAACTTTGACCTTTATTGTCCATCAAAAGACACTTTCACTCTGAACACAAATTAGTGTATTTTCTTGTAGGCAATAAATCCTAATGAACTTTAATTCTAGAAGCTGCTAATAACATTTTAGGAAGTCCATATGGACACATTAAGTCCTCTACACAATTCATAAAGCCAGCAACTAAACCAGTTTTCAATATTAAATAACTGCTGATGATGGCTGGAATACAATGAAACACCAGTACTCAAAGAGCTTCAGTCTCTTCTCTCTGTTTTACCTATTTATGCAAACACTTTTGCACATACCCATGACTAGGGAGTGTAACATTTTTGTAATATCAGTCATACAAAAAAAAAAAAAAAAAAAAATAGAGAAGTTTGGAAACCTCCAGGTAGAGATTTTAAAGGTTTGATATCTCTCCAACACAGTTGCTTACTCCTAGCTTATATCATGGAAAAGTGCATCAAGTTTCACTTAAAAATAAACAGATGTAGGCAAACAAAAGAAAAAAATTCTCCCTTGCTAAGGAAAAAAGCAGCAAGTAAAGAATAGGGAATCAGAAATTTTTATACTTGAAAAATGTTTTGAAGTATTTCATGAAAGCTGAAACAGCTCTTCATCTGTCTTAGAAAATGAGGAAGTCTTTAAAGTCTTTCACATGAAGAAGCTTAGAAAGTCATGTGTTCCAAATCAAGTTCAGTCAGAAAACAAATCCTAAACATAAAAATATCTAGCTGCCATCAAATTTTCATTCTGTACTCCTCAGAGTTGACATTCCATACTTCTCTTGTAGAATCTGTAACTTACAGGATCTACATTTGTTACTGTTAGCAAAATCTAGTGTTCATACACCTTGAAAATCAGTCACAGTGAACCTGAAACCTCTCCTTTGTTCCTTAAGTGGAGTATTAACTAAGGAGTCAGCTAGCCATCAGTTATGAGCAGCAGTATGATTTTCACAAATGAGTTTTAACACTTAGAATAAGCAAAACACCAAAAAGTGATAATACTAGACGACTGAGTAGCCATGGAAAGAGACATGAAGGTACCTCAAAGAACTGTCAAACTCCGATGTCTTGAATATTTCCTACCCATTCTTCATGATGCAGGGCAATTTACTGCTTATCACTGAGGTCCCTGGCATAGGAGAAATTCTTTACTGTGTGGGTGGTGAGGCACTGGCACAGGCTGCCCAGAGAAGCTGTGGATGCCCCATCCCTCGAAGTGGTCAAGGCCAGCTTGGATGGAGCTCTGAGCAACCTGGTTGAGTGGAAGGCGTCCCTGCCCAAAGCAGGGGGTTGGAACTGGAGGATCTTTAAGGTCCCTTCCAACCCAGGCCATTCTATGATTCTATGACTGGATACACAGGTGGCACTCAGGTTCAACTCTCATCCTCAGTAACCTTCATAAATGAAATGGTACTTTGACATCATGATATTAAGTAGGTGGTAACATCTTTTTCCATTGGTTGTGTATTACTTGCAATGAAAGGGTTGGGGGTTCCATATCTGAACTTGAGGTCTCTAACACAGAAACCTTCAAGGCTTATAAAAAGACACAAGATGAGAAAAGCCCTCAAACTACAGGATTTGTGTAACTGAAAACAAAAGAGAACTGGGATGCTAAAAAACCTCAACTTCCTAGCACAGTGTCAGTTCAGCACTGCTGAACATAAACTTAAGTTTGAAATATGACAAATATTCAGTTCATGATTTGTCTGCACTCCATTTCATTGCTTGAGAAGACATACTATAGCTTTATCAGTGGCAGAATAGTTTGTCATAAATCAGTACTGAACAGGGAAAGCCACTGGATATTATTTAGTTAAGTGAGAAATGGACAGTGAGAGTTGAAAAATACTTGGTGAAAAGGAACTGTTCAGATGACAGGATGTGTTCCATCTGTCAGGAGCAAAAAGCCAGTGACTACAACCTCTGGTTCAGAAGATGCTGGGTTTTGTTTCTTTCTTTCAAACGAGACACAAAGTAGAAAAGCAGAATTCTGACAGAAGTTCCTATCTTTTCTGTATAATTTGTTTGCATTTTTGTAACACATTATCAAAAAAAATTTAAATCCCAAATTAAATTCTGAAAATAATAAAAAAAATATTTTAGATAGAGCAATGAGTTAAATGTGCAGATTCTGGAAAGTACATGGGAACAGAGAGCATGAAGTCATTTAGACCAAAAGCATCTATTAATGTCTAGTTTCAGTTCAACAGACTACAATATCTTACGGTAAACTGAAATCAATTAAAAGCTAGAGCCTGCATTTTGTAAAGCAAATCAAAGACAGTAGGGACCTTGTTTTCTGCCCTACAGACTCTCTTAACAAAAAACTCCACAATGCAAATCCTAATTGTGATAAAAATAAGTCTAAATTTATCTTCTCGGCACTTTTCTAAAATCTTTCCCCTTATTTATGCAGGCAGTACAAAACTTAACTTCAGCATTTCCTGTCAACATGAAAACCTAAAATCCTGACAGGCACATGACAAAGTCTTGTGGTTGAAGATGCTATGTATTTAAATTTTCATGATATCACACTTCCCAAATGTTACAAGCGTACAAATCAAACGTATGTTCTTACTGTTGCCAAAGAGCTTTCTAGAAAACATAAAACAACAAAAAAAAGAAACACCTACAAGATCTCCAGTTTACATTAGTTTTGATTGACTTATCTCTCATTTTCTGCACATATCTGAACTTCGCTCTTTTGGCCCTTGAAATTGAAACCTAGAAGAAAATGTTGTTGAAGAGATTTCCATAAAATTCTTTAATGTTTTCCATGTAATATTTCCAAGCTACAGAGAGTGATAACGAACTACCGTTCCCCTCTCAACAACTTTTTCAGGATGTCTCTGCACTCTAAATAGACACACAATCTTATACTAAAACTAAGTTCTTTTGAAACACATGCTTCTGTTATTACCTAAATGTTTCAGGTCTTACTGTTATTATAAAAGTAGCAAAGATTTCTGTGTATTTCACTTAATTATGCTTGTCCTTAGAAAAGGTGAATATCGTAAGACTTAATTCCATGTTTCTCCCCATACACCATATTAGAATGCCTATTAGAATGCTTCAAGTTATAATTATTACATTATTTTTAAGAAATTGGCACATCTCTTCTAAATTCTAGTAATTTTGTTCATTTTTCTTTTTAAGATACATAATTTAAATCCTGGTGTTTTGCATAATTGGTAATATTCAGGCATAATGCTGAATTCCATGCCATTACATAATCGTCTTTAGCTTTAGCACAATTAATGACTTTTTTAAAGGTAAACAGTAGTAATAGTTCCTAGATCACACAGAACTTGAGTACAGACCATAATTTCCCCTCCTTCAGGATCAGAAGTATAGATAAGGAGTGTCAGACACAGGGAAAGACAACAATAATCCTGTAATATCCAAGAATAATCCCGAATCCTGGGCTGCATCAA
>WAAE01026323.1:0-32543 GCA_013400495.1 Nicator chloris
TTTTAAGACTACTTATAAAGTTTAGCTTCACAGCAGCAGTTTCTTTGCCCCACTTCCTGAAAATCAGAGGAATCCTATGAAGCCGCATTCAGCTTATTACAATTTGTAAATACATAATTGAACACATGTACAAACAGATTACATCAACTGCTGTGAATCCACACTGCAGCAGGATGCTCTGCAATTCTGATTAGTATATTTTGGTCTAATCATTATCACAGTCAATTGAAATAATTTATATAAATGTATTTGGTTTGCCATCATTAATCCTGAAGGACAAAATTGTATACAGGTTCAATTATACTCTAACTCTTCAGACATAAACATTGACTCAGTCTGGGGCTAGGATTGGATCCAGCTGCACCCAGACTCCTCTGTGAGGAGGAGGTGTTGAGAAAGCAAGAGGGTCCTTCTGCACCTCCTGACTCCGTGGGAGGCTCTCCCTGAGGAACTCCTGAAGCTTCCATTCTGCCTGCAACACACACACCCCCCAAACAAGCATTTGGGGTTACCACACACAGCTGCATTGAATGCAAACCATCGAGGCAGTTTGGACCAAGGCCTTCACCACTGACATAAAATTACCCAATTCCATCTTAACTGGAAAAAAAACAAACAACCAACCAGTTTCATGAAAAGAGGGAACAAGAAGCAGAGAAGCAGAGAACTTGGCCAGGAAGGGTTTTTTTGGCTAATAACACAGAAGACAGGTTATTTGGGAAAGTCGATGCACAACTAAAAATATATTAGGTATGCCAAATCACAATATAAAGCTTGAATTATTGTTTCCAAACATTTATTGCCCTTCAAATGCTGGAAAGGTCACTTCACAATAACCCAAACATGCACAACTTGGATGGATTAGTCACACCAGTATGCTTCAGATTTAGCATTAATTAGATTCTCCCTCTTAGTTCCTCATCATATTTTCTGTCTTTTAGTTTAAAACACCAGTGTATATCAAACCTTCAAATTCAAACTCCCCAGTGTTGCAGATATTCCTATTTAGACTAGACTACTTAGTGCAAACTAAATCCCAGTGTGCCACCATCCCTAAGGTTCCTGCCTTTCTTTTTTCTGATGGGCAGGTATGGCATATTCCAGTTCAGAAAAAGCAAACTCACTTTTCCAAGAAGAGCCAAGTGCAGATCAAACAAAACAGCCAATTCAAGAACTGTTTCATCAGTTTATTTTATAGCCACAACAACAGCAATTTACTCATTGCAAAGGCATATTATATTAAGAATAATGGAAGAGAGCCATAAGTGAGTTTTTAAAAGGTTCAGCATCTCAGGGCATTTGGAAGAGGGAGCTGGGAAAAAGCTCAGGAAGTTTTATTAATTGTTACTAGCTGGATGTCTGTAACAAGAGCTCTTGCTCTGCTAGATACTCCTTAAAAATACTAAGCTACTAAGCATCCCATGTTTCATTATGAATTACCAAAAGACAGATATAGGCTGACAGGAAGAATAAAGCAACAATATTACATCCAAGAAGGATCATTAAATCTTCATGTTTAAACCAAACAATGTTTTCTGACCACTGAAGCCCACAGTTCTCCTGACTGCATAGACCAATACCAAATTTCAGACATGTTGATTCTTGCCTAAAACAACCACAAAAGCGCCTAAGAGCAAACCTGCCCTGCAAGACCTGAGGTTTAACTATGGACAGAACACAATTAGAGTGGAAACCTTGGAACCATCTTGAAGTGACAATTCCTGGAGGTTTCTAAGAGATATTTCCAAAAGGCAGAGGATTCCGTGACAGCCAGCATTCTCCAAGACGCATTTTCTAAATGAATTCACTGACTGAGCTGTATCTTCTCCCTTCTCTGTCCTTTCAGCAAGGCTTGCAGGCTAAGAGCACAAAGGCAGCAAAAGCACTAAGCAATCAAGAATCCTCTTTAGAGCTAACAAGCATTACAAGAGACCCTCAGAGCCTTTAAAACTGCTGAATTCAGCTCAAGGTGGTTCAGCAGGGTTTATTTTGGCACATCTGAGATTGCTATGGAGCAGATTGAAGAGGGCTACAGGAGCAGCTGTGCAGCTCAAACCACACCCCAGCACCTCCTCTGCAGCACCAGGCTCATCTCATGTACCACACACACGGAAACCCCAGCTCAGGATGAGATCACACAATGCAAGTATCTGCAGTGTTCCAGAGAACACGGTTGCTGTGCTGCTTGTGGGATTCTGAGGTTCTCTAACTGTTCTCTGCCTTTACAGAGAAAGTTACCAGCAGGTAGAGGATTCACCCTGCAGCCCTGGGACAGGGCTTGGAGGCAGAGGACCAAACCTCATACAATCTTTTGCACTAGAGTTTGTAAACTAACAATTCTCGTGAACAACTCCAAGATTATTTAAAAATGCACTGTGGATAAGACTGGGCTCAAATTTCCAGCTCAGCCTTCAGGTACTCAGATCTGGTTTCCTTTTTCCAAAGCCCTTATCGGAAAATTCCTGCAGCAATCAGGTGTTACTTCCAAACAACTTGGATTTTCACCTCCAGATCAGCCTGGAAGATAACACAAGTAATAACAATTGTGGGTACCAACCATCATTATCTATCCCCCAGATTAGATACATAACAAAACATCTTAGAGGGTGACTAGAATTCAAATTATCTAGTACAACAGGCTTTTGTAGATGATATAAATTAGACAGGAGGATGAGCCATTAATTTCTTATATTGCTTAAAATTCTCCTAAAATATCACACAGTAAAGAATTTCTTATTGTAATGGCTGATGTTGGAAAATTATCCAGCAGTGTGGAAGAGCCAAAACTACTGAACAAGCTACAGAAAACACAAGCTAATTAAGATGTTTCCTCTCTACCCTGTACTTCCCATTCAATCCTCCCCAAATCACTGATTTGCAGAAATATTATTCCCCACCAGTTCAAGGTGCTCATTTTTCCAACTCCCTGTGCATCTGTCTCATGAAGTTTTGGCACATTTGTCCCTTGGCCTCTTACTTGGTAATGAGCAGCAAGTGCACACATCACCCACTCTGCCACAAGCATTCCTTATTTTTCGAATTGAGGTAAAAACCAGAAAGCGAGAAGCTCTGTCTCTTCAGGTGGATTTAGTGCAGAGAGCCAGGCTAAGAAGAAATATGCAGCCTTTGCTCCCAGCCAACGTCCTCCAGGCTCATGGGGGCTCTGCCCCCAGACCCCATTTCTCCCTTCTGGAATCTGGATATCAAAAAATTCCAACAGACACTCCAGCACATCTCCCTCTGCCTCCAGAAGAACAGACAAGTTGGTTACAGCTGCAGCAACTGCTTTGGTGCATTTTATTGTCATCCTTTGTGACCAGACATTCTCTAGCATAACTACTTCTGGCAGAGTTTTGAAGTGTCAACAGGTCAAACAGGGGCTGGCCTTTAAATAACTGAGCCCTTAAGATATTTCCAAGTGCCTAACTCTGTTGTTGCAAACAAGTACTTGGCCAGCTTGAAATCCTGGCTGCATCTTCACAGCTCCAGCTTAAGAAGTCGTGTTTTGTCACTAAAATCAGGGTAAAGACTCAATTTTAAAGTAATAAACTAAAAAAACCATCACTGTTGCAAAAAGTGGAATATGGAAAAATTTTCTTAAGAAAGAATGTACTTTGATGTTTGATCTTTGTATACTTACAAGCCTAACCAGCAAGAATGGTGATCTAATCCATGAAACAGCAGCTAACAAGCAAGCTCTAAGTGACATCCATGTGTTAGAAAAACAGACTACTTGTAGGAAGAACTGCCTTGTTAAATTTAGGGCTTGGTATGCTGCACTGATCTCAGACCTAAGGGTAGGTTAACAAACCTTGGAAAGAAGGATGCCCACTGATAGTGAACACAAAGAATGCAGAACTTATGGGCCACAAAGCCTTCAGGCAGAATCCTCAAGATAAGGAAGAAACTGATAAACCCAACAGAGTAACAGTGCTGCAATCTGCTCCAACTGGGTAAAAGGCAATTCCATCAGGGAGAGATCAGGACCACCAACCCAAGAGGACTGAAAGACTGAGCACGTGGACTAATCAGCATGAGAAGCAAGAGAATCATTGACCAATAGAAGACAGGAATTAGTGTTCACTGGCTACAAGTCACATGGTTCTCCTAATAACTAATATTCATTCCTTGCTAAAATGAGTAAGTAGTAAAACATTGATAGCTGATGTGCTTGATTTGTGGAATTCCACCAAGCACTATGGATTGCCCAACTCTGAAATAAATAATCCATGTTTTGCTCCAATGTGTTATTGGTTTGCTCCACACCATGAAAAAAAAATCAGGTTTTTGCAGACAGCACCAGCACTTAATACTCTAAACACTTTTGGTAGTATCCATAATTTTAAACAAACTGGTTATTTTCCCACTTGTCAATCCTAAGTCACATCCTAGTATCCATTACCAAAGAACTAACTAAAAGTTGCATAAAGTTTTTTATTCCTCCTTATGTGGTTAAAGATACTTGAAACAGTGAAGAGAAAACCATGTATTTTGACAAACATGCACCAAAATCTCATTATTTCCCAAAATGACAGGTATGAAGTGAATCTTACACATGGATTTATATAAGAACTTAGGAGCTTCAGAGGTCCTCTGACTCCTCACTGCATCTGCCTCATTGGTATTCCAGCAATGCTGCATTGTCTCAAGACAGAAATACGAACACTTCAAGATAGCAGCAGATAATAATGTTGACATTTTAGTGTGGTAAACAAGTTTCAGCTGGACAATGTCGTTTGCATACATTGATCATCTTCCTTTAAGCAACTCATTCACCAGATGGAGTCTAAATGGCTTAAACAACTGGATACACAAATACTTTTTGGTAATCTGGAAGCAAGGCAGTTGTTTCTGAATTCTCCTTCTTTCCACAAGCCAGCCTGTAAAAAAGCAGAAGGCATGTGCTTCATGGAAAAAGCTGCTGCCATGAGACACAAGCTGCTTTCTTCCTTCACATAACCCTGTGACTGGCTCAACTGGCATCACATGACCAGAGAAACTGCACAATTCCAAACTAAACCTGGATCTGGTTTGCAGTGTTAAGGAGCCATCCCTTTGTCTGGCAAAGCCCTGCTGCAAGTGCAGGAAGCGAGGAGTCATCACTGAGGACTCCAGTGCCAGCAGGAAGCTGCCACCACCACTCTGGTTAATTCTAAAGGGCTTGCTTAGGGTAGGGCTCCTCTCCTGAAACATCTCAGCAAGAGAGCTGGAGGTGGCTGGAAGGAAACCAGAAGCATTTTCAGGAAATCAGCTGTTTGGATGATGAGCAAAGAGATCCAGGTAAAGGTAGTTAATTAAGTAGGAAACACAGAAATAGAAAACCTACAGACAAGGTAGGCTGCCATGACTGCTTTACCTCCCTCCATTTCTGTAGCCTCATGCAGATACACAGAATCACTGGTTCCCATATCACACAGCCATCCGCTGCTGGGTTAAAGGAGTTGTAAGCAGATTTGTTCTCCTATCTCCCATGAATTCAGGCATTCCTTCTGACTTACCCCTCCAGTATTATTTGCATGGCTACAGACAGAAAAGAGGGTGCTTCCACAGAGGAGATGGGAGAGAACAACAGTCCTGGGGAAGAAATGGAAGAGCACAGCCATGCTGGAGAAATAAACCATCCATTCAAAGGTGTTCAATGCAGAATAAACTACAATAGGAGATGAGACTTAACTGGCAGGGACTGATTCCACACACTCTTTTCATCATCTTTCATATCTTGCTGGAAGGAAAAACTATATTTCAAAGAACAGCTGTTACAAATTCTGCCTTTTTCCATAAGATATCTGAAGCAGTCAACTCCCATTACGATCCATTAAGCCAGTGTCTGACTGGAGACATACTCTTTAGAGCCCATTTCCTCTGCCTGGATGCATGAGGACTTCCAGCATAGAAATGATACATTATCACACACACAAAAAATAGCATCATCATCTGTCTTGATTAAAGAAAAAAAACACTATGAACTAGTTAAAGCATTTATCACTCAGTCCTGTTATCTCCCACTCTTTTTCATTCACACCACCCCTTCAAATAGAGTCACTGCACAGCCTCACAGACCTGAGTTGTTTCTGGTGCTGACAAAGACTCTCACTTAAATGATGACAGTATGGTCCTCATGGGCTAAAAAGCTTTGAGCTTGGCCAAAGCCTGAAGAAGGAAGATCTGGAGTTATGTACAAAACTGCTAATTTAGACATTGCCACCTCCACCACACTGATACCTTTTGTGATTCTCTCCTTTCCCAGTACCAAAGTCTCCATTTGCTCTGCAGACTTTTTTTTATTAACTTACAGTACACAATCTGGCATGCCCTTGTTTTAATACTTCATTTTCATAAGCTTATATTCTGCCTCTAGTACATTCATCACGGATTGCAATAAGAGCTTACCTTTAAGCAGATAAACAGTCCCAACAGAACCTCCTACAAGAGCTTGCAGTTCTTTGTGGAAGTTTTGGCAATGCTACTGAACTCATTTTGTCAAAGCAGGGCAGCAAGAATAAGCTCACAGTAGTTTTCCCTAACAATAATTTATAACATCAGCCTTGCTGATGCAAACAATCAAGTTCTGTATGTAACTGCATAGCGGATTGCTTAATAAGCAACATGTCTCCATAAAAGAAAATTGAAAGGAAAAACCATTATAAACAACAGCATGGAAACTGAAGAAGAAAAAACATAAATTATAATCATGTGGTCCAGTGTAATCACTCTGATAGGCTGTGCAATGCTATCAATCACTGAAATAACCATGTTATTTTAAGAGCACTACAGCAAGCTGCTTGTTAATACTGGCAAACCATTTCACCCCAAAAATCAAAATCAAATTAAAATATTCTGAACTTTTAGACTAGCCAACCTCCTTTTGCTGCAGCTGAACCAAACAAAAATAGCAAGTGTGCTATTTCCATTTGAGATCATCTCAATTTAAGAAGCTAATTCACCTCCTCTTTGTCACAACAAAGGAGATACAAATATATGAATGTCTCCTATTTGCGTGGCCAGTGAAATCCTTGGAAGCTTTGTTGTTCATCAAACAGCTTCACCAAAAGCCACACACAAGAAGAGTACATTCCCACTCAACATCCTTCTTTTTAATAGATGGGTGCATGCAGCACCCACCTGTAAAAGATACTTTAGAAACACATGGAGAACCACTGGTGCAAAAAGGTGTACCCTGGGTCACCAACATTTAACCTCCAGGACATCCGTGAGCAACTAAAATGCAGAGAATAGCAGCACTTGAATTTCTAATTGACCAACAGCACACCACACCAGAAACTAGAACTAATTGGTTTCCAATTAGACTGTTTACATCCTTACTGAAGCAAAACAATTGCAATATTTTATCTTGTTTTAGAGAATAACCATTTGCAGGCTATACAGGGCAGTGTTCTAATTAATATGCTATGCTTAAATTAATGACAGATTTGAATGCTAGGTTTAAAAAAAAAATCCCATGAAAATACCCACAAGACAGCATATTTACATGATTTAAATTATGGTCTGATTGCAAAGCTCATTAGCTACAGAGCTCAAAACATACCAGGGTTTCCACATTGTCTTAACAAATCAGGCAGTTATCTTAAGACTCCAAAGGCTAAATTGCACCTGCATATAAATCTAGTGGGTTGCACTGTCAAACCTGAGCTATGCCAGTGCAGAACTACCAGTATTCAAAGGGGTAAAAAATCAGGGGTTCCTGTACTCCACAGATTTCTGCTTCTACCCCCTTCTACAACTCAGGAAGGGAAGCAATTGCTCCTGTGCACACAGTCGCTTAGAAAAGGTCTTCCCAAAGGGCTCTTGACACTTTCCAATTAATTTTTCCATCCCAACCCCCTTACAGGAAAATTCCCCTGGAATCCGAGCCAGATTGTTCCTATCATTCCTTTCCAGCTGTGCAGTCCCTTGACAGAAAGCACAATCGAGTTGTTATGCTTTCATTATATCCAAATGGGAATTCCATGAAGACTGAGCTGCTTGTCCCCTTCTCCAAGTACACTTACACCTTGACTAATGATGGCCACAAGCCTTTTACCCTAAAAAATTGTCTTCTCAACTTACAGAAGATCCTCCCTTTCTTCCTTCTGCATCAGATTGCACAGCACACTTTTTTATTTAGACGTTTTCTAAATATCAAAGTAGGTAGTACAAACTTAGACACCCTCTCCAGACAAACTTTTGTGAAATAGGACAGATGCCTCAATGAAATTCCTGTGATAGCATGAGAAAAACTACTTTCTGATGACCTGCAAGGACAGGTGATTCTCTGCAGCCCTCCACTCACTTCTTGGGAGAAAATAGTATGGCTAGGGAAAGTGATGCTGGTGAGGGGTAAGCAGTGACATTGCAACTAAAGTATCAGTTTGAAAAAGGGTTTTCAACAGAATTCCAACCCTAACACCTGTGTGCTTGCCTGTAAAAATATATTTATTCTGCTGCTAAAGTGAAATGTATACTTGAATTTGTTTCAAAGAAAAAAAAAAAGGGTTTTCATTTGAAGTGAGATTCCTCTCAGTTTCCAGTTGTAGTGTTAACTAAAGAACTATTTCAACAAAATTTAAGTGTTTTCATACAAAAAAACTGAGTCTTGTTAATTAACAGTTTCACCACTGGTTCAGAGTCTGAAGAGCCACCCTGATAGGCCCCATGTGGGACACTGAATCCAGCTCCAAGGTCCCCAACCTAAGAAAGATGTAGACCTGCTGGAGCAAATCCAGAGGAGACCACAAAGATGCTCAGAGGGCTGGAGCACCTCTGCTACGGAGCCAGGCTGAGACAGCTGGGCGTGTTCAGCCTGGAGGAGAAAAGGCTCTGGGGAGACCTCAGGCCACCTTCCAGTGCCTAAAGGGGCTACAAGAGCTGGAGAGGGACTTTTTACAAGGGCATGGAGTGATAGGACAAGGGGTTGACTGCTCTCAGCTGAAGGTAGGCTTGGACTGGCTGTCAGGAAGAAATTCTTTCCTGTGATGGCAGTGAGGGCCTGGCACAGGTTGCCCAGAGAAGCTGTGGGTGCCCCATCCCTGGAAGGGATACAAGGCCAGGTTGGACAGGGCTTTAAACAACCTGATCCAATGGGAGTTGGGACAGGGTGATCTTTAAAGTCCCAACCAAACCATTCTATGAGCTCAAGGACATGAATTATCTCCTAGTCCTGGGCAGGGTTTAGATCAGTGAGGTGCTACTCACACTCTGGTAGCATCCTGACAATCACCTGAGTTCCCATAACCACTAATTTGAAGTATCCAAGCTGGCTAGGGGTAAAACTAGAGCAAACTGAAGATTATATTGCACTTAAGGAGTGCAAATACAATGCAAGTCGTGCTCCTGTTCATTTCTTCTCAGAAAAACAGAAAATGGCTGCTTAAGAAAGTGTGATTCAATTACCATCATTTTTAACTTGGCAAGTGTGATTTGAAACAGATATAGTGCCAATGAAAAATTACTTTTGCATCTTAAGAGCACTGAGACATCTGCTGTTCACAAGGTTGCTCATTAAAGACCTGCCAGAACTTCTTTCAATCCTCAGCCCATCACTTCTCCTCATCACTAAAAGGTGAATCCCACCCCAAAAAACAACACAAAACAATGAACAAACAAGAGAAAGAGAAAATCAAAGAGGATATCACTAGCACTTGACTTAATTTTGAAGGATAGGACTCCAGACCTTTCAGATCACCTGGCAGTGATGAAACCATGATGGCACTGGCTCATTTGACATTTTCTCTCCCTGCTAAATAAGCCTAACTGCTCAGAAAGTTCAAGTTGGTTCTGATTTAAGCTTCAGCATTCCCAAAAAAGGAATTCTTCTGTCCAAACAGCCCCAGATAATGATCTTCATTTTAGATTAACATTCAACACATTACATGAACACACAGATTTAGATACATACCACCACCCCCATCTTAAAGGGGATTTGGTTAAGTAGTACATCAGTACCCAAAAAGCTGTTTCCTCTCTTAGCTTAGTTAACTAACTTAGTGTAATACACTGTCAGTGACATAATGGTGCAGATAAATACACCACCATTTTCAGAAGGTTACAAGGTTGGTTTGGTTTTTTTTCAATTCATTGTGTACCTTTACAAAAGAAACTCTGCAACCTTGGAATTCTCTACAGCATACAGCCTTTTTACAATACTATAAGAAAATACCTAAAAATCATTATTTGCATCTATAGAATGAGGAAAAATGAAGATATGAATCCATATTTTTCATGCTGCTCTTTGAAAGATTTTACTACAAAATTAATACCATTATATCACAAAGATATGAAGCAGCTATTTTCTTCATAATTCATTCTTTTGAAGAACATAAAAATCCTCATTTTTCCTCAATTTTACAGTAGTATCCAGGGAAAATTGCATAACTGCAGGCAGATGATATACAAGAGATGAAACACAGGGTCAAACATGCTTTTTCATTAAACTCTCACCACCATTTCCTATTGAAGACTACAGGCTGCAGAGACTGTTTCTAATTAACAAAGCACAGGTCTGGTGCTATTCAGTATTTTTATGAATAATGTCAGCAGCTGCAAAAGCTCTGAAGAGAAATGAGACATGGTAGAGGATGAGCAAGTCAGCACAAGTCTCTATATGATTCTTTGTCAGGAGAGAGAAAACATAATCCTCGGATGTATAGGAAGGAATTAGGAAGCAAGAATGCAATTTTTCTCCCCAAGTAAGGTATTAGCTGCACGGATGTAGGATTAACCAAGAGTTCCAATCACTCACTTGAAAAGGACACCAAAAATCAGGAGATGGTGCAGAGAATTACAATTCTGTCTCAAGGTTATAGCAAAACTCAGCATTGAGGGTGAGGAGCTCACTCTGTTTCAGAGATGAAAGGCGATAGCTGGGTGACATGACTACAACATCTAATAAAAAGAATAAGGAAAGAGGAAAATCACCTCTGGCAGAAATTTAAATGTCCTTGAGGCTTTTTACTCAAGCAAAGTACATAAAAAGGAAGTTTTCAGCTATAATTTAAATTTAAAGCCAAACACATTGAAATCTAAGATTAGGTACAGAGTTTTTAATCAGAGGGAGTTAACTACTAAAATTAATTGCCAAGGAAACAGTCAAGTCTGCCTTTTCATTTCTTCATATGCAGACTGGATGCCTTTTCACAAGACAAATGCAAACCATAGGGCTCAGCACAAACCTAAAGGAGAGTTATGCTCCAGCTCTTACTCCCCAGGTCAGACTACACAAGCCCTAAGCACTTTTTAACCCTTGCACTCCATGAATTTGTTCATCCAGCCAAGGGCAAACCTGAATGGTGCAGCCATAAGTACTTCAGATAGGATTTATCTTCCCCAACATGAAGTCATCTAAATGTTTGCTGCACACCCTAAACAAGCCAGGAGCTCCTCACAGCAGAAGCACTTCCAGAGGTGACTTCTTGCAGTCCACCTGTCTGTCCCTCTCTCTCTACCTCCTTTAGGTAAGGGGGCAGCCCCAAAGGCTACTCACTTAACATTTGGGTGGAAGAAGGTGAGCAAAATGAACAGAAGCTTTCATGACAGGATGTAACACTATCAAAGCACATAAAAGCATGCATTGGCTACTCCTTTCAATACAAGCTCGTGAAGACAAACAAAAAATTAAATACCTCTTTACATATGTAAAAATAGCTAGTGAAGAAACGTTTCCTCTTCTAAAACCATCCCGTCAACTTATTTGCCACTTAAATAGTCTCTGAACACAAGCCAAAGAAATATTTTGGAAAATCTGAACAGCTGTGCATGATGCAGTTTTCCAGAGATTTACTCCAAACACTTGAGGGAGAAAATCCTAGCGACTGGAAAGAGGATAAAGCCACTGAAGAATAAGAAATTAGAGACATGGAAGTGGCATAGCAGGAAGAAAGGACAGATAACACACATGCATTAGCAATTATTTGTGATTTAAAACTATGCAAGAAGCATGTTTTATATGATTCTTAGAGATCATCTCAAAGGACAAATACAGGGTATTAGAAGTTTGAAAAAGTGCATGCTAGAGGTCTCTCTTTGGTCAGAAGAAGTTGTATGAAACATGAAAATTATAGTTATCCACTAAGCCCAGTTCTGTTAATAGCCCTCTGGTTTTGAGGGCACATTTCTGCACCCATGCAGGGAAGGCTCTTTAATTCCAGTCCCTGAGCTTTGGGATACAACTACAATTAAGGAAAAAAAGGGGGGAAAAAAAGGCAACCCAGACAATCTCACACTCACAAAAATCCAAACACTTCTTAGAGTCCTTGAAAATACATTTGTAGTTTGAAAGGAATCACAAGCTGATAAGCTGATGTTAAGCACACAAACTCTTCTCTCATCTTTTGAGAGGCAGCAAAAATCCAGACAATGCAGTAAACAACACTGAAATACTGTCAAGCCAGAGGTCAGAAAAATTACCTGCTAGCTGGTGTTTAGAAAAACCTGCTACAACAGAAATTAAACCAGTATGAATTTATATTTAATTCATGTCTCTAGTATTAATGGCCTCTGTAGTGCACCGTGACATTTAAACCTAAACAATAATTTGGAACAACAATTGCATTTTAGATTTCTATTAGCAGTTTGAGCCATCCAGGCAGGTAGTAAGGACAAGACTAGAATTTCAAGCTTCCCTATAGGTTCTTCTAAAACACAAGTCTAATCAATGGAAAATAAAACAAAACCATAACCAGGCAGTATAATTTCTACTAGGAATGCCCTGGTCTTAGCAATATTTTTTTTAATAAAACATGTGTTAATGTGACTGCAGAAAATAATTTTTTCAGCACAACTTCCATTTAATCAGAGCCACTAGCACAGAGATTTGCTGCTGGGCAATAACCCTATATATTTGTAAGCATTCAACCCCGTTTTATTTCACAGAAGTCATCATAAACTTAACAGCCTGTGCCATCCTTAAGGCAAACCTTACGTATTTAATATATACACGTAGGCAGAAACAAAAGGAACAGCACATAAAAGGTTGAGGCCTCAAAACCAGGCTACTTTATGTCTGTAACAAATTTTGCACCCTAAGCTATCAGTTAAAATCTCTTTGAAGACCATCCATGATGAACTGAGAGCTGCATCCAGCAACCTTAACACTGAACTCAAATCCTTTGACCAACCTATTCAACACCTTACAGAATACAGAAGCCTCATTTATCAAATTAAGGCAGGAGAATGCAGTAAGGAAAGGAAACACCATCAAAATATTTAGTTCAATACACTCCCTCCTGTAGAGAAGGCTACAGATGTTCACACTACTACATTGCCTGACACAGAGACATCACCAAATTGTCAGCTAACAAGCAGGAAAGTCAATCTCTGTTTCAATTCTATCACACATCTGACAATTGGTTAGCCCAGGGAACCAACTCAGACTCCAGTCAAAACAAAAGGATACTTTTGTGCTGAAATTACCAGGTCTTCTGTTGCCTTTCCTTCCCTCAGAAAAGAAGATGAAAATTTTGACATTTTAGGATTCTATGCTTAGAATTTTGTGGGAGAGTTAACAAGAAAAAAAAATGAGACTTCTCTAAATACCACTCCCAACCACTTGCCAACAGATAAGGAAGTCACAGAGTTCACCCCTTCCCACACAGCCACAGAAGAAAAGGATTCCAGAAGCTCAGCTACCACCCCCAAGTTACAGTTCCATTACTAAGCTACTAAAGCTCTGGAACAGAAGAAACAGCATTATTTAAGACCTTACTTACCCAACCAGGGCTGAGAATATTCTGAGTCTGTCAGGAGGCACCAGCAGAAGCAGCACATTTTACACTTACAAGACAGACACACAGCACAGCAAAGAGAAAGGCTGTGCATGACTAGGTAGCACAGTAATCCCAACCACATGGGCAACAATGCAAAGCCAGGTAAGTATGTACTGACAGAAAGACACAATTTCCCCCCAAGGTAAGCAGAACTCATAGACCTAAAGAGACTCCCCAGACACCCCAGTACAGCTAAACCCCACTGCTCTGGCACTCACCCAGCTGCAAGCAAAGGCCAGGCCACCCCCTCTCCTCAGGTGCTCTCCCTTCTTCTCTGACAGGGAAATGAGTCTGTACAGGACAGACACAACTAATCAACAACAACCTCCTCAAGAACCCAGCGCTAAAAAGCTGGTGGCCCCTAGAGCCCTCCCCCTCGGACAGCAAAATTTACAGCTCCCTTCATCAGTGTGAACCCATTTTCACCTGCAGCAAGAGCCAGTGCCCAGGAGAGCTGCTCCCTGCCATGGCAGCATCACTTCAGCACGGGGAGGTTGAAGTCACGCAGAGCAGACAGCTGGGGAGATGGTGTATCTCATTTCTTTACTGCAAACACGGCAGGGTTGTTTATTTGTTTCAACCTCCCTGAAGCATCAAAAATATGATGTAATATTCTTCAGAATAAGCATAGCAGACCCTGAGCCAAAGCTTAATCACAGTTCCTGTGCTGTCAGCTGGCCCTTATTGAGCTGGCCCAGCCTTCAGGGACACACAGCTGAAGCAGACAGACTGCCTGAAGCTTTCAAACCCAGCTGCTCTGAACTTTGCATGGCACTGAAAACACACAGATCAAAGCAGTAGTTACCAACTCTGGTGTGAAAACTAAGGCAGGGAAATAATTCCCTGAATATTACTTAGGATCAGTCTGTAGCTTTTTTATCAGAATCCCCATGACTTCTCTGTTGTAACCACAGGACATCTCTGCCTCTCGAGACCTACCTCCTTTCCCTTCTCCTTTATAGCCTATTTTATTTTGCAGCTGATCCTGTTGCTAAGCCATGCACATTTTTTTTTAAAAAAATCCCCTACATATCTCTTTTCCACACAATATTACTGAAAATGTTTAGTTAAGGACTGGAGACTTTCCTTTTCACATGATTCTTCCACAATTGCATTAAAGAACAATCAGCAGTGGGCAATGAGGAAGACCTCCATAGGCAAGGGTGAGTAAGTAAAGGTAGTAATCCCTTATTTTGGTAAAACAACAGCAGCAATAATGTGTATGAGTGCAGGCTTAATTATTCCTGTGCCCTCATGGTGGGACTTCAGGGAGAGTGAGACTACCTGGTCTCTTTGAATTGCTGTAAATTCATTCCTGTAAATGCCAAATGTGCAGAAAAACTGGGTCAGACTGGTTTTCTTCAAACCCTCCAAATCACTTCTTATCCTGACGTGCTCTCCCTGGAAAAAATGCTGTCAAAATTCAACGTCTCTTTAGTTATTCCTGCATGCAGAAGATGGGGGACCCAGCCCTAACAGCAAACAAATGGCTTCACCTCCAGTAAGGCACCCAGCAATGCAGCAGAAGCCACCTGCAGATTTCATGTACCCATGAACACAAAATCTCCTGTCTCATGGCATGTTTGGCACTAAAACCGTCACCTTACTCAGTCCTGAATCCCTGTGAATTCAAAATGAGCTTCTTCGTGCCTGTGTATAGCTCTAATCAAAGATGTTACCACTCAGGACTTGTGGGAACGTCTGTGTCATCCATAAATTATGAGCTAGACTTCTTGAAGCCGTGGTAATTACTACAGGTATGCAGCACAACGCAGAAACGAGATGTTTGCAGAGCAGTGCTTCACTAAAATGTCAATATTATAAAGCCTGTGACTGATTAGATTATTCTGGAGGAGAACATCAGCAGGTATGAAACAAACCAGCTTTTTTTGATGCCGACAGAGGCAGCACAATTTACCAACTGTAATTTACAGGTATTTTTCTGCTGCTTTCTTGTCCTCTTTGCATCCATTACAGAGCACGATTACCTGCACATCTTACGCAGACTATCCTAAAAAAATAGTCTTGCAATGCAATTCACTCTCATTCACAACTCTCTAAAAGTATTTAAAGACAGGAGAAATATTTTGGAAATGTGTTACATTATTATGGCTGAAACAAAACAAACAAAAACTGTTGCAGAAGATACAAATACTGTTTTAATTTGACATGAATACCTACTGCAACATTTTCCCCACCCCATATTTTTTAAAACTACTTTGTACTGCTACTACAAAGAAGGTAGAAACCCACTGAGTCTGAATGACATAGATATGTACACAAAATTGATACAGCCTGGGAAATAAAAAAGGCTTCCATTGGAATTGAAAGGCAATAGCACAATTTATTTTAAATTGCTTTAAGCTTAATTTAGAAACTGATTCATTTCAGTTGGTTACAGATGCAAGCCTAACTTGTAAATTACAGCCAAAGTTACTGTGACCACAAATACAACAGTGATTGCTGCAAACTAGGATTTTTACATTTGTTTGAGATGCCATTTCATTCCAGCTCCTGCTGACACTTATATACTTCCATAAATCAGTGTGCACAGAGACAGAGAGCATAGGGGAGTTGCTGTTTATTTACTGTTGTTTGCTGAGGGAAGGAGAACCAACATTGTCCATTTTCTCTCTTGGTAGTTGTGGTTCACAGCCCCCACAGGACAACTCGAATTCCAGCCATGGCAGACCTAGCCCTGTGTATCTCAGGGGGAAGGATGTACATTTCAGGGATCCTGCTGGTCCATGAGTATCTATCTGCCCTCTTAATGTAGGATAAGAAGCCTGCATACGTCCAGGTTTCATATTTAGATTACACCTATTACTGCTTAATGAGGAAAAATAACATGCCTCCATAAATTAAAATAAATATAAATAAAAAGCACTCTCCATCAAAGATACAGTTAAATAAACCTTTAGCAGTGAGTTCATAAAAACAAAACCAATTCATTTACTGTGTTCATCTAACACCAGTATCCCAGTTCCAGCTAGTTCAGGAGGTCTTCTGCAGGTATTAAAAGTTAATTCTGCTGGGGACAATCCAGTGTGCAGCCTTGTCTGGTGAGATGCTCCTTTTACAAATCTGACCTCTTGTTCTGTATTTCTTTACTTCACCTTTTGGGATGCGATGAGGGAATTCAAACAGAGAAGCAAAGATCCTCCATGGATTTCACATGTAAACAGTGAGTTTTGAACCCACTTCTAAGAACTCCTTTACCTAGGCTCAGACTCACACCAGAGTTGAAGAGGAAAGGACTTCTGGAGGTCATCTGCATTTCAGCATGGAAGGTGAGCCAAGTTCAGAAACACAGATTTAGGCCTAACTATCCAGGGCAAACAAGGACCAATTCTTACCCTGTTTCCTATGGAGTAACTTAAAACATCCTGATGGCAAATTATGACCAAATTTGACTGAAGGATATAGATTGCAAAGGTGATTAATCTCTCCTATCAATGCTGTAAAAACAGGCAGCCAATGGTAACTAACTTGATATTAAATTTCCCAAAAAAAAGCAGCAAGAATATTAATTTTCCTTTTCAAAAAGTAGTATGCAATAATTTCATGAAAACAGAGGGGTTTACATCTCATAAAAAGAACAAGAAAAAACCAAGCTACAAAGTGCACTGCCAGGACGTCAGGTCATTTTTGACTTAGAGGGCAGAGCACTGTGCACTGAGTCACCAGTGCTTCCAGTCTGCTGCCAAGTCCTCCCATCAAAACACCTTATAGTTCTGGGAATGCCATAATGAAGTCACTGTCAGAGCTGTGTGACTTGACACTGAAGAACAAAGTTCCTTGCCAGCATAATTCTGTTGATTTCAGGAGAGGTGCTGCAGCAGAGAATTCAGATCATAATTCACAGTGCTGCTATGGAGTCCAACATTTTTATTGAAAAAAACAACCTGAAAAAAAATTCACTGTAACTGGCTCTGCATACCTAGTGAGAACAGATAAAAACCACAGATAAAACAGACAAAAATAAATTCTGTATTAGCACCAGTGCTTTTGGCTGCAGGCCACGACATGATCTTTACAAAAATAAACTGACCACCAGAAGAGATTTTGGGCATGAATAAACTAAAACATGAAATTCCAGTGTAATTACTATGGTTACCAGAGTAGAAATAGAACATGAATTAAAAAAACAATTCAGGAACGAATATCCTCCTCAGTAGATACAACCTAGCAAGGATACTTGCATTCTTGCATTGTTTAGTGGGAGCCCAGTACTCTAAACCCCTGAATCACGATTGACATTGAGAGACTCTCAGTCAGTCATCCTCAGCATCATGGCACCAGCTGTCAGCTTCCTGAAAATGTCAGGTTTGTGCTCATTGAAGGAAGAAGGTTCTTTTCAGTCACAGTAAAAAATCTGGAGGAATAACATACCCTTGGATACCTAAATTTAAATTTCAGAGTCATTGCCATCTTTGTTGGCAGAGGTCTGGCAAAGGATAAAAAGAAAGTTGTGAAAGAAGTCTCTGAAGGCCTCTACAATTCAGCTTCCTTGACATCTGGGAAAGAAGATGGACAGGAGGAGCCTTCAGACCTCAATGAGCCATGTGGACAGGAGGGTCTGTGTCACACTGTTCCTTGCACTGTGCTCCCACCACTCAAAGCCCATCTCCATGGCCAGATGCCACCAGTGCTCCACAGGGATGAGGGACAGCTGTTGAAGGACCACGATGTGACAAAGCAACCAAATGCTTCATCCCACCTTTTGGCCCCAGATGGCACATGGGTGAAGGCAGGGTTCAGATCCACCACCATCTCATACGCCACATCTGGAAACAAGAGCCTTGCAGCTGCAGCAGCTGGATCACCCTGATCCAGCACAGCACAGCTGATTCTGTGTGTGCCATACATGAACTGGGTGAAGAGCAACCAGGAGATCAGTAGTTTGCTTTGCTTCTTTTCACCTTCTTAAAAATCTGGACAGTTGAAACCCACTTTTAGTGAGAAGGGTCTTTAATCAAACAGGGGTCCATTGCATAAGAGCTTGATGTTACAACAAAAGATGCACAAACCAGTGAACCATCCCACAATTTAGTTTTGTGATTTTCCACCATTGCCTACACAAACAGAGCTAAAGGTTTGTGACAGCTGCTTGTGTTTCGATTATCTCTTTCAGGATCTCAAAGTTCAAAACCACATTCTAGAGAAGCAACTGGCAGAAGGAAATTATTTCTAACAGTCCATCCACAGAAGAGGCCCCATTTTGTTATTAATTACTCATATTGCCATAGAACCTAATTGTCCCAGCCAAGAATAGAGGCTCACTGTGTTCATTCAGCACAAACAGGAGGGCAAGGGCAGGCCTTGCCCCAAGGACCTTGCCCTCTACAAACTCCAGGTCCAAGCTCCACGTTAACCACTGCCAGCTCTGCAAGAAGCCTCATCTAGTGCTCAACACACCCCATGAGATTTTAGCTGGCCTGAATTCCCAAAGAACTGCGTAAGTCACACCTCACAGATTCAAATGAAGATTTCCCACGTATTCCCATTGTAAAGGTCATCCCACATGCTGGATCTCACTACAGTAAAGCCTGTCACTTATCTTTTCCCCATGCAGCAATAGGAACAAGGGGTACTTCGTGGGGTGAGGCTACCCACAGACAGCAGGCAACGAGAGGCAAGATGCATTCCTTGCAGGGAGACGTGGCTGGAATTTGGTTTCTCCCACCAGCAACAAACAACTAGGCATACGGAAAGAGCAAAGGCAAAGTTAAGCGTTTCAGCCAGCTGCAGGGATTAGTAAATGCTGATGTGAAAGTCCCAGCAGAGAAAAGCTGTGGTTCAGGAAGAGATAAGTGGGAAGGAGTAGGAAGCCTGTAACAGTGGGATGGCAGCCAGGAGCAGCCAGCTTCCAAAGGGGGAAAGAGCAGAGCAGAAAGGGCAGCTCCGGGCGAGAGATGCGGATGTATTCCGGGATCCCAGGTACTTTCCACGTGCTCTGGATCAGCAGAGTATGTGGGAGGGGGACCACAAAGGGAGGTACAGCCCACAGGGGACAGGGTGCTCCAATGAGGTGCTGATGATCTCTAAGGACAAGGGCTTTTGCCACTGAAACACTGCCAAATAATGAACTGAGAAACCAAAGAGTTTTATCTGACTATTTCATCCTCGTTTTTCCTTTAGTTTTGATTGTGACAAAGCTGTGGTGATTACTACAGGTATGCAGTACCATAACACCATTCCTAAATGGCCTTACTGGTCACCCTGGCACCAGTGGGATATACTGCCAGTGCACACCCTGGTCAGTGAGCACAGGGCAGTCGATTGCTTTGGCCTTCTGGTTGACTGGCTTTTTTAAATGGAAGGATTTGGAAGATAAATGATTGGACTGAATCTGAGAAAAATCCATGTTTTCCTTGTGATTTAGTCACAGATTTCCTTTGAAATTATGGCTGAACAACCTATCCCGCCACAGCTTCTGGACCTCTATTACTTATCTGTAAATTCCCCTTATTATTCCGTAATACCAAATCCCTGACAAAGCCCTATTTCCACAGTAAAATCTCTAATCTTCTATTTATACGTCTGCAACTCATTGTGCCAGGCATCGCAGAATCCCCAGGTGTTGCTGTCATGCAATAAATAACAATTTATCCCATCTGCTGGGACTCAGTGTGCCAAACTGCAGCTCACGGAGCGAGCAGCATTCTGAATTTTCAGGCTGTTTCCGCCTTCCCGGAGTGCAGTCTGTGCTGTCACAGGGTAACAAAGAGCCAGACCTGCTTACCAACAAAACTACCTTTTAATAACTACAACTGGCTTAAGTTGATGTTTTCACTACTCTGTGTGCAAGTGACACCTTTCAGACACACACGAGTAGTGGTTACTTATTCCAGCGGATTTGATTTCACCAGAGTCTCTTTCCACGGAAGACCCCAACCAATGTCAGTGCCCCTGGAGGGCTGGATGTGATCCTCATCCCTCTGGCAGCAGCCAAGGTCATGCTGACTCACTCCCTCTGGCTTCTCCCTGCATCCATCCAGTGCCAGTGCTCTGGTAAGTGCTTGACTATTCATTACACTGTCACTTGCAAAGCTGCAATTCCTTTCTCCACAGACAGCACAAACCATTGGACTGCAGGCTCCTAGAAGTGTTGCTGATCACATTTTGGACACCTTTTCAAGGGGTGGATTACTTCCTGCTACAAAAATAACTGATGGCAGGAGAACAATCTCTGCTGCAGGGTTTTGGAGAATAATCTCTGCTGCAGGGTTTTGGAGCAGAACTTAGGATCCCCCCTCCCAAACCTGCTTCTTCAGACTGGAATATTTAACAAGCAGATCTTTGAGTAATGGCAACAAAGCAGCAGCTCTCAGTACCCAGCCCAGCATCAGCTCGAGGTGCCTAACTCAAGCTCTCACTGGTTAGGAAACCAGGGGCCACATTTCAAGAAGCATGTTACAACTGAGAGATACTTACAGAATAAAAAGTGAGCACAGCATGGTCTTCACCTGCAACCCTTCCTGTTATACCCAGGGAAAGGGTTATTTATACCCAAACAAGGCTCATTTTAGCTTTAAGTGCCTTCCCATCAGTCTAATCTGCTACAAAAGCAAATTCAACAGCCATAAAAACACACACATGACTCTGAGTGTCTCTAACATCAGCCCAGGGAATGGTGAGTAAAGTACTTTTCAAACACAAGTGCTAAAACTGTAATCAAGGTATCACTGCATTTTCTGTTCTTGAATAAATATCTCTCTGCAAGCAAGTAGACAGAAAATACTTTAAACTACAAATCATGATGCAGTGTTAAACAACTACAGCAAAAATATTTAAGCCCAGGAGCCTATGTGTGTATCACAACAATCACTCAGGTATATAATCTGTAATTTCAAAGCACGTGGGCAAAAAGAAGTCATATAGGTTTCAATGCAAAGCTGCTCAGCCTGCTTAATAAAGCAAACCCAATGTTTTCCAATACAAATGATATACAGACTTTGGGGACGAATTTCTGAATCTGATCTAAATTTGATAATTCAGTTCTATTACTTTAATATGGATTTTATTTTGTGACTAGAAAGCATCTAAGAATCTACAGCATCACTGTAACACTAAATTCAGCACATTTGGAAAAAAATGTTGTCCCTCAACTGTTGTTCCAGATTTGCTACTATTTATACACAGCTGAGCTTACAGCATCTTAAGTGAAAGTTTTGTTATTATCAGATGGCAACTGCCAGCCCTTATCTGGCAGAGAAATGAAAAGCTTACCTAATGCTCAAGAAATGGAATTACCTAATGCCCAAAGTAATGTACTCCTAACAGCACCACGAGACTCCATCTCCCTTATTGGTATACACAATTATGTTCCATCTCAATTCTGTTTCTCTTCTCTAATCTTATATATCATACACCTTACTTCACAGAGGAGTCCTTGGTACCATATCCTTACAATTTACTCTAAAATTTGTCACCAAGGATCCAGATTTATGACTTAGACTTTATGGATTAGTAATTGATCTAGTGCACATTTTTAGCTTACTGCAGATGGAAGATCCATGTCAGCTGAAAACTCTTTCCTTCAGATTTCTGCTGTGTTCTGTGTTTGGTTGTGGGGTTTTTTTCACCTTGTTCTTACACATTTGGGGCTGGTCAAGTGCATGAACATGAGCAGACAGAGAAGCTCAGCAGAGTTATGACAACTCATTAAACTGCAAGAACAAGATCAGATGCTTGAGACACAATAATTATAATTATGCCAGTTCTTCCTACTTTTGTGGGAAGAAATCTGGATTCTCAGCTTGTAACACATTTTATCACTTGCATCTTGATGACAGTGCTGTTTGTCAGGGAGTGGTAGGCAGAGATTCAACAATCAGTCATTGCCCCCTTTTATCTTTGACTTACCCATGGAGACAGGACTTCAACATTGGTCTTCGAGTCATATCTGCTATAAATGACCCTTATGCACAACTCTGAATAGAGGGTATATTGTTAGAAATAACATTCCTCACATGGGATGCTTAAGTCCAACCTTTCCTAACTGTTTGTAGGTGGGAATTACAAGCAGTTATCTAAGAAAGAAATGACAATGTAAATGTTCCCTTCAACTAAACTCAGGTGAGCTCTGCATGTTTGCCATTGCTGTGCAGTCACCTGGAATTATCCAGAACTGTGCGAACTTGTAATGCTTTGTAAAAGCTCTGTGAGGTATTCAGGGTATGAGCAAAACTTTTCCTACTGACCTAAAAAAAAAGTCCCACAAGCTTGTCTTTATTAATACTATTTATTATAGGAACTACAAGCCACTGAGAGCACATATTTAATAAAAAAGAATCACAGATTCAAGCTGGGCAATACAGTTGTTAACTATCTTGGCTTAGCCATCAAACTGAGAACCAGAGGTGATGACTACATAGACACTTGAACCCAACTGTGAAGTCTCCACCTGCCTCCAGACCAATTGCTCCAGTTCTCTTAACACTCAAACGCCAAAAGGTTGAGAGTTCTAGCTTTCTGGGCAGGGCCAGGATTCAGTGCAGTTTGGCATCCTGCACCTTGCCTTGTGGGTGTGAGTAGACAATGCTCCAGTCCTGAGAAGACAAAATCCAAATCATGCTGTGTTCATGTTTGGCCAACTGCCAAGCTTTTATAAATTAATTATTTCACCAAGCCACCTGTTCCCTTTGCCTGACCCAAATTCCTATCTTTATCCTTAAAAGCTTGCTTTTGTCTTCCTGTCTGAGCTTTACAACTACTAGGAGCTGGGTTTCCCCCTCCAAGTATCCAAAACAGAAGTTAAAACTGCAGCTGTTAGCAGCTTCCAGCTTCCCTCCATGGGAATTAGTCATTAGCCAGAGATGACAAACAGCACTTTGCAGTTCATTCTCAGTGCACTGACATTTAAATCCATCCAGAGTGACTAAGGCATCCAAGGAAAGCCTGTTTGATGCTGACAGACTTCCCAGAGTACAAATCAAATGCACGGCACTGTCCCTGCTACCTGTGTGTCACCTGGGAGCTCTGAGAGGTCACGGAATTACAAACAAACAAACGCAGACCAAAAAAACCCAAACACCAGGAAGTGAAGATGAGGTTTATACAATTTAGCTGAAATGTCCCCAGAGGTGATTGACTGAAGTGAAAGGTGACTGACTCTGGTAACTGACGATGTCTTTCATGCTTCTTGGCTAAGCACAGTGTAGTCTCTATCACTGCTAGAGAGTTACTCGCTGTGTAGATGGGCTGGGGACAGTGCAGAGGTAACTGAGGTGTCATTCAGGGGCACAAGGGTGACGGAGAAGGCACGGCAGCACCATGTGGATAATGGGCCCCATTCCCAGTGCTGATCAAAAGGTCTGAGTGCATTATCTAACCTAACTGGGCATCAGTTGTCTTGTCTGGGCTTAAACAAATAATACCAGAAACCAGACAATATTTCTGTTTTTTTAAAGGGGGTTGAGTTTCCTAAAGCCTTACGGAAAGGTGTCTTCTTCCTATGCATCCACAAAGCCAATCTGATTTTAAAGCTGCCCTAAAAGTGATCTTTCCAAGGATGATTTTAATGGTGAGGCTGCTACAAAGCAGAGGGGACAAATCCTTGGTTGTTTCACTTTCAATTCAGCAATTCAATTCAACATTTCAAAGTATTTCTAGGAACCCCTCATGTCCTTACAATATCTGAGCATAGTATGGAAGACCTAGTCTGCCAAATATGGCCAGATCTCTTACATTCACACAATGACAAAAAGGCTTTTTAATATAAAAAATTCAGTTCCATGTCTTGGAGAGCAGCAAATGAACACTAAGTAAGATATAGGGCAAAGATTGAAAAAAAAAAAGTAAAGGTACATAAACCATCATGAACAAGAGACCAATACTGTGCAAGAATGAGAATGAGGCTGCAGACAGAGAGGAAGGAACCCCAAGAGAGCTGAAGAAAATGGGATTGGACACATTTCAGTCTTAGTGAAAGCCTTTTGCTGTCTCATAGGTCTGTCTCAAAACCATAGATTTAGGACAGTGGCCTGCTCCTTCGTTTAACTACCAAGTTAATTAAACTTTGATAGCGAAAGAAATTTAGAAACACAAACATTATAGTGTCAAAATTATTTTTAATATTACCCTCTGCAGAGAAGCAGAGACCCCAGCAAAACACTAATCTGCAACCTAGCTTAATTCCTACCTGCCTACTTCAGATGGAGGCACTTGCCCTTGCTCTGGCACATTTTTCACCTTCTGACTAGTCCCAGCTACTTCCATCTGTAGCTGGTCTGTACTCACAGACTGCATTCACAGTACAGTACAAAAAATTGCTGGTTTCTCCTCATAATGATCTGCTGTGAGTGATGCAAGTGATAAAAGGACAAAGGGCACATTCATGTCTCTACATGCTGTATCAATTCCTCTAAATTAGGAAAATACTCTCTCTCCTCCCACATAAAATGAGTGTTTTTGATTTCTCAAGGAAATGAGGAAAGAAGGAGGCTATGAAAGGCACGGAATAAATGTAAGACAGTTCAGCAGAAATGAATGTATGCTTTTCAGTCTCTGTCATCATAATTTAAAATCATCCCCCCCCCCCCCCAAAAAAAGTACAGTACAGAATTGTACTGAATTAAATATTACCCCCTCAGGTATCAGACAAAGAGGGATGGAAAATCTATAACAGAGGCAAAGCCCTAAAATGTAGCAGAGACGTGAGGGAAGCAGGAGCAAGTGGATTTTACTCTCGTCCATATGGAGAAAACACTGATGCAAAAACATGAGAGTGAGGTTCTGAAGAAAAAAACACATTCAATCTCAAGAAGAAAGCTGTTCTTCTAGAAGCCCTCAATACAGCCAGAAAAAACACATGATCTTGCATGTATTTTTCTCCAACTACCAATAGCATAAGGTATATAAAAGTTGCCCAGGTGCACATTCACTCTGACTTTGAGAATGCTCCTCATTTTACCATGATGAATCCTCACAAATTACTGTTTTATGTCAAATCTTATTTCTCCACCATTGTTTTGCCCCTCTTGCACTTTCAATAAGGCCAGGTGTTCACCCTGAATGCTGTTGTGCACACACACATCCTGAGAAAGAAAATCCACTAGGCAACACATAAGAGAAGAAAAAGTATTTCACCTAAAGGAAGGTGAAAAGATGGTAGCAAATTATTTCTTTTCTAATCCACTCTAAAAAGGCCTAATTCCAAACAGATGCGGACCTTCAGATTAAAATCTCTCCTGTGACTCCCAATTTTACATTCATAAGCCTTACACAGAAAGTAGTTCATAATAATAATGTCTGGCTCACTCATTAACACCTCAATCAGTCATATTAGATTTGGTACTAATCCAATGTTTCCTCGGAAATCTATGGAAAATTTAGTTTTCCGTGACATAAAATCCAGTTGTAACTTACATTTATCTCTGAGGAGTTCAACCCAGATGACTGATCCAATCAGAATCGCTCAGATTAGAAAGAGATTTATTTGATGAAAGAGTAAAATGAAGAAAATAATTTACCTATTGGGAGAAAACAAACTGAAGTCTGTTTAGATTTATTTTGTGAATATGTGAGCCCCCAATGTTGAAATCTGACCACCCCTGCTAAAGGGCTGGCTATTATAGGAGGACTAATATTGCATGTTCATCTGTACTGGCTGCTAAGGATACAACACAATTACTGAGAGCAACTGGGAACACAGGTCCCTGGAAAAAAACCTAAAAGGTTCATCTACATTTTTCTTTGCATGCTACCAAGGCTCCAACAACAGTCCTAATTTCCCCTAACATGAATCCAGCTGCTTATGTTTTCTGTAGGCTAATGCACAGGATTCATTTCCTCTTGGAGGAATCAATCCTGATGTAATTTGATGAGCATCTCTCTTAACATCAGTACCCCCTTTAGCAGCTCATCCTGTCTCCCTCTTCCCTCTGCATTCATTCCTCTCCTCATGCTGACTTTTAGGCAAAGGTAAAACAGTTCACTGGGAGGTACTGTGAATCAGATGATGAAACCAATCTGGCTTACAGACAGCAACAACCCCTCCTTGTTTTTTTTTAACTGTTTCACCTCACCCGACACAAGACCACAGACGATGCCCCTGCTGTGACAGTATGAACAGTTGCACAGCTGAGAGCCAGAACAGGGGCAGGAATGGCAGAAGGAGATGTAGGATTGTGTTGCTGAGAGATGAGCACATCAAACTCTGCCCCTAGTAACCCCAGGTCACTGCAGACTTAATAACAAGCAAGAGAAAATTCACTGATAAATAAGTTAAAACAATACTGGACCAGTACTAACCCTTGGGGGGACACCACTAGTGACAGGCCTCCAACTAGAGGTAGAGGGCAACTCTGCAAACAGCCTGGCTCTGGCATCTCGATACACTTTGTGTGTATGGACAGGCTGATGCTGGGTCTCTCATAGCCCTCTCTTTTCCAGGCTGAACAAGGTCAGCCCCCTCAACCTCTCCTCACAGGGCAAGTGCTTCGGCTCTTGATCATCTTGGTGGTCCTTTGCTGAATGCAGTCCAGTTTATCCATGTCTCTCTTGTATGAAGGGAGCCCAAACTGGATGCTGTTTTCTAGATGTGGTTTAACAGCTGCCAACTTGAAAGTGATAATCACTTCTCTCAATTCACCAGCTCTCCTGCTACTAAAGGTCCAGGATGCCGTTGGAATTCTCAGTGTCAGGACACACCGCTGTCCAACATTCAGCTGACTGTCCTCGAGGATTCCCAAATCCTTTGCCACAGACCTGACCCCCAGTCAGTCAGTCAGTCCCCAGCCTGTAATAACTGAATGTCCTCATCTCTGAGCTGGGTGCTGGGCACCACAGCCTTTCTGAGTGACACAACCTGAGCAGGCACCAAGGGCAAAGGGGTGAGATCAGGATGAGATGCTGAAAATGTTTTGCCTCATCTGACACAAGCCCACAGACATGTCACTGGAAAGAGGTGTAAAGATATACTGAGATGGCATCAGTTCACAGCTCCCAAGCTCAGTATTTGGAACACATTCAGCTTTGGGGAGAATTTAGAACATCTCAGTGGGATGTTTTTGTTTATGAGCCCCTTCACACTTTCCTAAGCATCCTGTGATGTAGACATGTGGGTATAAGAATCCCCATTTAAGAGGGCTGTATTTGGGATACTTTTTGGGAGGGGTCTCCTCCTCTTGCAGCCTTTTTGGATCCGGAGAAGTCCCACCAAATGTACACTTCGAAGATGGAAGAGGCAGAGGTGATTCAAGCAGCAGAAGGGTGAGAGGTTTTGGAGAACAGTGGGGGAGTTGGTGGGGCAGCGTCACTTCAGAAGAGAGCAGAGATGGAGATTGAGTCACCTGTGCTGAAATAGTGCAAGAAAGAGCAGAACAGAAAAGAAGCTGCCAGAGAGACCTTCACCTCTATTCCTCAAAAAACCCTTTCAGCCACAGTGCAAGAATTACTTCTGGAAACCCTATTAGTAAACTGAGTAAGCAATTCATAATCATTGATACAACATTTCTGTGAGGTAAAGAAAACAAACACCTGCCAATGACAGGGCTACTCACCACTAGCCTGGTTTCCAATCATTTACAATGGATAACCTGCTTTTAAGTAAAGCAGGCACCAAATTGCCTGGAAATCAGACAGCCAGTGCCATGTCCAACCCAGCAGAAAGTTTGTCTCCATAGAATGAAATACATAAAAGCCAAGAAACCAAGTGAGATATTGCCTAAATTAGTCAGTCAGAGACGGAGTCAAAGAGAGGAACAGCTGCCATGCTCATGATTTGATTCCCAAAGAGAAATCCCTGCTAGGATTTCCCAGGCCTATCTCTTGCAGAGTTGGACACCAAACCCTTCCATTTCCATTCAATCATGAGCAGATGTGACTGATACTTCTCTCTGCTTTAAAAATTTTACAGACCACCAGTGCCCAGTAGCTGATCAGAGAATCATGGAATGGCTGAGGCTGGAAAGGACCCCCATGCCAAAGCAGGGACAGCTACAGCAAACAGACAATAAAATCATTATGGAACCATTTTACACTTCCATTAAAAGAAACAGAACTAAAAACACACATTATTCTTACAGCAAATGCAATGTGAACCCGTAAGACCACATATAATAAAACCACTGGAAGATGTTTTACATAGAATATGATGGTAATTAAATTCCCAACTCAGCAAGACAGTGAAAACAAGCTACCTTCACTCCCATGGCTAAGAGCAACAAGTCCTAGTGTCTGAATTTTTACTGAAATTAAAAGGCACATCAGCTAAAGTAACAGGCACCCTAAAACTACAGTGTTTCACCAAAGATCCAAAATTCCACTAGATTGAGATGTAACTCATGAGATTAATCATTTTCAGACTGAAAAAAAAATAAACTCAACCCAAATCCCATGAAAATTAATAAAGTTTTAAATAATAATAGTGGGTTTGCAACATAAATTTATCTCATGGCCCAAAACATCAAAATCTTGGACCAAAGCAGAGACCTCTGAACCCAGCAGAAGAAATATCAGAGGTTACTAAAACAATTCATATTGCAGGGTGGATAGCACATATCCTGTACACAAGTATTAATATTTAATGTAATATATTGTAACTTGCTTTTACTTCAACATCCTATAATGGCCTTAGTTTCCCATTTCACTCTCCAACGATGGAAATTATTGTATAGCTGAGGTATTGCCATTTATATGGAAAAGGATTGCTGAAGTCCACTGGAGTTTTGGATTGCCAAGGAGGATGGGAGAAGACTTCAGATCCCAGCCTCCCAAACCATGGCTAAGTAGTTAAAGACAGGCAGCTCTTCAACTGAGTAATAAATACAATTATTTATTTAGGTCCTAAAAACAGAACACAAGAAATCAATAATATAACTGTTAAGAAATTACAACTTGCCTCAAAAAAAGTCGACCCCAGTAAATGAATCTGTTCAGAGAAGGTCTGCAGAAGAGGTAATTGTCCTAATGTCCTAATGTAATCCTGTGGCCACCCTCTTGCACCTACTACTCCTTGGGAATGGACAAACTACTTATTCTAGCACAAACTTGAGGCCTAATTCCTATGCCCCAATAAGGCTTCAAAGAGGACGCAAATGCAGTGAAGAGCAAAGCACAGATTCCTGTTAGTCGGTCAGTCAGTCTTGGCATTTGATGTCCTACTATTGGGCAGCACATTCTTGCAAGGGCCTGCTGGAGTAAGGACACAAAAACCCTCCTCCACACATTTTGGATGGTGCTTTACTAAAACAAAAATGTCTCTTTGGACTTCTCTGCCCCCTTAAGAGCTTTCAGACAGAACCCTACAGTCCGACGTCTACACTCCAGAGGACAATTTGCCTGAACTACCTGAAATCTGCCTCACTGGTGTGGTCGGAGGCACCATTTGCTTGTGCCTCACTGTCACAGGTCTGACTTGTGCTGAGGGAGCTGTCATAATGGAGGTGCTAACACAGAGGTAGAAAACAGATTACAGCAACAGGAAGGGCTAAGTGAAAATTCTCCTTTGCAGAGTGCATGTGCAGTAAGAATCAATGTGGTTTCTGCTATAAAGACCAAAACCAAGAAAAAAATTGCTTGCAGCCTAGGTGGGGGACGGCAACGCTCTACGTGCTGCTAAGGAGAGTTCTGGAATTGAGAGCCCTGGGTCTGGACTGGTAACTAGAGAAGCTCCATTCTTGTTTGGCATCAGGCAAGCTACAGGATTTCTCCTGTTCCTCCCTCTGTGAATATCCCCTCAGTATCCATGCTGTGGCTGGCACAGGATGAAGGCACGGCCCCACGGGAGATATTCTGGGCTGCAGAGCATGCAATCCCACTGACTTCAAGGGGAGGTAAACAGGAAGAGAGTTTGTGCCCATCTTTGATTTCAATTAACTGTACTGACTAATCCCTCTAGCTTCATAATTTGAACTCAATTCCTTGCACTGTCTCCTCTATCTGTGGCCATGTGCACCCATGTGTCATCCTGGCTTCTCATCAGTCTCCTTTTGTACACGACTATGGTGCGATAACAGCTAGCTGTAGCTTTGCTTTTCTCCTTCGTCTTCTTTTTTTTCCTAGAAACTGCATTGCACTTTCCCCTTTTAATTCTGTTCCTCTATTACTGTCAAGTCATTTCAAACAGCACTGCCTTCATGCCAGTGCCAAGTTACATATCTCCATCCCTCACTCTGTGATTACTGGTTTCAAAAGTCCTGAGCCTACTCCATAGGCTCAGGGGGGCAGGGAGGCAGAGATCAAGTTTAAGGAGATCAATAGGTTTTTCTGAAAAACAGCTTTATTCTACATTGAAAATATAATGTTCTCAACTCTTCTGGACACTGAACCAAGTCTGTAGCATAACTCATTTACCTGCAAGTGAAATGAAACCTTTATTTTATTAAAAATACTTCTAAAAGGGCATCAGGTAGTATTCTAAAAAATATAAACATAAATAATCTAAGTTTTTTAAGTGGATTCCCTCCATATGGAATATGTTCATGGTTTCTCATAGAAATGTCATTAATTCTAACAGAATTTCTGCAGATTCTATATAGCAGGGGTTTTTTGTTTTGGTTTGGATTTTTTGTAGAAAAGATACATTCTAAATTTGAGAGAATATTTGTTTGATGCTTTACCTTTACTTGTTTACAAAACCTAGTCAGTTACATTCTGAGACGGTCTAAAAACAGCATGAAGTGCAGAGCTGTGAGTGCTGCGTACCTGTGCACACACACCCCTTCCATAGCTCCCAGGTAAGTGCACTGTTATCAGTTTCAAGTTACTTGCCTTAAGGATAAACACGGGGAGGGTGATGATTTTTCGGAGTCACGTTTAGCAGAGCTGAAAGGTAAGGGGTAACACCCAGCTACTTCATACTTTGAGTGTTACAAAAACACAACTGAAAGATAACCCTAAATCACCCCTCCAACCAAATACTTCACCCTTTCAGAATGACGCAGAAGTTTAATTTCCACTGATGAGTGACCTCGAGACTGTTGTATATCCCCCCCGCCCAATGGCAGCGATTCCCCTCACTGGCAGAATAAAGCGGGTCTATAAATAACTTCAGAGGGAATTGTCTCTCCCCTCACGCACTGCAGACAGCTGTTTACAGAGATCCCGACTCCTTATGCACTGCGTTGGCCCAGCTCTCATCGTACTGTTTCCTTTGCTCTTCCCAAAAAAGCCTGGGACGATGCGGTGCAGGTACCATCGGGGGGACCCTCCACTGCTGCAAACGCCTGTTCCCACAAGTTGAGGCTGCCGGCGGCAGCAGCCGAAGCGCGATCCCGGGGAAATTTCTCAGGGCAAGGGGGTTGTGATCTCGTATAATCCGTCCTTAAGCTCCACGGTCCTGGCTGATTCTCGGCCCCGGGAAACCCCTCCTCCCTACCCCGGAGCCCGCAGCCGCTCCGGGGCCCGCGCATCGCATCCCCGCTCGCCCACCTGCAGGGGCTGGCGCGGGGCCGCGCAGGGACACGCGTGGGGCGCCCCGCACCTGCCCACAGCCCCCGGCGGCGGGGCGAGACAAAAGCCCGGCTGGCTCACCTCCTTCAGCTGCTCCAGCTCCTGCTTGAGGCCGTCATACTCCGCCTCCAGCTCATCGTACTGCTGCTTGAGGGTGAGCTTTTCCTCCAGCACCACCAGCCCATACTCCGCCGCCTGGATCTTCTCGTGGGTCGTCTCGGAGAGCTCCCGGGTCAGCCGCTCGATCTCGCTCTTGTAGTGGTCTGCGCCCTGCAGCACCTCCTCCGCAGCCATAGCCCCGCCGGCACTGCCGTGCCGCCGAGCAGGCAGCCGGGGGGCGGGCGCGGCCGAGGGGCGGCACCGGCACGGCCGGCCCGGGGCGGC
>WAAE01026323.1:32711-64819 GCA_013400495.1 Nicator chloris
CGCTGCCCGGGAAGGCGGCGGCGCGCTGGAGGCCGGGGCGGCGAGCGGGGCGGCCGGGAGCGCGCCTTCGTGCGGCGGCCCCCGGGGAGATGCTGCTGCTGGCGCCCGCCTCCTCCCGCGGCGCCGGCACCGCCGCCTCCCTTCCACACGGTCCCTCCCCTGCGCTCTTTAAGATGACAGCGTCCTCGGGTCTGGCATTGCCGCCGGGCGGGAGGGGAAGCGGCGCGGCAGCAGCAGCAGCGGCAGAGCTGGCCCCGGCGCGCCGGGATGTCGGCGCTGCGGCTGCGGGGCTGCTCCCGCCCAGGCCCCCTCCCTGCCGGTCCCCTCCTGCCCCTCCGCCGCCGTGTCAGCGCCTCTCGGTTCTGCTCAGCGTGCTGCAGCCATGGCCGCAGCGGCGGCGGTGCGGGTATAAGTAGAAAGGGAGATGCAGCCCAACAAACTGCAGGAGCGGGGGGGCGGCCGCAAGTATTCCCCTGCTATTTCGGGAAACTGGGAAAGCAGTTACCTGCTCTCTTCCCTGTCCTCGGTCAATGAGTGCGTTTAGGTATGGTCAAGGCAACCTGAATGCGAAACATCAGCGGGGTCGGGCCACTGGGCTAGGGCTGCTCTTCCATCACCATTAGCACAAGGTCTCAGTGCCACTGATTAGACAGCAGGACAAGACTGATTCAGCTCAGATGCGGTCACACCATTGTTTCTCTGTCAAATTAACCGGAGGACCTGATGCATAGATTATGTCAGTTTTATGCTGGCTTTATGCTGGCTGCAGAAAGACAGATGCTACTTGTCCAGCATAAAATTGGAGTGGTGCAGACAGACAGTAACTGATCTCTTACAAAGCCTGCCAGTAAAAAGTTAACACACCAGATTAGATGCATTTTACATATTTGAACTGGAAGACTGAGTTCATCCTGGATCAATGTCATAGCCTTTTTTTTTTTTTGTACTCAGAGTCCTAAACTCCAATTTACTGTTTTCTTCAAACTATGGCCTGCAAATAGACTTGAATTGATAATGGGTCAAGTTTTGCTTTAAGTACTAGTAGGACCTGTTTTTCACGTTTTACAGACTTTTTTATTTTTACATTTACTGCTTTAAAGGTTGACAGTTGAGTTAGAATTTCCAAATGGAGGTGTTTGTTTTAAATAGAAGTTACCTGTAAGAAGATGGATGTCACTGCCCACCAATGCAGCACTGTACTGGAAATCAAAGACATAGATTCCCTTTCTTGCTGACCTGGTAATGTGATTTTAAACAAGCCACATTCCCTTTCTACCATGGCTTCCCCATGACTAAGAAATAGGTAAAAATTATTAGACTGCTCAGCAAAATTCTTTGAGATCTAGCACTAACACTAGTTATACAATATATACATACAGTATATGGCATATATCAACTTCATAAATATATATGCATGCACACATAACTAATACATTGTAATCCAGCCAGCACAAACACTTTTCATTGCCTAGAGAGCATACGTGGAAGAAGCAAGCAAAGTTCTGTCAACTTTTAGCTTGAAAACCACTTCCGAAATGCACATTTTTTTAAAAATTCTACTGTAGAAGCAAGTGTGAATATTAATAGGAAAGAAACAAGTGTGAATATTAATAGGTGAGAAGAGTGTGGCTCTCATCAATGACTGAATGTGAAAAGAGAGAACATCAGTATCCCAACTGTAATTCCCATGATACAGCTAACCTCAATATCCTTTTCTTAAAAGACAATGAGAGATTCCGCAAATCAGAAGAAAAAAAATTCAAAGGAGAAGCAAAATGTTGTCTCAAGAGCTTTTACAAGTTCTAGTCTAGTTGTCTTTCTCAACTTTGCACCTAGGCCACTGTGCAAGGAAATGTTTATTGAGCACAGGAATGGATCAGAAAACAAACATCTTTGAGACCAGTGCTAAAAATGAGTGCTTGGGTCTAGGATAGTGTGGAAACTGGCTGAAGCAACAGGATACCTACAGCTAATCAAGCCTTGGCATATCACCACTTAATATCATTTGGTTGACAATCTCACTCACAACCCAAGGGCAGCCTCAGCACATGTCTGAACATCTGCACCCCAGAGGGGAAATCTGGTGTTTTACAATGTGTCAGTTTTTCTGCAACACCTCAAAAGAAAGTGCAGTGTGAAGGGCAGGTGTGGTGGGTGCCCTGTGCAGCAGTGCACAGTGACTGTGAGTTCCTCAAGCTATTCTGAATTGAAAACACCAAGATGCTCATGATTTGCTGTGACTAGTGCCCATTTATCCATCTTCTTGCCTCCTAAATGTAAGCAATGTCAAACTTGCTTCTTTGGTGATATTTGTCTTTGTTTTAAAAATCTACTTCTTTAAAAGTCTTCTTTGAAAAGTCTCCAGTTGTCAGGGGACTTTTGTTGTCAGCTGTCAGTTTCTCTGCACTGACTACACCTGGGCTGGGCAGCACACACATGGACACATTCAGACATACATATTTAATTGAGTGAATCCCACCCTTCACTTCTCTATCTTTTTTTAGGCCTAAAAATCAGCACCTACATTCTGTTGTCAAGATCCTCCATCTGTATTTATAATGGCCTACTAAGGTCACTGATGGATCTGAAAAATATTGAGGCTCCTTTCCCTGTTATCAGGAGCTCTGGTTTTGGCTGATTCCTGACTCTGTGGAGATGAGAAAAGATGGATGATCTTACAATATAAATAGCATCTAAGTTTTAGCCAAAGTCTTCAGTAAAGAAGGAGGTGCTGCAGCATGACCCAAAGGTGGTCATTCCCTAGGGATTATCTCATAACAGAGGCAGTGGGACCTCCTTTGATGGAGATCTCTGGCTTTCTGGAGTGCCTATGATAAACTATGGATTCAAGTTACTGTACAGCAGTGCCAGCAAAGCTCTGGTCTCAGTCACAGTTCTGGTACCTTTAGGAGCTCACTTACCAGTGCAGATAGCCCTAAAACAATTATGTTGGCATTTTCAATAATTCCACTGCCCTGGTGTGATCACCTCACGCTGGTTTAAGTTCTGCTACAATACTCTTACATTTTCTGCCCCCCAAGCTCAAAAAGCATGGCCTGGTCTTATTAAAGGTTGGCATATCACCCTGCATTGTTATCTCTCCTTCATTTTGCCCTGTGCACCACCTTCACATGAATATTTCAACCAAGTCTAAAGTAATTTCATCTATATGTCATTCCACATACCTTCATAAAACAAGCTTCATTCTGATTGCATCCATTTCATGGGCATGAAACTGAATTCCTTTGAATTCCTGACATATGATACTAGTGGATTCCTAAACTAAGGATAATATGTTCCAGTACTGATTACACATTTTTTTAGACAATCAGATATTCAAGGACAGGGAAAATTATACAATTCAAATCTTATACAAGAGATTATTTAAATTTTAGATCATTTAAGAAGCATTTAATGACCTACATGAAATGAATTATTGGTTCTATGCCTTAGTGACAATGCAGCTATAAAAGCAGCCCGTACTGTATGGAAGAAGGCTGAATCTGCACCCACAGCATGCACAGACATCCCTGTGAGTCCATTTGTATGGAGCATCTCAGAGCAACAGAGCCCAAATCTAAGCAACTGCTAATTAGCAGTGTTTGGCAGGCTCACCAGAGTGGCTAAAGGGGGAAAAAAAAACGAGGAAAAAGAAAGGTATGAGGACCAATCTGTCATTGTTAATGAAAATGGCATTGATTTCCTGAAAGGGAAAAGAAGGGAAAAGTGTTGCAGCGTGGCAGGATGGTAGAAATGCTGCAACCTTCCTCGAAGTGTCTCCTTCAGAAGCCGCTCGGAGTAAGGCCACAGGAACAGTCATTTCCAGTCCATGCACACACACATCACAGATAGCTCAGCAGAGGACAGAGAGCAAGGGCCTTTTGTATGAAGTTCAGTGCAGATTTATTGCGTCCACCACGCCGAAGGGAGCAGGGACAGAAGACCCAGACCGTGCGGTGCTCAGTGGGTAAGGAGGGGTCAGCGGCCAACGGGGCAGTACAAAGGGCAGGGCAAGGGGCAGTGACCTATAGAGGGGATGAGGGATGAACAATTGGCGTGTGCTGGGCCAACTGGCCAATGGGGGAAGCAATCCAAGGTAGATTGGCAATAGTTCTGCAGGGCACCACGGGGGAAGTCTTTTCTTTCGGCCTAGGTGGAGAAGCTCTATGATAGATTCTTCCAGGGTAAAGCCTGGAGGCTTCCCTGAGGGGTTCAAAGGTTTCCACAGAAAAGCTCTATGGGAACTGTGCTGGCACTGGTTTGGAAAAAAACAGGTAGCTGTTACACTGCCAAAGCTTCATCTTTCTTGAATACTGAATATAAGCACCACCTTTGTAATGAATGGCCAGCCTAGAGATAAAAGGGAAACATTGGGAAGAAAATGAAATTTAAAAGGATATTTCAAGATCCTAGTCCAATAGAAATGGTAATAGGTTTTAAGAAAGTTATTTTATGGAGAATGTTAAGAGAAACTAAACACAGGAGCTAATAAGCAATAATGCATATAATGAAAAGTAATAATGTTTCTCTGATTAATGAATGTCAGTATTCAGAAGAAAGGCTTTCAAACACCAGTGTCCTTATGCGAGTCCTCTATGAACTGCCTTTAAAGGATATGCAAAGGTAAATAATTTTAATTCTTTTTCAAGCCTATTATTGGGTGGACTTAAATGTGATATACAGGAAACTGTAATTCCACCAGATAATTTTGGGCTCCAAAAAGCTGGAGGTTCAAAACCACTTGTGTAGAACATATGGAACCTGAAAGGAAAATAGAGTAAAACAGGACACTTCAATAAGGAAATCAGGGAAAAGGGCTGCACAAAAATGGTTTGCAGGATGTTTTGTGTGTAGTGAGCAGGGGTTAGAGAATCAAAAATGAGTTTTACAAGAAAACTACAAAAAATAAGTGTAAGGACATTTAGAAAATGCAGTAAGCAATAACTAAGCAACTGATATTTGCATATAGAAAAGCTACAGACTACAGCAAAGAAAGTGAATTATAACTGTTATACTGAATAGTATCATTTCAGCCTGAAAGAGTGTTGGTTTCAGCAAGTGTTGCACATGGGTCTTGGTTCAGCTCCACAAATGTAAGCTGAGCCTTTTAACTGACAGCATTGCCCCCAGGCTCAAGATCCAGGACACTGCTCTTCCATCCTATGCAGACTCAGAACACAAATAAAAAATGGCTGAAAGGAGCACAGAAGAGATTAATATTCCTATTTAAACTACCGTGCACTTTCCTGTGACACAGGGAAGACCTGCCCACTAAGAATCCTTTGTCCAAACTTGTCAGCAATTTAGCCTAGATAAATCAGTGTCACAGTGTTCCTTACTGAATAGATGTAAACCTCGGAGGAGAAGGGCGAACATGGTTTATCTCAGATATACAGCAGAAATACTCCAAAAACTGCAAGTAGCTGGAGTGCTCCTCGGGGCCTGCCTGCTGCCCACAGTCCCTGGCTCTCCCTGCTTTGTAACGGCCACTCCCTCCCACTTCATCTTCTCACAGTCCCCATCAGCCCAGCTACAGCCTGGGGGCTCTGCCCCACTGACATCCCAGACCAGTGATCTGAGTGCTTGAGGGGTGCCAAACTGCCCACCCCCTGCTCCCCAGCACCCTGGGTAAAGTTGTCACACCGTGGCCAAGCTGTCAGCAATGACCCTCCTGAGGTGGGCAAAGCACCTGTGGGAATGACCAAAGGAGTTTTCTGTCTGGAACACCTGGTCCCTCCAGAGCAGAGGTGCCCGAAGCCTCTCACGGCTGCTAACACCCCCAGCCAGCTGCTGTCCTCAATGCCAAAAGGGACAGGACAATGCCCTCTTTTCTTGGCAGTTCTGTTCTGGCACTTTTCAAGCCCTCTGGTTTGTTGTGTTTTTTTCCAGACTCTCACAAATCAATTTCTCAGTCATCTTTAGTGTGTTTCTGGGAAGTGAAATGAGGTTATACATTATTCCTCCAGTCTCCTTCTTCCTTTTATTACGTCAAGTCACCACCAATATCTTTGGGGTAAGTGGATGTGCAGAGCTGCTCAAGTTCCTGTGCTTCCTCCTACCACCACAGCATGGGCAAAAGCAGCTGGCAAAACCAAAATAATAGGTAGATCTCACATTTGAAATGTGATCTGACTATAAAATAAGAACCAGACTGCAGGTTATGATCCCATTTTGTCGAGTTTTCCTCCTCAGAAGTCATTAGCATGAGAGAATGAATTTCTATATAACAATGTCTTGTCTAGAATCCGCAGTGCACCTATTAAATATGGCTTCAAAAACCACTTATTTCTCCTAAAGCTAGCATTTGCCTTACATTCCTTATTGTGCATCAATGACTAAAAACATTTACAGACAGTGATCGCTGAGAGAGAAACTGAAATTTTTATGTGGAATCTAATTCTAATGCTGTGTTGGTATTGTGAAGAAAATTTGATTCAGATACTTTAAAAAGCATACGATTTAGTGATTTCTTTCAAGAGCTCTAAGCTAATACTTCAGCACTCAGCTTCTAAACAGACATTACAATGAATTCAGAACACACAACACAAAGAAAATTACATTACAGTTCTATTAAGTGAGTGTGGCATTTGGGAAAGATGCCAGGTTTATGATACTATCCTATAAACTTGGATTTTGTTAGGTTTTTATCAAAACACCTAATACGGAATGGGTGGTGTGTATTCAAAACACTAAAACAATGCATTACAAAGGCGGCATCTGGATCAAAGCTACAATTATTTTCCTCAGATAAGAGAGGAGTCAAAGTCCAATTAGGAGATTAAGATCTTGAACTGGAGACTGACTTCCGCTGAAATTTTCCCAATCAATTTTGGTACATCTTGGATTAAGTCATTGTTCTATGACAAAGCAGAGTACAGCAAACTTAACTACTTTAACATCCTCTCTAGAACTTTTTTCTATAATTGTATTTATACTATAAATGCTTCTTATAATAATCACATTATTCAACCTACAGACATGAATTGCAATAGCTGAAACAGGTACGGTATAAAATTATTTAATGTGAATTCTGTATCATGACATCTAACCCTTTAAAAATTGAAACCCATAAAACTTTCTGTAGTGGTTTGAGTGCCTACTAGAATTATTCACTCTTTTTCTGCTGTGAGACAGGATTAGGAGAAGAGCCAAGCAGGCTCAAGACTTAAAGGGTATAAAGAAACTTTATTTAAACAGAACTGAAAGGAAAGAAAAAAAAACAATATGAATCAGAGTAAGACTTTCAGAACACTTCCCCGCCTCCCCCCCCGCCCCCAATCTTCCCCTCCTTCCTACAGACAATGTATAGAGACAAAACTTGGGACTCAAGTCAGTTTATCACTTCTAAAATAGTTTCTCATCAGTCCTTCTGGGGAGAGGAGTCTCTCTAATCATGCTATGGAGACTTTTTACAAGAAAAAAATTGTTCTCTCGTGGGTTTAAGGTCACAGCGAACTAGCCGCCCGAGAAAGGAAAAAAAAATCTGTTCGCGGTGTGAAAAGTCCCTCCCATGCTTTGCAGCTTTCTCAACGCTGCTTTTCATGGGCTTTGCAACTTATTGGGGTGCTATTTTAAGGATGAGCTGCCCTAGCATAAAAGCAAGTTCTTTTCATTCATCTCTGGGAACAGAAGTCCTCCCCTTTCACTCCCGGGGCAAGGTTTCTCATTTCTCTCATCTCTCTCTTTTTCTGTTTAAGCTTATTGAATTACAGCTACTTCAACATTTGTTCGCTGCAACACCGGTACCTCTGCTCACTACTAGAGGACGAATGCTACACCCCCCAATGCGTTACATAAATTTACAGGGAAAAAACGAAGTCTGATATACTACTATAGCTTCACTAAAGAACTCTAAACTAAGAACAAGGCATCCCCTTAATCCCCTCTCAGCTAGAATTTGATTCCTTCTTTACTGACTTGAGCGTCTCATGCAGTTCTCTCCACCTGTCCCCACTCTTTCCTTTTTTCTAATTCGGGAGAGAACTGGTGTTCGCCAGTCTACCGGTTCTCAAGTTTTATCAATTAAAATAGTCTTTATAGAGTTGTGCAACGCTGAAAAGTCGATCTCATCCAAGCTCTGAACAGAGAGATGGCTCACCCTGTCTGTACGTGGTCTCTGCCGACACTGTACGGGCTGTGCTGGCTGCTGGCTTTACTCAGCGCCTGCCTTCAAGCGCAGTGCTGAAACAAGAAAAGCTGCTGTTGCTGGCTCTGTCCCTCAGCCCGCTAAAAAACAGCTAAGCAAACGAAGTCCCTTGCGAGCCATGCCGAGGCAGCCGTGGTTGCGCGGCGCCGTGCCGATCGCGCCGATGGCGGCCACGCAGTCCCGGCCCCGCGGCCGCTCCCGGCCTGGGATGGCGGCAGCCACTTCTGGCCCCGGCTGCTCCTCTCGGCGCTGGCCGCTCCCGGTCTGGCATGGCGGCAGCCAATTCTGGCCCCGGCTGCTCCCGGCCTGGGATGGCGGCCGCTCCCGGCCAGCACAGACCGGCGGGCTCTGCCGGGAAGGGGCCAGCACTGCAGCAGAGCCCGGCGCAGCCCGGCCCGGGCCCCGCCACAGGGGCCGCGCAGGCCCGGCCCGAGCCCACCTGTTCGAAGGCCGGAAGCTCAGAGAGTTTTTCCCGGGGTTTGTTTTACTTTTAACAGGTGTGTTTGCAGAGGCATATCCCGGTTAAACTGGTTGTCAATCAATGCAAAACCAGCGCACTTTCTAGGGGTATTTTCTTTGTGGTTTGTTTTGCTGTAATATTTTGGGCTATTTTCGTTTGCCTTATGCTTTCTGAGCCAGATCAAGACTGGCTGGTATTTTGTTCCAGATTTCCTTACAATCGAGAGCTTTATTCTTACAAAACCAAAAGAGGAAAAAAAAAATACTCCAACAGGTTATTGAATGAACTTCTGAGGTCCAGGAGAGATGGACTCTAACTAAACCCGTAAACTTGAAAAACATCATGAGCACGAAGCAGTTTCTAACCCTGCCCTTAGAGTCCCCAAAACATGACTGAATTCCTAGAGGTGTCCTGCAGGGGAACATGGTAAGGGTTTTTTGGGTAAAACATTTTTCTTTTAAAATAAAGTCTCTTCAATGCAGATATGTAGAAAGATGTTGTATTGTATTTTAACAATAATGTATCTAACTGGGAAACATTAATACAGTGTAAGATGAGAGTAAAACAATCCTATAGTGCCAGAGCTTTTCCTGATATGTGCTACCATTTGGGAGGGGGATAAAGTTAATTGGGAAATTCTGTGAAGTTGTCTTGGTAGGCTTTTTTTATTCCTCCTCAATGATCAGGAGTTTCTGAAGGCACAGCAGATGGAGCTTGGCATGGGGAGTATACAAAGTGGGGATACAGCCACCTTTGGGTGCTGAGTGCTAGCCTTGCTCACAGCAGTTCCTGGTACAAGCAGGGGGAAAGGCAAGAGAGATTGCTGCCATTTGCCTACCTTTGTTTGCCCAACTGGGCAGCAGAGGATCAAAGGAGAATAAGAGAAACAGTCAAATTCTTGCCAGCAGTGCACGAAATTGAGAAGAGAAATAACAGATGGTAATTCCTTTGATACAAGGAACCCATCTGCTACTGCTCCCCCTTATGAGCTGCTGGGGATACTGTGTGGAAAAGCTTCAGAAACACTCTGTGAGAGGCAAATGTGAGTGTGGGTGACATGGGAGAAGATGGAAGAGAGAGTAGCTCTGCTTATGGAAAGGGACATTACGAGAAGAGAGCTGTCCTTCTGCTCAGCTCTTGGTAAGTCCCAAAATAGGCTTGTGAAAAGTTGAAGCAACTCAGTTATATAGGACAACATGCAGAGCAGCTGCTCGCTGATGTCCCACATTGAATACATGAGTGAGAATAGCTTGTGAAAACCTGGCTGCAAGGAACATCCACATGAAGCTCATACAAGAGCTGTGGTACCAGGCTGCACAGTCCTGCAGAACCGCTCACTTCTGCTACTGACTTCATCTCTGATCACCTCTCACTCTTGCCTGCTTTGATGAGCAGAGGTAATATATCTTGATATTACATAACACTGATGCCTGACAACTACCATTTATTATTCCTTTTAAAATTAATAAGTTCATGAATCTTTCTGCTTTTCAGGCTGTCTGAGAACACAGGCAGCTGCTATCATCACATTTATCTATGGGATATGAATGGAACAATGTCTGAGAACATGGGGATGTCAACTTCCCTGTAAGAAAGATGGTAGTCTAGAGCATTCAGTACAACCATAGAAAAATAAATGTGGGCATCCGACCGCCTTCCTGCTTCTTTCTGACTGACAGCTGCAGTGCTGTCAGCTGCAGATCACTCAAAGCTGTCACTGACAGGCAACCGAAGAAATAGGAAACACCTTCCATACGAAGACACCACCATGGAGAAGACAACACAAGTGCCCAGCTAAAAGGAGGAAATCAAATACTAACCCTCCTCTCCTCCTTACTTTGCTTTATGAGCAATCCCTCTCCTTAATATTGTGAGAAAATGGCAGTTGCTACATTTTAAGGGATTTGACAATTTTCTGATAGATGGAGAGGGGAAGCTTGATTTGCAAACTTGTCACAGATTGTCTCTGCGAGAGAGAGAGTCATGTCAGAGTAGAAACATGTTTTGAAAGTGAATTAGCAGGATGTTACGGCAGGTGGAGGTGGTAGGGTGCCAGAGCCTTCCAGAAGCACCCCCAGCTAAGGAGTCGCTCCGTGTCACAGGCATGCTCTCACACAGACACACACACACACACTGGATAGCTTGTAAATCCACAGTCAAGCAGCGGGAAGGGTCTTCACATGGGGTTCCACGGAGGAGGTTTATTCCAGCCACACGTGAAGAGGTCCAGGGATGAAGACAAGGCACATGTGAGGGGCAAGAGCTTATACATGGGGTAGCAGGGGCGGAGTAAAGAACAGGGTCCAATGGGTAGAGGAGAAAGTGGTGCAGAGGCGGAGTAAGGGACTAGGAAGGCCAGTGGTGGGACGGGGGTGGAGGATTGCACCAAATGGGGACCAATGGGGACTCTGGGAAGGGAGAACATTCTAGGGAAGGGACATATAAGGGAGAGAAGGGGCAGGGAGGCCAACAGGCCAACTGGGGAAGGAGAACTGGGGTACATTTGCATGTCAACCAAAGAATCCTGGGAGAAGACTCCTTTTCCTCAGCCTGACCTACAGGGACTTATTTGATCTAGGGAACATCCCTCCAAGGGAGCACTGTGGATTCTGGTTTAGGAGGTACACTGGCCTCCACAGCAGGATGAGGGAATTGTTTTGAATATAGGAATGGTCAAGGCAGTCAAGTCTCTTGAATGACTTGTGTGGCCCTTAGCTGGCATCCTCAGACATCAGCCCACGGGAAGCTGGAACAGATAAGCACATACATACACTTCAAGGTTATCCAAAGAAAAGGACAAACAGAATATTTTTTTCATTGCCTTTTACAAAAAGCAGTTGTGATATGGTGTTAAATAAATATAAAACATGACTCAAACAGCCACAGACACACATTTATCTATACACTTGTTTATAAATAATGATATTACAGGAGAATCATGACTTTGCCTTGATTGAGGCATCAATTAGTTACTGAGCATCATGAGCTGTGGTTGATAGGATAATACAAATATAGTGAAGTGAGCCCTGGAATGGGCTGTGGACCAAAAAGCCACTGGAGAACAGTATCTGAAACTGCTGGGAAGGTGGTATCATAGAGAGATTTGCTGGTGGCCTATGTTGACATCCAGCCAGAAATCCCTTGATAGTACAGCATAACAGAGATTGGGGGGAGGCATTGCTTTGAAAACGTCCAACATCTCATGGAAGCAGATTTCTCCAGGTGGAACCATCACATGTTGGCATTGAGGTGCTGCCCATTGCCCAACAAAGAGACAGATAGGGCAGAGCAATTTCATGTTCCTCCAGGACTGGCTGTGCCAACTCACTGTGCATGCTGAAGATCCCAGGTAGTTCTCATGTGTGTGCCCTGTATGTATAGTGCAGCTTGTCCCTTGCTTGGGGAACTAAGTGGGTTGAGCTTGACAGTATCATATTGCTGTTTCTCTTCCACCTGTGATAGATGGGAAATAGAAAAATGGGGGGGGGGGGGAAGAGAAAGAGGGATGGAAGGCTGTCTTTGTCAGTATGACAAAAAGACAAAAACAAAATCAGAAAGTGTGTGGGAAACGTGGGAGACTTCAGTGACTGTCTGAGAATTGTGGGCAGATCAGAGACAGAACTGAGGGTGAAGGGAATTGTCCTCAGAGATGGCAATCTGCCATCTGATCCTTGTCAGTAATGTCTGGGGATATGATGCAGAGTGAAACGGGTCCTCCCTTCCTGTCCCTTTGGAAAACACAGCCAACAGTACCTTGCTGCTGCTATACTCATGGGAAATGGATGTCAGGAAAGGAGCTGCTAGGGATGACAAGCCAGCCGCCTGCTCTTCTGCGCAGCTCTCTCTTCAGTCTGGGTCTGTGTGTGCTCCAGATTCTCCTGTCTTGATAGAGGAGCTTGAACAAAAATATCGGGAGAAAACTTACTTGGATGACTAAGCACTAAAAAATGAAGTAAAAGACTTATTATAGCCAGCCTGATACATGACATGATGTTGAAAAATGAGATTATGTACGGGAAAGCTGTTGGCAGCCTAAGGGGAAAAGAAACCTCACTATCAAGCAAAGTTTCTTTTCAATTATTGCTATTAATAAGCTGTGGTTGTAATGATTGGATACAATAAATGTAGGCAGAGGTTGCATTAGCTGCTCTGAGACTCCTGATTTTCCCTCTCACCAATGATCTGCTTCAAGAGAAAAGCAAAGTGTAATATAGGAGCCCAAATTTTTCTGGTGGATTATTTCCCTGACCCTGTTCAGTGCACAGCATCACAAGCTGCCAGGCTGGCTCAGGAAGCTGGGAGGATGGGGATGCTGGGATGCTGGGATCAGGCAATGCCCGAGGCACAGCTCCCCAGACACCCTTCCACCTAAACTGACAGGCTGTCCCAATTCTGGACTCGTTTGAGTATGGCTAAACCGCTTCCTCTGACTGCAGTTAACCTCCACATGAATAAATGCTTCAATCTTTGGAGCGTGAGGTACTGACTGTCAGTGTGAATTTTAAAAAAGCTTTTAAAGAAAAAGGTCTCTGCAGTCTTTTGTTTCATTTTCTGCACATCACGCAGACCTGATGTTTTCAGTGAGTGGCTATGAATTAATGGTGTTTATTCCTTAGGAATAAGAACTGAAATAAATGACTGTGACTCTAAACAATCCATGCTGAATGTTGCAGACCTGCCAATACGTTTGAAAAATCCCATTTACCTGCTCCAGAGACTATTTCGTCATCTTAAACCACAAACCCAGCTCCATGCTGACACGCAGGGACAGGAGAGCACCTCAGTGCCCACGGTGTTTGGTCTCTCAAATGGCCGGGGCAGGTTTCTGTGGTAGAGAAACCACAGATGTGTTCCTGCACTTCCCACTGCATCACTTGCAGACATTTCTAAACAACAGGAAGCAACAGCCAGGGCCAGCTCATACCTACTGCAAGAATTATTTTCTATAGCCATGGATGCTTTACATTCCTGCTCTCTGTTCTTCCTCACAGGTTTATATGTCAAAAGTTCCCAAGAAGCTTCAATTGTGAAGCTTCCCAGGTTCCCTGAGAGTCAAAAAATCTTTTTTGGTCTTTGAGTAGCTTTATTTTTGTTAAATCCCCCTTTAACACTATGTAGTACTCTGTTCTGCATATTCCTCTTCTTTTTGTCCTCTCTCCATTCCCCTTTAAATTCTCAGCTTTCCTCAGGTTTCTCCTGCCACCCTATCACTGATACTATGAAGTTGTATAACAAAAGCTACACTTCTTTGCATGATTTAATTTCATATTTATACTGCAGAGAAGACAAGAAGTCCTGCAAAGCCATTAATAAAGTGAAAAATCACAGTGTATCTATATATAAACTCTAATCTAAATAATACTGTCATTGCTGCTGGGTTCGGCTGCCATGTACTGACAGAGCACTGATAAAACACAAATGGGATGCATCTCCATCCTTAAAAACACATATAAAAGACCTATAGACCAATGAGACCAATTATTGTTCACTCTGTATAATGAAATGTGCCAAAGCCAGCCAGGACTCCTTGTGAACAAATTGATCCCATGTCTCAGGTTTTTCTGGTTGCAGCATCAGAGGGGTTCTCGGACAGACCTTTCACTCGCAGCAGTTATTCTGCCATTCCTTGCAGCTGTCTTTATAGCCTGGTCTTGAAAATTTTGCTTGGACACTCCACAGGTAAGTCATGGAACCTACCTGTAGTCTCTGCCTTCAGTTTATAACTGAAGGAAATGGTTTGCCTGAAAATTTGGAATGCAAATAAGTTGGAAAAAACCAAATTCTTATGTTTACTTTTGTTTCTTTCACTCTAGGGTGCTGAACAACTGGAAGCAAACAGAAGGGGAGCAAAAAAAAAACACCTTCAAAGAGATGTGGCATGTAAACCTCTATCATTTCTGGGTTTGGGTGTTTTTATCCAGAAGGGTTAGTGCTTCAGAGAGACAGCATTTAAGTTGCTAGCCAGGAGTTACAGAAGGATCTGCCAGGACTGCCCAGCTAACAAAGCAGCAAGAGAAAAGCAGCGCAGATGAATGCAGAGCAGTGCACATGGTGAAGTGACCTTAATTCTATGTTCCAAACAGCGAGTCCTCATGTCAGCTTTTGTCACCAGGCATTCTCCTACGTCACTGCAGACAGCACTTTGCAAGATGAAGCTTTCTGTCCCCTGACCAGCAAAAAGACCAGGAAGGGAATATAAACTATCTTTTGGTACTCCATAAGGCTGTGATGTACCCAGTCTTCTGAGAGGCTCTCGCCACAGCAAAAATGAGATTTTACAACTAGAAAGGATACAGATAAGGAGAGTCAGATGGTTTCCTGTTTCTGACCCATCTGCAGTAGAAGAAAGCAAAAATATTTGGTTTCCTCATTTCGAAAAAAGAGATTAACTGAGGACACAGTTAATAAACATAAGTGACGTGGAGCAGGTAGCGAGGGAATGATTAGCCATTATTTTTCATGAGACTAGAACCATGGGGCACTCAATGAATCCATCAAGCAGCAGGTCAAAGACAAATGAAAAAAAAAAGCGCTTGCACATGTAGTGCCTAATTGCATTGCAGGACATAACATCCTCTTATTTTATAACATCCTGATTTGTTTGGATGCCCAAAGTATAAATAAATTCTGAAAGCTACTAGATGGGTTCCCAGAGGAAAGGTCTGTCAAAGACAGTTAGACAACATTACATAGATTCAATTTCTAGATGAGAAAGCTTCTAAACTAAAACTTGCTGGAAATTGGAGAAGTATCTTGGAAAAAATAAGCATCCAAGATTGCTTTTATGACTTTTTCTTTACTAGCAGTGGCTGTAGGAGAAAGACAACACATCAGATGGGGTATATGTCTACAGTGCAGCTGTTTGTCTTCTATTTCATCAGAATGACTATTTACAAAAGCCATATAGTCAGAAATGGGAAATCATATTAGAGTAATTGATATTGATTGTTTCCATGAGAACATCAAACATACAAAATAACACTATTTTTCCCTTAAAGAAAATCTATGTATCTTGAATCATAAAGAAAGTTCAAACTTTTAAAGTTGGAGGAGTGGAGACATGAGAACAATAGGAATTTATACAAGTGAGGGAAAAAATGAAAAACACAATGAAGTAGACCTGTGAGGTTCATATCTGCTCTCCAGTGAAATTGTGAGCTTTTCCATTGTTTGCAGCATTGTTTTCATGTGCAGGATTAAATTTTGCAAGGAGTCCATAGGGCAAAATGATGACATTTTCTTATCTGTCATTTTTCTCCTTCATCATGGGTAGGAGGAAAAATTAGACTTTTTTTTTTCCCAAAAGCTGACTGAACTCAGAATTTGGTAGTCAAATCATATAAACTGAGGAAATGTACAGAAATAATAAGAAGAATAAAGAATGGAGCACTCACGTACAACTAGCCATTTTCTTCACATTGTTTCTAAAGGTGATGCCAAGGAATTTAAAACAGGTTTAAATCAAAGTATTGCCTTAAGCATCAGCATTTAATTTCCTACCAGCTCACATCCCAGCCAGTGCCAAAGATATATTAGGAATTTGATCAACAAGAGACTTGATTTCCATTTTGATAAGGAACTATAATTACTAGAACCATCTTAACAAATAGGTACTGTAAGAAATTAGTATTGCTGGAAGAGAAATTTGTTTCTTAAGCTAAAATAATGAACTGGTTTTACTGGCTATAGAGGCACTGGTTACCCCAGTGCCTCTCTAACAGATTTTGAGAAAAGACTCTTCAAATTCTACATGCCCAGGAAAGATTATGATAAAGTTCATCTCCATTCACAGGACAACTAGATTCATTATTTCAACCTAAAAATTATTGCAGATTATTCAGGTACATACTAGAGATTCTTTACATGCCCACTGAGCCTTGCAACTTTAAAATGCTGTTTAAAAGTGGTGATTATTTGTAATTTTTGGTATTACACCTCTTACTGAAATTTAAATCACATTACCAGCTATGAAGATCTAAGTAGTGTCTCAATAAAATGCAACATCAAGTAAATTGGCCCAGATACAAAGGACAGTTTTCCTTCCATTTAATGTCTGTATATATTTAAATCTTTTCAGAGTCCAAAACTTAGGCATAGGGTTAGATATTTTGAGTTTCTTTCAGCATGTTTCAACTGAAAAGTTTCAGATTTTTTTCTTGGGGAGATGAGTCGTGTATACCTTTTTTTTTTTTTTTAAGTGGGAATCCTAATAAATTCCATCAGCTTTTTTCCACGCTATTATCTTGCCCCCAAAGACCTGTATCCTGATGTCTGTGCCCAGACAGAAGGGTGTAGGTATATTCAAAAGACTCGTTGGAAAAGGAAGTAGTTCTTCTAAAATAACTTTTTTCAGCTGCATTTTTCTTTACTCCTGTGATTTGTGTTGTTATCAGACCTCACTCCTGTCAGAAAAGCAGCAGGAATAGCTTTTATTTTCCAGCAGAAATTTCCATATGGGTCAGCCTTTTTGATCTCGTAATATTCTGCAGCACTGGAGAACAAACTCAGACAAATTATCATCAACACATGGAAGCTGGAGATAGATGACTGGAAGGTTTTTGGCCCCATTTTTTCTCTTGTTCAGCCCAAAATACTTTATTTTTAGATTATGCTACTTTGTAACCCTTCCATAAATACTCCACTTTTCCCTTTGATTGCAAGTTCATAATTAATTTATATTAACACATTTAAATCCAGAACAGGCCCTCCTATAATGATTTGCAGATTTTAATAGTTCTTTGCCATCTCCTGTCTCTTCCTCCATTTATTATCTACCCCACTATTTCTTACCAGAATTAATAAACTTTAATCCAATTGGTAAAGCCCTGGATAAGCTTCATGAGCAAAAGTTACAGTCCTGAGTCCAAACTTCCCATTTCTTTTGTCTTGTGCTAATAGGGGTGGCTGTTCATAAGTCCTTCATGAGTCCTTCATGAGTCCTTCATGAGTCCTTCATGAGTCCTTCATGAGTCCTTCAGGCTGTGTCCTTCGGCTCCAGGGCTCTCAGTTCCTAAGCCAAATAAATGCTCTGTAGCCACCAATTTGATGTATTTCTTTTGCCTGACCTAGAAAGGAATTCCTGGCTCATCCATATCTTACCTGCAGCTTCTGCACAGCCCGAGGGTGCCCCAGGCTGTGAACACAGGCTGGGTCTGGTTTTTTGTTCATAGGGGATGTGATACAGCAAGTTCCTCACAGAGCCTTCAGAGGAGTATCTGAACACCAGATTTACTCTAAAAACTGATCAGAAAATTATACAAAGCTAAGGCTTGCTAATAGCAAGGCCAGCAAGCAATTCCTTTCCTCAGCATTTTTCAACATTCCACCCTTCCAGTCCTCAACTTCTGGGCAAGCAGCTTCAGCTTTGTTCCACCCAGTTCCAGGCCAGATCTCCACCTTCTTACTCTCTCCAGAAATTGGTCATCAAACAACTCCTTTTTAAAAAAAACCCTGCCCTCTTCTACCAGATGGCTTTCCTTGAGGACTTCCATGCCTTGCCAAGTAATGCAAGGCTTGTTACCTGCTCCTCAGACAGGAGACAAAGTTATTCAGATTACTTTAACTAGATCTTGGTTTATCTGCTCTGCAGAAAATATTAAAGTAACACCCAAAGATAGAAGGTTCCAGCTACAAGTAATTCATTACGACCCTTTCTGGTTTTGCAGGTATGTATTTTTCATCAAGGACCATCAAAGTGGCAATTAATGCATTTCTGACTCTTTTTTTGGCCCATTAGAGCAGCACAGTTACTACATGCTAGTTTCCCAACCCAGATCCATCACTTTGTCATACCAACCTTACTTTGATTTTTCCAGCTCACATGAAGAAGTAGCTTTTGAAAACTGGGTCAACAGGAGGACAACGTTTAATTACAGTTCAGAGTAGTCTTGATCATGTGTTTCCTTCTTTCTGATGAAACCCAAATAAGATCAAAGTCTACAGGTCTTATTTTCTGCCATATGGACCCTGTACTGAACAGTTGATTAAAAGTCTTTTTGGCATTAAGCAGTTGGCTCCTTTCCTAATATAAAAAAAACTTTTGCAGAATCAAAATTTTCCACTAAGAAAACTTTCTGTTTACACTTAGAATAATTGAAATTTCATCTTCATTGTACTCAATGCAGAATGTACTGAAGTTGAAGTTCAAGATTCTTCCAAGTTACTCAGAATGTTTCATTCTGAAGCACTTCTACAATTAACTGCAACTTCCAGTTGTAGTGCCTTGTATGATACAAATTAGTCTCAATCTCCATTCTTTCTTAATGTCTTGGGTTCCCTGACACAATTCAGTGCATTCTTTATTTGAAAAACATGAATGTTTCATCGTGGGAGCCACAGAATTTTCATAGGGTTGGTTAATGAAAATGTGTCTGACCAGAAAATTCTGCTTTATAGTGAGCATCAGGTTATTCAAAAGCCATATCCAAGAGGCAGTGCACAATGTTGGAAAAGCTGCACGTGACAGATCACTCTAAAGTATTTCTAAAATTAAGAACTATTCCTCAGATAATATGACTTGGGTCCTATGAAGTTATTCGTGTGATTATTGTACAGTGCAGCAACATTCATTGGTTCTAGAATCAAGTTCTGTTAGCAGTCACAACAAATTGACTCCAAGTGGGGCTGCACTACCTTATTTGAAACCAAATTTGGTCTGTGTTGCTGTAGTTTCATGAGAAGTTAGGGCAAACTGTGTTTCCCTTGCTCAATGTCAAGCTGCTTTGTTTTGATGCAAATTTTTAGCACTTCCAGAACAAAGTCTTGAAAGGAAAACACTTGATATCTGTATTTTTAAAAAGTGACTGAAGTATAAAGATCTGATGTATATGAATAATTTTCTCTGAGAAGAAGATGCAAAATGAGACATTTCTTTCAAAATCAGGATTTTTCATGGTTACTTATTTAACTCTTTGTTCTGCTGGCCAATTACAAATTGTTTTGGCAGCATCCTGTTGTGAAGTATTTTTAAGTATACACTGCATCACAATGCAAGGCTTTAGTTTGTCCAAGTACCCAAATTAAGCATTTGCATATTCAGGAAGTACTTACCGTGGTAAGTCTTAATCCATAAGTACCAAGAGATATTACATCATGGAATTTTCTTCTGTTAAAGGGTCAGATTCTGCCCCTGCCTACAAACTACTGAGGTATGCGTGGTACCAAGCTTGGCCCAGCTGAGCTGCTGTGACTGATGCCCTGAGAAATAAAAGCAGATAAATTTGATAATCAAGGTGATGAGATGTTTGTCTGATCCCTGGGCAGGGAGGCTTTTGCCCTTGCCTCTAGGAACATGCTACTCAAGAAAGGGGCTGGGTCACCATCCCTGGAGATATTTAAAAGATGTGTAGATGTGACACCTGGAGATGTGGTTTTGTGGTGGGCTGGCGGTGCTGGGTTAATGGTTGGAGTCCATAATCTTAAAGGTCTTTTCTGACCCAAATGACACCATGGTTCTGTGACTTCAGATCTCTGATGTACAAACCACCCCCAGCTCTGTGCCCGGCAGAGTTTTAAACCTCTCCCTCTTGGCGTCCCTCAATTTCTGCTTCACCAAGGTAAGACCAGGCTAGCTGAGAAAAGACAAATGTTTTTCCTGAAGTATCCACCATAACCTCGTCCTCTCCAGTGATGTCTTGCATCATCACTTCAACTACGATATCTCGCGTCTTTTTAGTAAAAAAGTACTTTTTACTTCAGTAAAAAGTCTTTTGCTGCTACATAGTTCTGTGTGACAAGAGGCAAGGAGACTCCCATGCATCAATTGTTAGCCATCAGCAGTGGCTTTCCTGAGGCCTGACACCTTCTCTGTGCACTCCACTGGCAAAATGAATTTACAGCATACACTTTCGCAGACATCTCACTGGAAAATTAGGAAAAGGGAGCCAGCCATGTGACAAACTAGTCAGAGAAGCTGCCACAGTCCCAAGCTGTCCATTGCCCCTTCCAGAAGGAAGCAGTGCCACTCCAGAGGATTGTTTTTGGCTTTGTTGGGCTGGCGTCAGAAGCTCCCTGCCCTTCTGAGTTTAAGGGTTGCAGAAGCAAAGCCCAAACGTTTGACAATTTATAAAAACAAGGTTACTTTGTTTTCCATCCTAATTTTTCATTGCCTCGGCTGCTCTGCTGGCAGGCAATTTCATGAAGATACGGTCTGATAAACTGACTTTGAACACTGAATCAATTGTGTGATTTAAAGTAAGAGCCCAAGCTCAGCCAGCAAGTCATCAAGCAAAAAATTCATTAGAAAGGGAGCTGCAGTAAGCCACTCTAATAAGGGGCATCCTAATAGTTTTATGTTCAAAGCAGCTTTTAATGATAAATAATACTGTGTTTGAGAAGTAAAGACACTGAAATAATTGTTTATGAAATTGCAATATATGGTTAATTTAGAAGAAAAGAAAGATTCACAGACATACTGATTTTTAAATCCTTTTCCACAGAGCTGCCTGATACAAAGGCCATGAAAGACTAGTTGTTACTGAGATCACTCATGGCATTTTTTTTCCTCTTTCTAGCCACAGAAAAGGCAGTAAGGAAAATTAGACTGACAAATCTTCGCCTAGACGGAAAGAAAAAGCAGAGCAAAAGAAAATCCATCTGTTCTCACTCGTAGAGTTTCATGTTATCCCCTATAAAGGCAAGTTTATGCAGCAAATGCATCAAAAATCCTAAAAACCTGTGTGTTATAAAATCACCAGGGTAACTGCCAAATGCCAGTTTCAAGGCATCTGTATGAGGCTAAGACAAACTTCAGGGCACTTTGGGATTCCAGTGCATGGTAAGCTGCACTAGGATAAATGGCACAACAGGTTAATATTTCATGTCTCTCAAACAGGCACCTTTTTTAATAGGGGAGAGACCCAGCAGAAGGGAAGGGCTGAACAGCTAAGCCTCACTGCCAGCAATGGGATGGTTTAGTGCCCTCTGACCAGTGTCAGTGCCCTCTGGCCCCCACAACATTCCTGCCCTGGGCAGGCCACCACTTGAAGACCAGGAGACTCAGAGCCCCAACCAACTAACCTTGAATGTTTTCCAAGGATGGGGCTTTTGACCTCTTTGGGCAACCTATGCAAGTATCTCACCACCTTTATCTTTTATCTTGTCTGAATCTACCCTCTCCTATTTTAAAACCATTGCCCCCTGTCCCGTTCCAACAGGCTCTGCTAAAAAGTCTGTCTCCCTCCATGCCTGGTTGCAAGGCACAGCAGAGAGATGGCAGGTGTCCCTCCATCCTTCAGACCACTCTCCATTACCACTCCCCAAATCCAAGTCCCCAGACCTCTAGGCTTTGGAAAAAACAGCCAGTGTCAGAGAAATGATGATCAATTCTTTCATGCCCGTGTAACCGTAGTGTTAGTACTGACCGAGACAACCCTCTCTCCACTGACAGGGCTGAAGCCCCTGGGTGGGAGTAGAGGCACATTGCAAACTTTGGGTTTCTAGCAGCAGGACAACGGCAACAGGCCCTTGAAGAGCAGACAGATGTTGCTGTAGGGCTGAATCCAGTCTCCACACTGTCATCTAGTGGATTTAGTGGTGATAGCCAGAGCTCAGTTTAATACTACACTGTAATTTCACTGAACTGCAGCTTAAACTTTTTTTTTTTCCTGTACACTTTCTGCCTTTTTTCACCCAGTTCTCCTATGATTTCTCATTCCTGAATCCTCCTTTTACAACAATTTTATTCTCTTCATTTTAAACCTTTACTACAACAATGCCCTTTTCTTTGGGTTACTGTAGTTCCCAGGCAGGCTAGTTCCCCACTGCTACCCAGTGACTGCAGAATGTACGTTCCTTTCTTTTGGGAGACTCAATATTTTCCTTAAATTAGGGTAGAAATAACTTTCTTGTGTGTGCAGGGCAGAATAAATGCCCTTAGAGATTTATTATGAGTGACGTAGGTGCCCTGCTTCAAAGACAGCTCTACAGGCTGAACACACGGGGTGTCTGGAGCTATACAGTGCCTCTGCCTCTCCAGGCTCCAGCCCCACAGCTTGCAGGCTCCTGCTCTGAGAAATTGCCAGATAAATTCAAGTACTACAAACACAAGGAAAGCACAAATATGCCAGTTATGTTTGCCTAAACCTAACAAGTATGGAACTATGATAAACCTAGCAGCGTGCAAGTATGATAAATATTAGCAAAGTGGAGCGTGACAAACACCCCAAAATCCTGAGTTCTCCCAGTTCAAGAGGGTCTGCAAGATGCAGTTATTGGGTCCATGCTCATGAGTGGTGTCCCAAGTCCTGTGTCAAGGTGGCTTGGAGAGGTGTTTGTAGCTGTGGATTCCCAGACAGTGGGATTTTCAATGCTGATCCTATTTTGCTAAGCCTACCTCTTGGTATTTGATTTTCCCTTTCATCCTCTCAGTTGTAGTGACTTGTCACCTTCTGTACTTGCTCATTTATGGAGCCAGATTGCTCCTCATTCCTGGGGAGTCAGCTCTGAGTCTGTCCCAGAGGCAGCCCATCACTCCATCCACAACCCACAGCTGCCTTCCTGAGGAGTCAGCTCCCCAGGCTCACCCAGAGACAACTGATCCCTTCTCTCTCGCTCTGCAGCTGGTTCAAGCACTGGGATTTTGCAACATCAACCCTATGGTCTTACCAGATGTTAAATCAGCAATCAGCTAAATATATTACTTGCAGGTCAGCAATTCTCACTGTTTTGCAGTTATAGTAAGTCTGTGATTTGGCCAGTCTCTGGCCTATCAGAAGAAATGCTAGATATATTTGTGCTGCTTTGGCAATTTTGCCACTGGCCCATCTCAGCTCAATGGTCCCTTTTCTGTCACCCTCCACTGCCTGCAGCTTCTCTTAGAAAAACCAAGAGAGAAGGGAAAAGGATTTGTCAGATATGAGGATACGAGGCCACTGACGTGCAGCAGAAAGGAGAAATGCAACTTTAAACATTCAGTCTAACAGTTTACAAACCACGCTCCAGACCAGCTTTTCTTCTCTGCAGCTGTGCTTCTGCATTCATACCAGAGGCTCTATCAAAACCTCTTGGATGAGTGCAGAGGCTATCTTTAATAAAAAAATTCCATTTAATAATCACTTTAATGAGCCTCTGGGGGAAAAAAAAAAGGAGAGGTATCTTCCACAGGCCACAGTATTGATCTATCAGGGAAAGGAAACCATTGTCACATTCATGGCTGACTCCTAAATAAAAACTGAGAGTGCCAGAATCAGTCAACCTCCTCTAGAGTAACCTAGGTTGGCTTCTTCAGCAATTAATTTTCAAGAACTTAGATCAACTCAAATGATGACAAGCAAATGAAGAAGGATATGACACCAAAAGGACAAAGAATTAGGAGCTAACAACAACTGCTGAAAATCAAGTCTGTGTTAGACCTTGCTAACAGGTGGCCACTCTTGGAGACAACAGCTAATCCACCCTGTCACCAAGCTTTTGAGAGAAACCTGTCCCTGCTGAAAGAGCCACTGAAGTAACAAAAGTCAGGACAGGAGAACAGTTATTTCAGAACAGCATTCTCCTTCTGTATCTTATCATGAATACACAAAGTCTCCCAAGTAAGGCAAGTTGATATACTTACTTTGGTACTTGTGCTTAAGCTCATTTTTGGGGGGGAAGCAGCATGACACCCTGTTCTGCATTCACCACTGAGAGCTCTCCAAATAGGTTTGAGTTGTTTTACTCCCACTCCAGGCAGAGCATCCCGCTACAGGATGAGACTTGCCTCAGGGAATTTAAGTTAACTAATTTGCAATTAATAAAAACATTTGAGTAGTGATTTGGATTTTTCTTTCAAAAAAATAAGAAACAAATATTTATGCACAGGTAAGCCTTTTCCCCCCACATTCCAGGCCCAGCTTCACTCCATCACCCCAGGCACCTCCTCCCCCTCCTGCAATCACTGCAGGGTGCAATGCACTCAGTTCTTTCAGTGAGGCAATGGGCAGAGCAGGGCTACAAAAAGAGAACAGGGATTTCTTCTGCTGGAATTCCAGGAAGACCTCTGACCAGCTCCAAACAGAAAACAGCACTTGCAGGTATAGCATCCATGTCTAGTCCTCAGTAACTATGCATTTGGCCCTTCTCCCATTCCCAACACACAACAATGTAGTGAGCGAGGTTCTCATCAAAACACCGTGAAACAACTCTGCAGTTTCTTATCTCCCTTGCCACAAAGCCTCCCAGGAGAACAGGAAAGCTGAAAGCCCCTTGCACTAACCCAGAAGAGTGCCTCCCTCCCAGGCAGCAGTGGGGCTTCTCATCTTACTGCACTTTCTAATCCCTGAGAGCCTTTCTTTACACTGTGTATGGAAACTTATCATCACCGTAGTAAATGAGTTCAAGTCCACAAAATCAGTGAAGTTTACAGAGCCATTAAATCCTAAGAACTTACTGTATGTACTGAATACTCACCTCCAAATATTAAACATGTCAGTTTTGTCCTTGGCTCTCTTTCCCATACTCTTTCTATAAAAAGAATATTTTTGTCTTAACAATGTTTTAAAATTTAAGGTTTACGGACTCATGCATCTTGTCTGTAGCTGTTTAAGGTCTTTTGCATTGGATGTACTTGCACATCAGAAGAGGTTCAACCATAGTTAGCTGCATGAGATGCAGAGCAGAAATGCTGAGAAGCAGCATCAGGCTTCCCTATCAAAAGTTCTTCTTGTCGGCTCCTGTGACTGCCCATTAATCTTGTAGTTGCTGGAGATGCTCACAGGTGAAACAGGCAGTGCTAGAGACAGTTGTATCTGCTCTGTATCTGTCTGTCAAGCCAGCATGACACCACAATAAGGTTTGGTGTTTACATGTGACATTTATGCACACATCCACAGTGCTCCCTCTGTGGAGCAGATGGTCTCCTGGCTTTTCCCTGTAGGTACTCCTTGCAGCCCTAACATTTCCTTACAGATATTTTCCTTCCAGCAGCTGTCTGAATGGATACTGGCCAGCTTATGAGCTAGAGCAATTTACTAGAGAGATTCCAATACCAGTACAAATTGCTATGATATGACTACACTGGAGACCAGAACTGCACCGGGCAGATGAAAAGAACAGCAACCAGCTGAAAACGGGATCACTGAACCCAATGAGCCCACTTAACCCACATTATGTTAAAGGACCTCATCCATAACTCTCTTGACTGTACAACAACCAACACAAGAACCAAGCAGAAGGTGCATGGCCAGTCTATCCCAAAGATCCCAGCCATACCAAATCAGTGTAGGCACAAGTCACCATGTAAACATTGCCATAGAGCCAGGATTCACTTCTTGGCGTAAGGCAGGAAGAAGACACAGCTGTATCCACTGGGACTCAAAACTGGCATTCTTGCTTATTGGATGCACCAGGTCAGTGAGAAGACTTCTCCAGATACTTAGAACCAAAACATCATGAGTCAATGGATTTAATAATTGCCTATTGAAAAGAATTCACTCAAGCTTTTATGTCAGCTTCATGTATCATTGTGCATAACAAAACCCAGACTAAATTCCTGACAGGAACTCTGTTGTTTGTACCAACAGGGTACACTTAACACTGCAATAAATCTTTCTTCATGTGGGCAGTATAATACAGGTAACTAAACTCTCAGGAAAATGTGTAACCTTCTCAGAGCTGACAACATTATTACCAAGTCCTCCAGTGGCAACATTCCCCACAGACTAAAAGTCTGGCATCCATAGAGAAAAACAAACCAGCAAACTTGCAACTACTTCCTTTTAACAAGGAAGATCTCACCTAAAGTTGCATTTCATCTACAGGAATATCTTCAGTGCCTATTTACCTAACTGCAATAAGCACAACTTCATACTTTTAGAACAAAATAAAAAGACAAGGTGTAGTCCTCAAAAGTTTATTTCAAGTATAAAAACTGTTCAGTAAAGTATCTACAGGGTTTTGTTCAGCATAAAGGTTTAACAAGATAGAAAGAATCAAGTACCAAATCTCTGTAAAAATACGATTTTAAATTTTGAGTAACAGTGAAAAGGCACTTGAACAAAAGATAGCCAATGACAAATACAACAGTTACGTCACAGTGAATGTGTAAGCAAACACAGTCTAACACTTTATAAACAAAGAAATTACAGTCTAGCTGAACTCAGACAGAAGTGAATTTGAACTCCCCGCACTTCAACAACAGCACTTTTCTTTCAAGTGCAAAGAGAGAAAGAAAAGCAAGAGAAGTCTTCAGTAAAGTAACGGTTTGCTGCACTGTGTTCAAACTAAGAACTCAGAGTTCAGTCCATACAAGCTCCACAAAAAGAAATGTAACAAAACTGGGTAGCAGCATAAATACTTCATAAATGCCCCTGATGTGTATGCTTGAACTGAGGGGTTTATATTTCTATTCCCAATTTAGAAAAAAAGTTGCTACAAAAACAGAAAGCCTTTTTAGAAGCAAAACAATCAGACTACCATAAGTGGGAAACAGAAGTGTAATGCTTGGGAATCCACTGCAATCCCTTTGCAGCAGAAATATTTTTCCACTGCTAGCAATGGAAAGTATAACAAGTAGAAGCTTTTGAGAATCAGGAAAGAAAACAGGCTATGACAGTTTAAATGAGTCTGTTATTTTTTAGTCAAGATTCAATGAGCTTCTCTATCTTAAAAAAAAAACAGGATCAAATATGCCAAAAGAAACAGTACGTTTAAAACAGCATTTACAGAACCAAAGCTTATTTGGACAATAAATACAGAATAAGATGGTAATTATTCACAAATACGAGGAAAATAGGGAAGGAAATTTTTAACACCCACCAGAAAACTGGTTTTTTACAATTATTCAGCAACATGAAGTAAACAGAAAAAAATCATCTTAGTGTTGGCAATTTTTTTCTCAGAGATGGCAAGACCTTTGATACAGGAGTGCTATCAAGACTTTTGCAACTTTTTTTCCAGATACATTTTCCTGTAGGTCTGAAACATCTCTTTTGAGTCTTTGACAGGAATGTGAAGAGTCTCTCCATCTCCATCCAGCATCTGTATAGCTCTATCAAGGGGAATACTGTCCTCAGCTGCAAGATAGACAAGCACGTTAAAGCAAGAGTCTCAAAGGACTCTACTCCTTATGTATGTGGTACCTAAGACCTTCCAGTGTCAAAAAGGATGCCACAAAATTCCCTCCAAAAGCACCAGGCACCTCAGATTTAAAGCAATCTCCAATGCATCTTTAAGCACAAAATGGCTATTTGGGTGTCTTCACAGGAGAGATTTCTGGAGACCATTAAGAAAGGTGTGACAGAAAACGTGCCTTTGTGAAAGGAAGAGAAGAAGCAAGAGGAAGGGCTAAAAAGATGGCAGACACCAAAGCCCAAGGATACAGGCAACAGCAACAAAAGATGTAAACCACAACACAAGTATCAGCATGCAAGCCCTCTGCTCTGGAGCTAAGAAGCAGATAGCAACAAGGCTACAGAATGCTTTTTGTTTCCTGTTAGACCACTACCAAAACAAGACCAAAGCCAGAGAGGTGCCTAAAGCAAAGAAACAAGGAAAGCTGGGAGCAACCTCACCCAAGATTTACAAAGGATGGAACAAACAAGATCCTGAGCTGAAAGTTGCCACTGTTGTGACAGTTGACTCCTAGAGGGTATAAAAGACCATCCAAAAAGCAATTTGTCATTCAAGAGAAATGAGGAAGATGTTAATAGTGGCCCCACTTTTCCTCTGGCTGAGATACAGATTATGTTATCCAGACTACTGGGACACACAGGTCCTGGAACTTGTGAGCACAGGTGTTATGTGTGGACAGCAGCAACCTACTGTGAAAGCCAGAACTATTTTAAAAATAACTTTCTGTTTTTGCACTAGATTCTGCTACATCACTTCCTATATTTTAAAGCGTGAAAGAGTCTTTATATACAACTTTAAACTGTATTTAAATTCTGTTACCAGTGCTACATCCAAGTTAACAGCACAGGAAATTTTCAACATTTACAACAACATATTCATAAAGCAATAAAAAGATACACAAATCTTGGAGACTTGTAAGTCTATTCTATGGTATCCATTTAAACAGCAGAATGAGTAAATAATAATTTAAAATACTTTATTAAGGTTTACTACTGTAAAGGAACATTTAAAACCAAGCAAAGAGGATTAAACTTGTATTTCAAATGGGACATTCAGAAGTCACTTCACCTGTAGAGATCTCTTCCAGTTTCTTTTGCTTCACTGGTTCACATTTTAACCAATCTTCTTTTTTACTCTTGACACCTAAAAAGAAATTTTCAAAAAATGTTTCTGAGGTTCCTATATCACAAGTTTTGGCCTCTATTTAGCATTAAAATTCTAACATATATATTAACACATGCAAAAGGAAATCTCCTTTGGGTATGAAAATGACTCCAAGGGCTGACATATACAGCTTAAGATTTGGGTTAATTTAAAAATCAAATACAACATTTGACATAAAAATGCTTCAGAATGCACCATGTAAAATATTGAAAAATGGGGTAGGGAAGAAGAGAAGGAAAACTGGATACTTAAAGATGGCAAAAGTTATGGGGACTATGGGCAAGATATGTCTGGCCTAAGCCCACTCTATTCCTCAACATCACGAAACATCCCTCGCTCCTCTGCCCAGCCAGACTGATGCACAACCAGCTGGACAGTGAATACAGACCAGATCACCTTTGGTAATTACACCAAGGGAATCCATTTTCTACAGCCAAGCCAAGCTAACTTCTACAAGTACATTAGAAAGCTTTCTCCCAAAGTTACTTGAAACTGCCACGCTCTAAAGTATTCTAATTTCATTCTCTAAGACTTACAGAAAATTAAAGGAAAACTCCCATGTTCTTTTTCAGCTTAAGACATAGCTGTGGTCTGTCAGAGAGCAAGTTAGGATATCTCAGCCTTCAGCCTCTACAGTCCCATGTTTTCACTGTCTATAGCTTTGTGCAACATGAATTTAAAAATGAATACATAGTTTTAATTACAAATTAATAATCAAGAGAGCATCATACCTTCTACAACAACTTTATCTCTTTCTGGAGAATTCTTTACAGCTAAGCTTTCTTCACCAGGGGCTGGATTTCTGAACAGTATCTCTGGACACAGCTTGAACTCAAGGACTTCCTGTTTGCATGATTTGTCAGCTGTCGAGACAGACACATCTCTTTTTGAGTCGCTGCTTTGTGACACTTTGGTGGGTCTATGCCACACAGGTCTGACAGGTGACGTCTCTAATTTTGTCAGGTAGATGCGCTCCTGTGCTGTACGTTTAAATGCCACTCTGTTCAGGTAGTGTTTTTTAGGTTCCTTTTGAAGATGCAGCTTTAGTCTGTTATTTCTTCTGTTTAGGTACAAAAGATTTTTATCAGGAAACATTTTCTCAGAGCACTTGTCTTTGTTTTGACCATCAAGATGTCTTTCTTTGCTAGAAAAGTAGTTTCTAGACATGCTAGAAGATCGAGCCCTTTTTCTCTGCAATTTAAGCACAGAGCAATCTGCTAAGGAACTCCTTGGTTTCCAACCATTTTCTCCATTCAGTTTTTTAGCTTTGTCAGCATTTAGCACGCAATTGTGTGCAAGCTGCTTAGAACTCTTTGCTTCAGATTGTTTCAGTCTTTCCTCTTCTAGCTTTGCTTTCTTAAATTCTCTCTTCCCAACCATATTTTCCTTCATCTTTCGTTTGTGTGGCTGCTCCTGCAAAGGATGAACTTTCACAGATTTATGCTGAGAATATTTTGTGTGTCTTGATTTGAAGTCTACAGTGCTACTATCTGAGAATTTTACAACATCAGCTCGGTAGCTACTCAATTTTTTATGTTTTATTTCTGCTTGTAATTTCACTTGCTCTTTGACACCAATTCCTATGTCTTGCTTAAGCATCTCCTTTTGTTTCCTACGGTTTTGTTCGTCAGCTGACTTCTCTTCACAAGTTTTAATTTTTTGTCCTTGACTGACTTCAGAGTGCTTAATTTCAACAGTTTCTGACTTCACAGTTTGGTGACTGTCTGTTTTGGGTTTCATGGTCAAGCCTGGTTTGGTTGTGTCTTTTGAAAGGTACTCAGTTTTGGTAACTCTCTCCTTCTTTATGGGTAACTTTGCCATGCTGTCTGCATATGTATGATCAGTTTTCTCTGATAAGTCTTGGGAGGCTGTCTGGTGCTCTTTTTTGTCAGAATACAATTCTTTACTTGACACTTGGGTTCCTTTGTCAATTAGCAAAAGTTCCTTACAACTGCTGCTTTTGTATTTATCAGCATCCTGGTTTTCAAAGGGATTAACTGGTCCAATTTTTTCCTGCTGTGTTGTAGGCAGTTTGTATTCATTATCCACCTCCAGCCTAGGTTTTTTGTTCATTGCAGAAGTGTATTTACAAATATCTTTACTTTTGCTAATACCGTCTGGGATTTCTTCAGAAATTGTCAGGTCTCCCACTGCATGGCTTTGCTTTTTCAAGGCATCAGATTGACTGTTGTTCTCTTTTGTCACTGCAGAGTCAGTATTTTCAGCTTTTGAAAGTTGACAATCATTTTTCTCTGAATCAGATGCTTCTAACTGAGAGGGACAACGTGGTGTTTTATATGCTGCAGATACATCACCCGTTAAAGAGCCATCTTCAGTTTTTTCACTGGGTTTAGAAGTTTCTTGTGGAGTTTTTTCCTTCTCACATAGATTCTGACTAGGCTGGACACTGCGTTCAAGGTTGTCTTTGTCAGCTGAAGCCTTTTCTGACTGTTGACTCACTTCTCTCTTGCTGTCACTAGAGGGACACTGGTTGTGTCCAGGAGACAGTTCTTGAACCTGGGGAGAGCTTAACACTGCAATTTTAGTCTGATTTACTGGGTCCTTCAAACGAGAATTCTTATCACGAATTTTAACCTCTTTTTGAGACTGATTCTCTGTCCCTTCAGCCACAGCATGATTTTGTGCTGCTTCTTTTGTTAGAATATCAGCATCTTCAATGCCATATGGGAATTCTTTCACTAGAGCTGACAGCTGATCTTTCAGATATTTACTAGGTTCTGTTCCAAAAAACTTCACCTCCTTTTCTGTGCTATTTTTACTGGGCATGGAATTTTGTTTACTGTGGTCTCCTGGAAGAGCGGGTGCTTTTGTTTTAGCACTTATGCTGATAGAGGAATCTAGTGAATTTTGACCTAACTTCTGGTTTATATTAGCAACACTTTCTAAGTAATTTTCAGGATGCTTGAAAGATGCCTTGAATGACGGGCTTTGCTCAGAGGTAGAAACTGCTTTAGGAGGATTCCCACTGCTTTCCTTCTCCACATGGCCTGATGAGTCTTCCAACATCTTTAGCAGCAAGCTCTCTCTTTGGGAAGTGTTATTGCTCAGCTCAGTTTTATGCAAATCCGAATGTTGTTCCTTTTGTCTTGCACCAGATGCATTTCCTTCTGATGCATGTGGCTCATAGACTGACTTGAACAAGCCTGCTATTTGTGGATTATAAAATTTATCACCTTCAACTAGAGAGCATACATTAGAAATACAAAACGTGGGATTTTCCAGCACAGTTATGGATGTATCTCCTGCCTCTAACACAGATTGCTTGTCTTT
>WAAE01026324.1:0-21736 GCA_013400495.1 Nicator chloris
GCTTTGCTTGTGTGCGCAGTTTTCCTTCCCCTATTAAACCACCTCTGTATCATCCCACAAGCTTTCCACCTTTTACCCTTCCAGTTCTCTCCCCAGTCCTGCTGGTGGGGAAGGGAGCGAGTGGCTATGGGAGTCTGGGTTGCTGGGTGGGGTTAAATGATGACATAGATCAAATGTGACTGTTAGGTAAGTTCTTCCTGAATGCCTCAGTCTACAAGAAGTTGGGTTTTCATTTGATTGTCTCAATAGGATTCCATTTCTCCTTCAAATTACACTTATGCAAAAAATTTAACTATAAAAAACTGAAAACCAGTGGTTTACAGATACAATGCTGGCCTTCTCTGCCTTAGGGCATTAACTTCAGACTTTTCAATCTCAAAAATGCTCAAACGTATCATACATTTTAGTAATACCATATCAAAAAGGGGAAATACTCCACCTACACAATAGCTTATTTAAAATAACATGAGGTAGTTTTTATGAGGAAAAATGAGGAAAAATTACATAGCATAATTAGAGCTCTGACACATTGTTCTATCCTTCTGTTTTCTTACTAAACCATATTCATTGAGACTGAATGACATGGGAACACACAATGAGAAGTCAATATAATTCTGGCAAAAACTAGGACTAACAACCCTTTTCAGTATGCAAGCTAGCACTGAAGTTTTCACTTGTTTTTGTGTTACTACTGTAACAGCTGGCTAGCTGCATGGAATATTAATCTATATAGGGAAAAGTGAAAAAAAAAAAGTTAATATTCCAGCTGCCACTAATTGTCACTATAATATAAAAAAAAGATTCAGTGGAGAGGCTACCATGTATACAAGAAAGACTTAAAATCAGAGTTTGTAGAACTGACACAAATATAACATTTACAAAAAAGGAACAGAAGACTGTGCATAAGAAAAGACTCTGCAGTTACCACCCACTACTGACTATATTTGAGAAACTAAATTTTGAGAAAACACAACATGGTTCTTCTCAAGTTAGTGCAATTACTGACAGAAGGCTGTGCACAACAGCTAACAGATCACTTTTCTCAGCAATGCTCATTTCCGCAGGTCCAGGCAGCATAGCTAGAAGAGTTTATGAAGCTATGAACTTTCCAATCCTATTTCACAAAAAGCAGTCTCATGTAACACTTAAAACAATAAACCTCAAAATGGTCTGTTAATAAAATATAGCCCTCTTTCTGGTACTCAACTATCCTTGTATTAGTAATTTGCAGACTGAAAGTAAAAAATGAAGCAATTTGCATCTTTGCATCTATTTGACTGGCTGAGGTAAGGTATAAGAAGTGAATGCTGCAGAGAGCTGTGCATCCCTACATAATTTTTCCTCCCAAAGATTAAAAATGTTCCATGATTGTCTCAGATCTGCACTGCTGATAGGCAGCTGGCTATAGACAGGGTGAAAGGCAGTAAAACAGCTGATACTTAAAACAGTGTCAGTCACATGAGACAACAGAATTTGAAGATATCAGCTCAGTAGTTTCAGTAACACAGACCTGGATATTTTGGGTTTTTCTTTGTCATTTTCACTACCTTCAAAAAACCAGAATTTTAGAAATATATACAATAATACACTAAAGCATCTACCTGATAAGGGTGAATATGTGTTGGTATTTACTAAAGAACTGTCATGATCAAAACAATTCTCTGCTCCCTCCACCCCAAATCAGACAACTTGACCATATTACCTCTCTGGAACAGGATATTTAGGACATAACTTGGCAGCCCTTGGGTCTGTAGTATATTCTGATGGCTGTAGTTCATAGCTACACAGAGTGGATCCTGTTGAAAAGAAAAATAAAATTACTGGTATGGAAAACAAATAAAAATCGAACATTCATATTCTTTGCAAACAGCATTAAAACTGATACAGGTGCTGATTCTGCACCTCCTCATGTCATTACCACAAAGCTTTGCTACAGTTCCTCCTGTAATGTGATGAATCAAGTCCAACACAGTCATGAGTAGAACACAATGACACTCTCCATCTAGCTTTGGGTTTTCCAAAGTTTGGGTATTTGAGTGGAAAAGACTAATTCACAATGCAGTGTAAAAGAGAAGGACACAAAATACTGTCAAGACCCCCATCTCCTGCTATTGCACCATGTTTTTCTTGATCATTTTTAACGCATGAACATTGCATAACACAACATTCATGATAGAAAGACAATATTCCTGTGTTTGCAGGGTTTTTTCTGTGTATGTATTGAAAATATAACTGGTCTATAGATTGCAGGAAGAGGAACAAAGTACCCAAACTGATAAAGTTAGAAAGTTGGCTGAGAAACAACAGAAGCTGTGCATTACATATCCAAAGCTTCTAAAAAAGCTGAACTCTCTCCATAAACAAACTGGTACAGCACAGTAAAGATCAAGTTGCCTATAACAAAATTAAAACATAAATTAAGTTTTCCTTTGTACCTGACATTTGCCTAATGGAAGTGCCTTACGTAGGAGAGATTTCTTTCAATTTATCTATAATGAAGACATTGAACACCTGACCCAATGCTTCCAGGGAATCAGCAACTTCCAAATCAGATTGGAACCCTGGTATGTCAGAAATTGCACAGATAAGGAAGCCTCCAATGATATAAGCTGCCTATCCAAAGATGAATTTCCTTCCAATCTTGTTTCCTAATAGCTTGCTCACTCCTAAGTGCAATGGTTTTTAATGCACAGCTTTTAATGTCCTTTTCCCCTATGCAATACACTGAGTTATCTTGATAAGGACTTATCTTAATCTTGATCATTGATATAAATATTCAATTATTTCCATTATTAAAGTCTCCTCTTCAGGAACAGTTTGTAGAAGACAGTTCTGCAAACTGGATCCAGACAATACATATACACTATTATCCCAAATAAACCAAGAATTTTGACAGTTTTATCTTGGCCTGCATTACACCAAACATAACTATTATTTGTAGAATTTGTAGAATATTATTTGCAGAAATTTTATCTATCGTTGCTACATTTCTACCTCTATGAAGAGACTCTTCTATTCATAGACTGAAAAAGCAGAGAGCCTACTTAGCTGCCTCAGCTGCTCTCTATCTAATGTAGTCTCTGGAACACTATTTAAATACCACTTCTACAAAGTAGTTTTTTGGAAGCCAGTCCAAACCACCAAATGCACTATAGAAGAAAGTTAGATTTCCTACAAAGAGAAGTTATGAGGTAAAACATATGAAATGCATTTTCAGCTATACTGTTATTACGAATCCTTATGCCTCTGCTTGCATATGTGGAAAACATGGCATGAGATAAACAGATATCAGAAAAAACAACAGTCCTTACATCTTAGTTGTAGATCAAGTTCCTAAAGTATTTTGTCCTCTTTGGACAAAAGGATCTATACTGGTGCAAAAATTTTTAATCTGTTCTTGTGAATATGAAAACTTCTGGATCATGTTCATTTACTAACAACTCCATCTGTTGGATGGCCAGCAGTAGAGAGTGTTACAGGTTTATTTTAAAAACAGAAGGAAAAAAAGAAAGATTGCAGATATTTGCATTTATTTTGCTTTGAATATAGGTGAAAAGATAAGTTATAAAGATGGTTGGCAGCCAGCTGAACATGAGCCAGCCAAGCCCAGGTGGCCAAGAAGGCCAATGGCATCCTGGCCTGTATCAGCAATAGACCAGCAGGAGCAGGGCAGGGATCATCCCCCTGTACCCAGCACTGGTGATGCCACACCTCGAGTTCTGTGTCCAGTTCTGGATGCCTCACAACAACAAAGACACTGAGGGGCTGGAGTGTGTCCAGACAAAGGCAGTGGAGCTGGTGAAGGGTCTGGAGCACAAGTCTTATGAGGACTGGCGGAGGGAGATGGGGGTTGTTTAGCCTGGAGAAAAGGAGGCTTGGGGTGACCTTATCACTCTCTACAACTCCCTGAAAGGAGGCTGTAGTTACACAGAATGTCTAGGTTGGAAGAGACCTCCAAGATCATTGAATCCAACCCATGCCCTAGCACCTCAACTAGATCATGGCACCAAGTGCCATATCCAGGTTAGGTGGAGTTGGCCTCTTTTCCTAAGTAACATGACACAGGGCAAGAGTAAATGGCATCAAGCTATGCCAGGCAAAGTTTAGACTGGGTATCAAGAGCAATTTTTTCACCAAAAGGGTCATCAATCACTGGAACAGGCTGTCCAGGCAAGTGGTTGAGTCCCCATCCCTGAAGGTACTTAAAAGATCTTGAGATGTGGAGCTTAGGTAAAGAGTTTAGTCGTAGACTTGATAATCCTAAAGGTGTTTTCCAGCCTAAATGACTCTCTGATTATGATTCTATGGTGAGAACAAGGAGCTCAATAGAAAGAAGTGGGATATGTGTTATGTGAACAAGGGTATAAAAATTCATGATGCACCGTGTTTGGGGCCAGCTTGGCCATTCTGCCAAGTGACCAGTGTGAACTACAATTTAAGTATCTTATGCAAAGGCCCCCACAATCCTAAGGGACAGGGCTGGCTCTGGATGCCCAGCTCCCCTTGGACTTCTAGCAGTTCAGGCAGGAGAGAAAAAGGGTACGATTTACTATGGAGAGGAAAGGAAACTCTGTGTACAAATGTGCATCTGAAGACCTGTTTGGATCACAAATGTAAATGAAGCAAAATCAAATGCCAGACCCTGATGTGCATACACGTCACACGCCATTCAATTAAGACCTCTAGGGTAACCCAATACACTTTTGGCTGTAGAGCAAACTGGAGACACCTTGACAGATCCCTCTGCAAGCCAAGAGTATATTCCCTCCTGTCATGCCTGACAACTCAGGCTGTCACTACCATGTCTTGCCTGGGAACTGCTTTAGGGCTACTCTGGATCTTTTCCCTTCAGATGCTTACCTCACAGCACACTTCTTTAGTCAGAGTCAAGCAGAAAAATATTTTCATGGAGCTTGTCAAACAAAGGATATTAACTACCCTGTATTTTAAGAAACTACCAGTCCCATAGCTGAATAACGCTCATGAGATTATTTGTCCTTTTGTCCCAAATAATTAGGCAGAAACTCTAACTATTCCCATAAATATTTATTTATATTTTGAAAACCCTTTGACTTCTCTAATACTGTGTAGGAGAGCTTTAGAACTCAAATGTGTGCTTGAATAATGTCACTTTACGTTAAACTTAAAACTGATTTCTTAACAAAAGAGTCTGTGTGCATCACTAAATAGAAGTTTTCATTTTTTAAGGTGAGAGAGAAGAATGAACTGCACTGTCAAACCTTCCACTCTATATTAGTTACTCTGGGTTAGTAGAGACTAGCATAAACAATTTTTTTGTTGCTGTTCAAGTTGGTAAGGCCTGAAAAAGCTGAAGGAAACATTTGCGTCATCTACCTTCCTGAGATAATTAGTTTACCAAAGACACTACTTTTATTCCTGAATTATTATCACTCATAAATGTTTCAAAACCAGTATGAGCAGGATACAGAGAACAAACTAAGAGATCACTGAAATAATATACCCTTTGCTTCCTACACCAATGCACATATTTCTTCTGGAAAAACCGTTAGGCAAATGAAATCAAACTGTCCTACAAGGATTGGCTTTGACATCCCAACGTGTTGCAACATTAAGAAAAATACTTCTAAAGTAAGCAGAGCATCAGTTTGGGCTATTCGTGAGCACACAGTAGTGTGTCTGACCTGTGTGCACACTTTGGTCCCACAATTCCGTATTTGGTGGTTTCACACCCCAAATGGTATCATGGAGACATAGCATGGTTTCTGTTCCATGGTTTCTTTTCAATGAATAGAATTCCTCCAGCCATTAGAATATACTGGAGCCATAACTGGAACAAAGCACCTCAAAAGATAAAACTTCCAACCTAGCTGTAGGAACTTCTTTTCTAAGCCTCCTTTCTGTTTTGCCAAGGCTTGGATAAGTAAGGAGCTAAACAGCCATTATCTCTAGCACTCATAGAAAGTAGCTATATTGAGCCCAAGTTTACATATAAAGATGCTGTAGAAAGCCAGGACTTTTTACTTCAAAGATGCTTTCTAAATGAGAAGTCAAATTATATAAGGTCTTGTGTGGTCAGAAAACACAGTGCACTGAAGAAGACATAATGCCCTGCTTTCCACAGCAGTACAGTAAACAGAAAGGTCCACACTAACCGCAGGTGGTTAGGTAAAATACTTTTAGAGACCAGAGCTCCAGTACAGCTTTCCTTCCTTTATTTGCTTTGCCACAAACCAACAAACAAACCCCTGCTAAAGCAGCATTACTATCAAGAGTTTACAGCTTGAGAAATGGTAAGACTCCCTAAGTCATCCAATAAGAGGAGCAGTCCACAGAGGACACCAATGACATTTACATTCCCTGACTTACAGAGGTGGAAACCATACCAGGGGTATTGGATTCCATTCTGGGAGCTCAGCAGTGTCTACCCATCTATGAACACTTATTAGCAGCAACCAAAACAAGGACTTTCAGATCTAGAAACATGGACTCATATTCAGAGTCAAGGATTTAAGCAGAAGATTACAAAACTATGCAGAGACAACAGGGATAGCTTCAGTACCAGGAGCAGCACAGACACCTTAGGAGTTTAGGAGTATATTCTTTTAAGTTACAAAGAGCTCCAAGCAGCTCAACATATCCCTTCTCACATACACATGGCAAAGCACAGCCTGAGAGACTACAAACTTTCAATAAAGTAATTTATATGAACTTCCATTTTGAGTCTAACATTGTGCATGTATTGTGCACTTATGTGGCATGATACATGACATGTTTAATGATTTCTCTGCCTTTGTCTTTCACACTGGTGATGGGCTTAGAAGGTCCCAGTGCCCAGGGCTGCAGGATCATGGCTGGTAGAATGATAAACTCCCAGTTGACCCTGAATTTGTGTGGGATCTGCTGCTCCAGCTGGATCCCCATCTATGTGGGTTCATGATGGGATTCATCCAAGAATACACAAAGAGGTGGTTGATGTCATTGCAAGGCCTCTCTCAATTATTTCTGAACAATCTTGGGTATCTGGGGAGTTCCCAACTGACTGGAAGCTGGCTAAGGTTGTCTCAATGCTCAAGATGGGCAAGAAAGATGACCCTGGAAACTACTGAGGCCTGTCAGTCTCACTTCAGTGCCTGGTAAAATTATGGAGAAGATTATTCTGGGAGTTCTGAGAAACACCTGAATGACATCACAGCCATAGTCACAGCCAGCACAGCTTCATGAGAGGAAAGTCCTGTATGTCCAACATGACTGACTACCTTCTAGGGTAACCCACCTGGCTAATCAAGGGAAGCCAGTTGATGTGATCTTTTTGGATTTCAGTAAAACTTTTAATATTGTCTGTCACAGGACCCTTCCAGAGAAAATGTCCAGCAACTGGGTGGATAAACACATCATGTGGTGGGGTAGTGGCTCACAGGTCAGGCAAAATGGGCTACAGTGAAGCTGGTGACATCAGACTGGTGATCTGTCACTTGTGAGGTTCCACAGGGCTCCATCCTTAGTCCTGTGCTCTTCAACATCTCAATAAACAACTTGGACAAAAGACTCAAAGGCCCAAAATAAGCTTGTTGGTGATACAAAATTGGGAGGAGCCATTCACTCCCACAAAGGCAGAGGCCTTGCAGAGAGGAGTCAACAAATAAAAGGGCTGGGTAATTACCAACTGTATGAAGTTTAAGAAAGACAAGTACTGGATTCTGCACCTATGAAAGGGAAATACTGGATGTACGGACAGACTGGGGAATAAGACCCTGGAGAACAGTGTTGCAGAAAGGGACCTGGGGGTCACCATCAAGGGCAAGTTGAACATGAGTCAGCAGTGCCCTGGCAGCCAGTAGGGCCAACTGTGTCCTGGGGGCATCAGGCACAGCATCACCAACCAGGCAAGAGAGGAGACTGTCCCACTCTGCTCTGCACTGGGGCAGCCTCACCCTCGAGTGCTGGGGGCAGTTTTGGGTGCCACAATATAAAAAAGATATTAAGCTCTTGAAGAGTGGCCAAAGGAAGGCAACTAAGATGATGAAGGGACTTGAAGGGAAGCTGTGTCAGGAGTGGCTGAGGTCACTTGGTTGGTTCAGCCTGGAGGAGACTGAGGGGAGACTTAAACACAGTCTGCAACTTCCCTGTGAGGGGAAAAGGAGGGGCAGGCACTGCTCTCTTCTCTGCAGTGACCAGTGACAAGACCTGAGGGAATGGCCTGAAGTTATGTCAGGGGAGGTTTAGGTTAGGTATTGTGAAAAGGTTCTTCCCCCAGAGGGTTGTCTGGCACTGGAACAGGCTTCTCAGGGAAGCCGTCACAGCACCAGCCTGACAGAGTTCAGGCAGTGTTTGGACAATACTGTCATGCACATGGTGTCCTTCTTGGGGTATCCTGTGCAGGGCCAGAAGGTAGACTTCACGGTCCCTAGTGGGTCTCCCCAACTCAGTATATTCTATAGAGATTGATAACTGGCTTCTAAAAAGCCATATGATGAAGCAGAGCTTATACTTTGGAAACTTAGTATCCTATTTCATTGTTTCCTTTACAAGTAACATCCATTATGTTCTCTGACACAGGAATAAAACTCACAGACACAGAAATGTGTAGAAATGTTCACAGCAATGAGACTGTTAAAATCACAACTCCTCACCTCTGGACTTTCAGCCCAGTCCTACTTTCCTCCTGAGTTCTGGGTATTTTATGACTAACTTCACCAATTAAAACTTAGTTAACATTGTGAATACATGACTCACAGATGATTACACTTGACCAACCAACCCATACAATAAAGGACAGAGTATGATGTTGATACTGACAGAGGTGAAAGGACAAGAATTTTAAAGGGATAAAATTCTTAACACTTTTCTACATTTCTCACCCCAGAACTTGCCTGAAATCTATCTGTCAAACTCTATCAGCTCTAAATTGTTAAGCTGAACCATACTACCCATTCAAAGCTTCTTGCAATGAGACAACTTGGTACACTTCCAATAATCAGATATTACCTTAGCATATTATGGATAGCAACACAGCATGGAAAAGTGGCAGCTTAAAACACTGTCTCGTGTATCTGGCTGCTGCAAATTCCAGAGCCAAAAACCATAGAATTGGTAGGATGCCAAATACTATTTCCACAGAAGGTGGTAGTTACTCTCCTTTGCCGAGTTCTGTCAGTAAAGAGAACAATGCCACACAACTCCAAAAAAACCATGGCAAGTAATAATATGATCCTCTCTGTGGACTTCTGTCGAATGGAAAAAGGTTCAGATCACCATGAAACAAACCACATCACATTGACCAGACTTTCTTTAGTCTTTGACTGCTAGGCCTGCCAATAGTAATTATAACCCATCTACAACTATAGGAAGTAGTTCTACTCAGAACACAACCACTAAGCACAAAAGTTTAGGATTGTATACATTTCCTATTTACCTATTTCAGAACAACAAAAACATTCTAAGAGCTGACACATTTGATGCTTCATTTAGGAATGAAGTAGCATTTAGTTATATATATTAGCATCAGAGCTGGAAATGACTGAGAAAACAAGAACTCCAATTCTTAGTCCGAGATTTTAATGTGGTAAAGTATTAGATAAAGTGGAAGCATCACAGAATTGCACAAACATAGCTGAACATTGCAGTTATGCCTTTTGCAAATTGAGCACGAATAGAGCCAGAAGACCAAATAAGCATAGAGCTGAACCTTGACACCGAAATCTGATTTCTGGGCCCTGGCAAAATATTGATGCCTTGAGATGAGGAAAAAGACACAGGACAGACCACTTTGCAGTCAAGACTTCTCAGATTAATATCACAGAATTGTTCTCAGAAAAAAGCTTCATTCTCTACCTCTACCCACTGCTGCCTTCCAGAAGCACAGTGTGTGTTTTGTAGGAAGAAAAGTAAGGTTTATATGTATCTTTACTTCTAGTTGTTGCAGAGACATACCACCACTTCTTTAAAACCATGAGCATCAAAGGGCAGGAGTAATTACAGGTGCTTTTAGAAATAAATATGGGACTGAAGTGAAAGTAAGCATTCTCCAATGCCTGCAAGACTATTCCAAGAAAGATCCATCAAAAAACCCCACTAGTTAGATCTTCAAAAGTCTCTAGAATTGAAGAAGGACAAAGAGAACTGTGATAGATATTACAATATACTGTAACAATTAAGAGTATAGAAAAAAGAAAATCCTAGATTCAGAATTTATGTATATATATGTATTTTGAGTTCTAATTAAAAAAACAAGACAATACTCTTCACTTTTTCCTATTCATATTAACAGTACAGACAGTTTAAAATATTATTTTACCTATTCCTCCACTCATATTTCTTCCAATGCTAAATAAAACCAGCTTCTCTGGAATGAAATTAAGAATCCATCTAGTCAAGTAGCAGATGTTTCTCCTACTGTCTTTAGCTCTGCACAACTTAGAACTTGATATTCTTCACTGCTAACTAAATATCCAAATAGAGTTTGGATTTTCTATTCTAAGAGTTTATCTTTTTTATTTTTAAAATATTCTCATGGCAATAACTTTTGTAAATTAATTCGTGTGCAGAAAAATCTGTCTCTTTGATGCTTAGTGATTTCATTTTTGATCTCTAGTTTCACATTACTTAGGTTATGAGATGAAGGAATAATGATTTTTCAACCTTCTCTAAGACATTCTTGCTTTTAATGACCTTCCTGATAGCTTTCTCTTGTGAAGACAGAGGAAATTACTGGTCCTTTTATTATGATAATCCTTGTTTCCCTTCTCACTATGTACATATATAAAGTATGTGAATACATGCTGAGAATATACATATGTGTGTTTGAGTACAAGTTTTTTTAAAAAACTGTAAAGAAAAGACCAGAGCAAGCCTTTACGATGCCAACATAGCAGGAGTTTACACAAAATGCAGTCCTTCTTCACAATTAATAAACACTACACTTTCAGACAATACTGTGCCTCCAACCTAATCCTCTTGTGATCCTCAGTAGTTTCACAATATCTTCCCCATATATCTATAACCACTTTAAATTAAAACACTATATGCACAACAATAGGGCATTCTTTTTATTTGAGATTTTATTCCACTGCAATTGATAGCAGGTTTTCTTCCATATAATTCTAAATAATTCAGTAGTCACAACAAGATTTATAACCTCACAATTTCTTCCCCTTTCCAAATGGTTTATTAATGTAATCAATAACACAAAACAGCATTATTGGAGGACTCCACATGCTGTCACTTTCTGTTGAGGAAACAATTTCATTCTAACTAGAAGATATATTTCCAATACAGCACAAACCTGATGGACAGTTCTGGTAACAAGATAGAGTACCAGTAGATGACTCTATCTCAAAACTGCTCACAATGTACTTTTACTCTAGTCAGTTAAAAAAATGACACCCAAAATTAACAGATCCAGGTTTCCAAAGACCTGTGGGTGCAGAATTGCTTTATGCAAAAGGTAGCTGTAATTAACACAGTACATCATAATTCAAGAAAATCATGAGCAAAGGATTAAGTTTTAAACAGCATACTCTCACTGAAAACAAAGGCAGGGGGAACAAGAACAGACAAAAAATATCAGTGACCCACATAGCAGCTATCTCTAAAGCAAGTGCCAATGGGAACTGCGAAGATATACTTTACTACACATGAAGATGTCATTATCTTCAGACAAAAGAAAAATCCTTTTTGTTTCCCCTGTGGTTCCTTCTAATAGCTGAGAGGTATCACCTGCTCTGACTTAGCAGACTGATTTCCTTTATCGATCTCTTTCAGGTCAGTCTCTATAGCAAACTTAATGAAGCATTCCCTCTGGCTCTATGTCCACCCAGACCACAACTAGCCTGGTCTAGCTACAGAATTCTGACAACAGAGACAACTGCCAAGATGCTACAAAATAAAAGTTTCATTTTAGGTTCCTAAATATGCATCCGGTTTTTTAAACAATGAATAGGAATAGTAGTTCCCACACTGAGTAGACGCTACAGTTATCACTAAATTAAACGCAACAGAAATTATAGCCACTTGTCTGGTGTTTCTCTTTAATAATGGCATTTCATTATTCATTTGGCACAGTCATAGATTAATTATATCCTCAAGGATATTTCAAAATGCTTTAGCAAGTCCTTGAAAACATCACTGCAGTATTTCACGGACATTAAGTTTTGAAGCATCAATTTGGTTTCTGGGAAAAACAGCTTTCACACACTACTCAAAATACATAACTTTTTAAGGGCCAAGACCAACAAAAACATTGAATCGCAACTACTCTGTGCCTGAGGTGTTCTACTGGGTGAGAAAATCGTGGGGAAGAGCAACAGCAGTCAGTTCACAACATATAACATTCTCAGTTGCGTCCAACTGATAACTGTACAAACTCTAGCACTAGCACAGCTGTTTGAGAACAGCACTGTAACATTTCTCAGATAACACTGCACATTCCTGTGTCACTTTCAGGAGTTGTTCCAGAATATTTCTGTATTTTACAGCTTGCACTTCCGTACAGGTCAAAGATCTGAGTGGTCAAATGCCCAGCTTTCTCCTTCCATTTTGCCTCCTCTTGTAAAAGGTCCCAGCTGGTTCCAGTTTTCTGGGTGTCCACTACTGCAAAGAGATTAAAGGTATATGCTTTCTTGTTTTCTTAAAATCAGCTTGGCAAGAGATGGGCTGCTTCACTTCCTTGATGGGAAGGTACTGCAAATGCAGGACCTGACTGTGAGAGGGCAAGTGAGGTAGGGGTGGGAGTGAAGTTACTGGTCTGAAATAGTGCTATGTTATTCACAAAATCAGCTCTTTTTCCTAAATTACAACAGAAGAGCAACGGCATCATTACTGATTCAGAAAGCTAAAAGGCTGCTTTCATGGAACAGTCCTCTTTCCTCCAGCAAACATTTTGTCTGCCCTAAATGCTTATTTATAATCTCGCCTGCAGAACTGCACAACAAACACGAGCTCTGCCATAAGCATTCTGAAACTTTGGGATTGGCAGTCATGTCCTTTTGTGTTGAGGCAATCCAGCACATGCCTCATTTTAGTAAAAATACCACAAATGCTAAGCTAGCTGCAAATTCATATGGGGTATCAATAAAATCACTAGTCAATATAAAGATGTTTTAGTATGTTTTACACATCACAGCTCCTGATAAAGATGTTTCGATTAAAAAACACATTTATTTTAACTTATCTCACTACCTCTTGATGGGCAACTGAGCCACAAAAGGTGATTTCTTTGGGTTGAGAAAGAGTTCTTAAGCAGTAATTCCTTTAAGAATTTCAAGGTGCATGGATAAGTACGATGATTTCAGGAACAGCATACAAGACAGATGAAAATGGCCAACTTTACAAAAGCATATGCAACAACCTCCACAGTCTGTCTCCAGACAGTTGCTATTTTCAGGATGCAGGAAGGGTTAAAGATTTCAGAAAGGCTCAACAGAGCAAAATTAAGTTTTGCTTTAAAATCACCCATTCTTTACCTATCAATTTAAAAAATTATTAGATGGTTTTCTTTTCGAATGTTAGAAGTTGTGAACCTGAAAAAATCCAGCATCAATTATCACAAAACCAAACACAACTTGCCCTCCTTCTTCAGAACTTGACAGCTGAACTCTATTTTCTAACTATATATCATCACAAAAACAGATATTGAAATTAAGCTCTTTTCAGTCATGTTCAAGGTCCTCAGATTTCATTATTACTATTACTATTTTACAGCGGAGTCAATGGTCACTTAAAACAGACTGCCAGACCTAATCCTAGTATTAATTTAAATCCACTATCATAGTTACAAAGTGCATCTCAGAAAAATTATTCTGCTTACTGAGCATTATAGTTTTAATACTAATTCACTGCTCTGCTAAGAGGTTGAATCACACTTGAACTTTCAGTCTTGCACTGAGTTCACCTATAAAAGGAAAGCTCAGTTTAGTGTAATACCTGTCTTTGATAAGCCAAATGTATAATGAAAATTAGGAATTGAACTCATTAGTGATTTTGTTCGGCTGCAGCACTAAGTTTCATACTTTTGACCAAGCTTCTGGAAACTGAAAAAGTGCCTGTCATATTAATTAAAAAAAAAATCATCTTTAGGTTTTAAAATCTAAAGCTCTAAGGAAAATAGAACAAAGAATCATGAGGACAAGACATAGCATAGCATGTTTTGGGAAGAGTGGGTTTTGTTGTACTTTAAAAGATAATTATACTGAACATATGTCAAGCACAATTAATAAGAGATTTGACTTCTAGAAACAATGTTGGTGATAAAGAAAGACATGTCTGAATTCCATTGCTTCAAGAGGTACTTAAACTCCACCACAAATGACCTTCACTTCACATTAACAAAGAACTGGCCTGCATTAGTTAAGAAAAACACAGCATGCTCAGAGAAGGAGTAAAGAACGCAACCGTAGATACTGACTATTTTCACTTGTAATTGACAACGGTGCACAGATCACAGGAGGAAGCTGTTTGTGCAGCTCCATGAAAGTTGTGATGTCTCACAGTAGTCCAGTTTCCTGATTCAGATATCAGACACACAGGCATGCAGGTACAGTGCAGTGGGAGACCAAGGGCACTAACAGCGCCCCAGCACCACTTCAACTCGCTCTGCTTTCAAACAAGAGTACTCACACACCTTGTGCTAGTACAGCAGTAAACATTTCAGTTTCTTTTATGAAAAGTAATCCATTCCACTGCTTTGAACTGGGTTATCCAGACTGAGTCATTTTTAGTCAAGTACCTTGCAAAGAACATTACTGCATCATTTTAAAAGATAACTTTAGGATGGTGCTCACATATTAGGAAAATGTTCTCACTTGAATAACTACAAAATGCTGGATTTTCCTCAAATTAAATATCTTTATTTTATTTTGTACGTCCAAAGGTTGGTTACTTCTCACACATTTTATTCCACTGACAGCTAAAATAGGAACTAAGCTAGTAATCTCAGTATTACTACTATGGAGAAAAAGTACTGCTCTTAAGGAAGACAAGGTATAGTATTTCCTTTGTTAATGCAATTAGTTTCCTTTACACTTATTTTCTAAAGAAAAGCACAAGAAAACAAAACAAAACCAAAAAAGAACTGCACTGTAGCACTGAACAAAAGCAGGAATATTTTCACACACACAGCCATACTCTATGCCACAAATGCCATTAAACAATAGCACAGTTCTCACTAACCCCCTGTACATGAGAACATTTCACCAACACTACTGTTAAGCAGCAATGTCAGAATATTTCTGCAGGAGCTGAAAACATATCATATAGTCAGACATTCCCTCAAATGCTTGTTACACTTTGTACTCCTATTTCAAAAACAAACTTTCCAAACTGCCCAAGACACAGTGGAATACTATCCTACTATAAGATTCAGTAATGTTTTAGATTAATGAAAAGAGCACATCATTCATATTTCTTAATACATACTTCATTTTTAGCTCAGCTAATACACGGATTTTTTTCCGATCCTACAAAAATATGAACAAAAACAAACCTATCATTTTCATACCATTAGTTTCTGCAAATTTCTGTATATCAGCCAGAGTTTTCAGTTCTTTCCCTGGGCAAGCTGATACACACAAGGCAATAGACTTAATCTTCTGATGTACTAGATCAATGTTGCATGGATCCAAGAAGTATACATACCTATGGAAGGAAAAAAGGTAAATTACTTCTATTTTAATTAACAATTACACTGAACAAAATTTCAAACTATGGGATTCAGTCAAGACTGAGTGATCCAGTTTATCCAGAAACATAGGAAATTTGTTATTATTGTAAGTATGTGGAGCAAAAGAATTTAGGTACTCAACATATGCACAGCAAATGTACAGGTATTTATATACCTCAATCACACAGAAAGCATGTTTAACTCTACCTGATTAAAGTCCATCCAAATGGTGCTACTCATAAAAACAGCAGTAGTCCTACCATGTCTCTTCACAGATACGAGTACAAACATTCACAAACCTTTACTCCAACCTTAAACTTGACTTCGATAACTTAGGTATTTTTCCAAAAAGACCCAACAATTAAAGTCACTCTTATTCTGCAAAAATAAAAGGTCCAAAACCATATTAATGAATACACATAGTACTAGTAATTAAGAGCAGCTTTTTAGTATAGATTGATTTTCCATGCCATGACTAAACCGATTACTTTAGTATTTACTTAGAAATAAAATTCCTTCAGATACCTCAAGTAGAATTATCTAATGTATACATGCAGTATTTTAAAGAAATTCTACTTCCTAACTTTTGACAACGAGTGTCATTTAAAAATCCAATTAATGAAGTACATATTATAGATTCTTAACTAATATCTCCTGGCTATATACGCTTTATGACAAACACTAACCCCACAAGATTTCCACTGATGGTATAATAGAGATGCTTTTCTCTTTGGAAGTTTATAATTCTTAAATCCCTACAATTCTGGTGATGTACTATGCATTGAAATATTCTCTTCATATTTCCTAACATCATCATATTAAAACACCAGAAATCTGCCATATAAAATGCCATTTCAATTTTTGAAGTCCTCATTATGGGAATTCATTCTGTAACCAGTAAAAATTACTTTTGCTCCTAAAAAGTATTTAGGTCCTCCTTGAACACCTTCAGTCTATGTGCTAATTGCTTTCTACTGTTCTATTACTCAGTGTCAGTGTACAAGAATGATTACTACATAGTACAGTCTTCCTTGAAAGTCCATCAAAACTCATGTCGTCTAAATCGACTCTTACATGGTAATAGATTACTTGCATTCTTAAAACATTCCTTTCTTTGTCAACATCTCTGTGAAATCATCCACCCCATTTCTTTTTTACTTATTACACACTACACATCTTGAGACTTCACTGACAGACCACTGGAGTATCAGAAGTAAGTGTAAACATGAAAATTCTGTCATGCAGACACAGTAAAAGTAACTGCATGCAAACAGTAAGACACAATTTTCCCTTATTTCAAAGAAAACACTCCTGAGTTGGTATCAAGACATATAATAGCTGTTTTAATTAAAGTTCCTCCAGTTGTTATCCCATACAATAAGGGTACATGGCAGGAAAATGTCTGCTTCTTTAAGGGTATTTGGTCAAAGGAACTACAAAGCAGAACCTACAGTCAAATCTGACTGATATGGCAAGGGATGGGAACAAACCTGGTCAGTCTCACTAATTGGTAAGGATATGTGAATTTTGAAAATGGTGATTTTTCAGTATGACTATCTGGTTAAGGACCTTGCCAAATTGAGGTAAGGAAAAGGAGGGAGACATTCAGATATAAAACTATATAACTTCCACTTAATGTTAATAAAAACAATAAGCAGAAACAAAACCAGCCAATGACAGCAATTGATGGACTATCAAGGAACTTCATACAGGGACTTAACAATTGATCCAGATGCAAATTTGTAAGTGCAGAATCCAGGAGGCGTTACTGCGACCCTGCCAGCAGGTGAGGAAACGTGCATGGGACAGGGTAGCAGACAGGGATGCAAAAGGGAACAGTTACCTGCAAGTTGATGTTGGTCAGTACATTATCTGATCTCAGCACCTGATCACTGCAGTCTATCTTGTCCTGTAACTAAAGCTTGTAACTCTCTCTAGTTTCTATCCCATGGGCATGGATGATGCAAGTGCTGCAGGGATTAAGTGCCAGCTACTGGGGGAACAGACAGGGGTGTGAGGGATTTGGTGCCAGCAACTGGAATCAGACCGTGGGTTTTGGTGCCACAGGACTGTGGGTTCAGCTACTGAAGTGAGTGGGGTCTCAGTGCCAGTGGCAGGGAGGGGTCTTGGCAATGAGCTGCTGGGGTGGGAACAATGTGTGCCCATAAAAAAAGCAGCTACAGAGGTGATAGCATAGGCGGTCACAGCCTTTGTGGTTGTGCTGGCTGTTGATGGGGCTGAGCACCTGTACAGATCGTCTCCAAAACATATCTATGCAATTTATAGAATCAGAAAATCCTGAGTTGGAAGGGACCCACAAGGATAACTGAGTCCAACTCCTGGTATAACTCACTAGCAAACTCCAAGCCATATGAGATGTAGGGAGCTCTAGGTGAGAAGTGTTGGGTGGGTAGAGGATCTGTGGTGTTATTTAGAGGAAGCTGTGGGTCTGGGATGCTTGTGGAATGAGTGTGTTTGACACTTAGCACCAAAACAGATCAGCTGCTGAGTAGGGGGAACCCATAAGGAGGATAAGGTGCTGTGCTGGTACTTGGAGAATCCACAAATATATGTGAGCTTGTGAATCTGGAATGTGTCACTTGTGTGCTTACACTAGTGACCTTCTGCCACTGTCAGTCCCTGAGAAGGAGGGGACATGGTTGGCTGTGCTTGTAAGTACCACTGTTGAAGGCAGCACTCTCTCCCTGCCAGTCTGTGTAACCAGCTATGTTAGTGTCCCATACACTACTGTCCATCCACATCCTTCAGCCTAGGCAGAGACCTTGGGTTCTGGGAGCTGTAGGACTGGACTCCAGTTCCTGGACAGGAGTGTCCTCTGAATTTCCCTAAGGAAACCAAATAAGGAATGTCACCATTAGCAAGCTAGAACTCATCCCACTTCTACAGTGATTTCAAAATTCAAGGGTCAAGCTATCATTTCAATCACTTGAATGTTAGGTAAAAAAAATGCTACAATTCTAGCTCAAACCTGGAAGTTTAGAAATACAATGCAATACAGCATCATATGCAGTTTTGACAGAAGGGTGGGCATCGCCTTACACAGCACAAGTATTCCCACACTGCATTGTATGGTACAGAGACAGTTCTGACAGCAGTAAGGAAGCTGCACAGAAAACTCCAGGCCATTAAATCTGTGGCTTCAATCTGTGGCCTTGGAAGACACAAGTAAGATAAGGAAGATTATTTTTACTTCACTGCAGCTAAAACAAGAACCAAAATTCTAGGAACCAGCATTACAGAAGAAAAGTTGGGGTTTTTTTGTTTATAAAGCTTATGTGTAGAAAATAAGTGATTTTACTGCAGAAAATTTCATGCTGCGTCACCACAGGACAGGTTTTGTTTCTCTCTAGAAGAATGTCATTACATGCTTTGTGCTGCAATTTCAGTTATTTACAATCAGCAATACACTAATATTCTAATAAGGAAATAACTTGTATCAGCAATACAAAGACTGACGTAAACAAAGTAATCATATTGTTAGAGATGCTTTAACACTGCAAATGAAAATATGTTTGCTATGTGAAATTCAGTATAGTAAACTTACAATATACGCATGTTTATGCATCTTTTTGAAGTATCAGCCCTGTAGAGAAGGACTTGGAGGTACAGGTGCGTGAAAAATTGGACATGACCTGGCAATGTACACCTGCAGCCCAGAAAGCCAACAGTATCTGGGGCTTCCACAAAAGAAGCATGACTAGCAAAGCAAGTTTTACTCTGCCCTCAGAGGGATCCTCCAGATGGTATACTGCACTCATCTCTGGGATGCCCAGTACAGGAAAGACATGAACCCTTTACAACAAGTGCAGAGGAGACCCATGAAAACGCCGCGATGTCTGGGGCATATGAAGATGTGCTAAGAGCGATGAGGCTGTTCATCCTGGAGAAGAGAAGGCTATGGGAACACCTTTTGGCAGCTTTCCAGTACTTATAGAGGACTTCTTTAAAAGATGAAGTGACTTTTCACAGGCAAATAGTGAAAGGACAAGGCAGAATGGATTTAAACTAAAAGAAGGCAGAACTAGAATGACAGAACTATTTTAGTTGAAAAAGATCCTTCACATCATCTACTCTAACAGTAAATGCACTGTCAAGTCTACCACTAAGCCATGTCCCTAAGAGACAAATCAACATATCTTTTAAATACCTCCAGGAATGGTGACTCCACAACTTCCCTGGGCTTGATAACCTTTTTGGCAAAAAAAATTGTCATAATGTCCAATCTAAACCTCCCCTTGCACAGTGTGAGACCATTTCCTCTCATCCTGTCACTTGTTCCCTGAGAGAGGAGATTGATCCCCCCATTCTTTCAGGCAGCTGTAGCGCAATAAGGTAAACCCAAGACCTAGTAATCTGAACATTAATAACACTTAGACAAAGCTAGTATCTTAAATATGACCTAAAAATTAACAGCTGGAATGTACAGCCCCTACAGCATGTTACAGAAACTGTAATGACCATACTGCAACATGGAGTACAGAACCAAGCTAAACCCCCACAAGAACCAGCCTGAGAAGGTATGAAGATGACCACATGCCAACCACTTGGTAACACAACAGAGAACCAATGAAAAACAAGACCACTCCAGGCCATAATAGTGCTGTTGGTCCAGGCTATAACGCAAGAGATAGGGAATTTAGATTGCAAGGGAAATAATTCCTCAGGTATTTCTTTGTTCAGGTTCTCTTTTTTCAAGGCACATAGATTGAGCTACCAGATATCATAGTTGATCTGTGCCATCTAATCTACTGATTAGATGATACTTCATCTAATGAAGATGAGTATCTAGTGTCAAAAATTCCTTTAACAGTAGGGCATATACAGTTTCACTCAACCAAATTCTCTGTGTGCATGCTGCAAACCATCCCTAGATTTTGCCACTACCTAAACTTCAAGTATTTCCTGGGCTCAAAGGCATGTGCTCAGTCAGAATGCCACCCTAACTATTCTCCATAGCATCATACGCACATCTCCTAGTACTCCAGTAGACAGCACAAACTGAATTCTGTCCAAATAACAACTTATTGGTGATAAAAAAATCAGGCTAAACTAGCATTTCAGAGACTTCTACTTGGCAGTGATTATCATTTATTTGCAAATAAAAGGTCATTTTTTAACACCAGAACTTGTAAAGCAAGGAGCTTACTTGAAGCAGATAGGTTTAATTAGAATTCACTGCCAGATCTAGAGTATAAGCCTATGTCTGACTCTAGGAAACAGACTATTAAAGTGTGTTATGGTTACTTTGTAAAAATGAAAGGATGCCTGATCCACTCTTTGTTCATGAGACAGGGCTGTAAAATCCTCCTTCAAAATATTTCATCTCACTGGTTTCAACATATCTGATGCACACAGAGCAAATCATAACCCTGTGAGAACTCTGCTCTTCACCCTCACCACCCAGATTTCCATATCCACACAGACCACATCAATTTCACTTCCACATGACAGTGCCTATGGGTTGCTGTCATATACAAGGAAGAAAATGTTATTTTTACAGATGATTTAGCTTTTCAGCCCTTGGACTAGGAAATGAAAATGGAATTATCCTGCAACCAAAATGAAATCAGAATAACTTCATGTTTCCATAGCCCATTTGTGGAGCTTAAAAGTCTCTTCTTTCTCTAAACAAACTGAAATGTACAGGCAGGAAGAAGAGTTTATTTTTACAGTCTGTCTGCAAAGTGCTCCTATAAAAATAGCATTAAATACTCTCATGAACTCCACCTCAGACACTGTAGGAACTCCATCTGTTAGAGACAGATGCAAAGCAGACAGCTTTTTATATTTGCTTGGCAATTTTTCAGAAGAAACTATGGCGTGTGAGAGAAGGAAGGATCACTCACATATGTAAGAACCAATCTCTTCCAAAACTGGATACGCTGGACTGTACCAGGCACTTCACGTGAACACTTAAAGAATAATCTGTCTTAGCAGAGGGTTTTCTCTTAACCAAACAGAGATGACTATAACTCATATGTGTGTATCTATTAATTTGCTTAGATCATGCCTCAAGCCATGACATCTTTTTAGAAAAGCGTAATTCTTTTGAGCCTCATTAAGACTTCTTGACAAACA
>WAAE01026328.1:0-15771 GCA_013400495.1 Nicator chloris
CTGTCACCCTCAGGGTTGTCACCTGTCCACTTCCCCCATGACCACGCCGGTGTGCTCAGATCCTGGCTCAGATCTTCTGGACTTTGTCCCAGTGACACCTCCAGACCAGTGCCCTGCTCACGGGTTCCTTCTGAATCCCACTCAGTCTTCAAATGCAGTTTAACATTTTTTTCCGCCCTATCTTTTAATATCTTACTAATTTTAATCATGTTGACAACTGGTCTTTGTCTGCTGGACTTTTTTTTTTTTTATTGTCTTGGTTCCTCATTTCTAATTTCCATTCCTCTTTGTGACAGGCAGAGGCAGAGGAGAGAGTGTGAGCTATTAATACTTCCAGAGAGAAATGCAGTGTGGTATTTGTGGAAATCTCTATTTCCAGTGAAAAAAAGTCACAGGCAAACGCTTCTGTGAGACCTTAAGTAATGAAAAAACAGAAGTAAATTTAAAAATAGGTTCTTGTGAGGACTTGGTGCTGGCCGAGCCTTTTAATAACACTTCTCACAATAATTTCAACAATTCTAAGTGAATTGTAAACTAAGAAATATGAAGGTCTTTCAGCTTGACTAGAAGACCTAAAATGGATCTGTGCTCTGCAAGTATCCAACACCTCCAGGGCTTTATCCTGGTGTGTTTCTCCACTTGGGTGTTCCAGTCAGGGTTTACCTCAGGGAATATCCAGTCCAGTCCTGTTCAATCCCTCCAAAACCCTTTAACTGCTTCTCCTGATTCCCCTTCCTTCCTGCAGCTCTGCCCCTTCAGCCCCAGAATTCCCACAGCACTGCAAAACCTCTCCCAAACAGAATCATTGAAATGTCCCTCTGGAAAATGTTGTGTCATTCTCTTTTCAACCCATTCTGCTGACAGATCATGAACTATTGGTGTTCCTGCTCCCTTCCTGGGTGCCACTGCGCAAAGTACAGTGAACTTTTCCCAAACTCATCCCAATTTTTGGGACAGGTTCCTGTGCTCCCAACAGCCGGAGTCTGTTGCCTTTTCCTGCAGTGCAGTGAGGATCTGGGATCCCCAAAGTGCTGCAGAGAGCCCCAGCCCTGTATCTCGGTTCTCATTTCAGGTGGACATTCCTTTCCAGGCTGGAAAACCCAGGTGTCTGGGATTTCAGAGCTGTGCCCTTCACTGGGTTTTATTTCCCTCCCCCTGAGCCCCCATCTGTGGCCATTTGCATCTATGCAAATCCCATTTGCCAGTGCAAACAACCCAGGATTTTGCAATTTCACATTGCGCACAGGACTTCTCTCATCAGTGCTTCCTGTTCTGCCTCGAAAGGATCCCTGTGAGGAAATCTGGGAGCACTGGGATCACCCTTTGATGGGTGGCCCTTTGGTAAATAAAGGGAAAACTGAGGATGGAGCCTTCAGACAGAGACAAAGCTTTGCCCCAATCCTTCGCCCTTTACCTGACCCCAAAGCCACGTGCAGCTCTTACCTGACAGGAAGACCAAGGTGAGGTGCAGGAGCTTCTCCATGGAGCTGAGCAGAGAAGGAGCAGGAGAGGAGGCTGGAGAGGAGCAACTCTGGCTCTGCCCATGGGCAGCTCCTCTCCCCCTCCTTGCTGTGCCGGAAGGAAGGAGCACAGGAACTTGGCATCTTTTTCATCCCGCACATTGAGCAATTCTCCAGGGACAGGCACCGCTCTCGTGGGCTGAAAGTCCTGGCATCAGCATTGCCCAGTCCCGGCCACAGCTCAGCCAGGCTGGAAGGCAGCAGCACGTGGTGGCCTGAAGCCACAGGCCTGGGTGTCTGCTCCCACTGGAGCAGGATTTCATGGAATCGTGGAATCTCAGGATGGTTTGGGTTGGAGGGACCTTAAAGCTCATCCAGCTCCACCCCTGCCATGGGCAGGGACACCTTCCACTATCCCAGGCTGCTCCAAGCCCTGTCCAACCTGGCCTTGGACACTGCCAGGGATCCAGGGGCAGCCACAGCTTCTCTGGGCACCCTGTGCCAGGGAACAATTCCTTCCCAATGTCCCTGTGGTGGCGGGAAGCCATCCCCTTGGGTGATAAATCAGTGATAAATCATGATCAATTATTTACAGGAGCTGTGCATGGGGGGAGTTTCTGGGAGGCTGAAAGGGAGGCTCTCATAGCAGCTCTGGCAGCATCCTGAGGGTGAAGGAGGACAAGGACACCATGGCCTGGGTTCTCAGGACAAGGAAGAGCCTGTGCACGGAGCATCCTTGTCTGAAATCCAACCACACACAGCAGGGCAGGGGCACTGCTCTGGAAGGAGCTGTGGGTGCTTCAGACAAGCCCAGCACCCACCTGTGTCCTGTACCTGCCACAAAGGACACAGCATCTCTGCTGGGGACACATTCTGAGCCAGCCAATGCCCCAGTGCTGGAGGGGCTCAGGAATGCAGCCACAGATCCCCCAGAACATCAGGAAACTGGTGGGGGTGTGTGGGAATACACAGGTCAGAGAGTGAAGCAGACTTAATTAGCATATCTAGTTTGATAACCAAGATGCCCTGGTGAGAACAAACAGAGCTTTGAAGATTACAGAAGATGGGATTACATCCGGAATAAGGAAATTAAATTAAACCTTCCTAAACAAGATATGTTGTAAAATGCATAAGTTTGTCTGTACCATGATTAACTTTATCTTTGTAGTAGTAAATATTAACCTTCCTAGAAATGGTATATAAACTTTGGGAAAGATCTCAGTAAAACCGAATTCTGATCACCGAGTCAGGGTTCCCGTCTCTCTATTCAATCACCGAGAGGGGTGGGCTGCTGGTTTTTCATTTTTGAGCTGATTTGTTTACCTGGAGGTCCTCCATGAAAGTACAAACAGACCCTGGCTCCTAAACTGGTGTGGTGCTAAACCTGCAGGCCTGGCCGTTCCTAAATGTGCCTTTCCTCGAGTTAATGGTGAAGAAAATGGTCCCTCACAGTGACCAGAAATTCTCTGTCAGGTGACTGATTGCAGTTTTTCTTCCTTCTTGTTCCAGTGAGCACAAATCTGGATTCTCCTCGAGAATCTCCCCGAAAATGCCTCTCTTCCACTCCACTGTTTTTGCTATTGCTCTTCCACAGCTTGACCCAGTGCGACTGCATGAAGAGCAAATTGTTTGGGGAATGTTGGGCTGAATGAACCATTTCCAGAACCATTTTCTTTTCCTTTCAGTCAGGCCAACCCTGAAAATCTCAAAAGATTTCCATCAGCCTCCCTGCTGCAGCCCTGGCAAGAGAAGCCTGTGGGATGTGACTGGCCTGGGAATGAGGGCTGGTTCTGGCCCCTTTGGTCTGTCACCTCCAGCAGGGCTTGGGGCACGGAAATCAGGAACCAGAGCTCCTGGAGGAGTGGAACTGAGCCCCATACACTCATGTCATGTTGCTCCCCACATGACTGCTACATAGAAGATGTCGTTTGGAGCCTTTCCAGCAGAGAAAGGGAAGTGCAGGAGCTGGTTCTGCTTATTCTCAGAATCCAGCACTGGCACGCCCAACCCATTCCACGAGAAATGGACCCAGCCAGCAAGGTTCCAGTTCGATCCCTGCAGCACTGGAATGAGTTTGCTTGGCCACAGCAGCTGAATTCTTGGGGTTGGGGCAGGGTTTGTACCGGGACACAACCGGAATCCCCCACCCCGCCATGCCCAGACTGCTTCTGGTCACACGGCCAGCCCTCCAAAACTCTGCACTTTAATGGAATTGGAAAAGCAGATGTACAAGAGATCCTGGGAATTCCCCCACGGCTCTGCCTGACCCGAGGCAACCCGCCACAGGCGTGGCAAAACCTCTGCTTGGCCCTACAACAGGAGGGAAGGCTGAAAAGGCTCGGGCAACACCACACACACACGGCAGCAGAACTCAAGCAGAACTCTGGGACCAACAGACCTGGTCCATCCACACCCCTCCTCCTCTGTTGGAGCCCAGGGCTCGACAGAAACCCCCAGGAACACCCCCATGTACACCTTGGGGGGTTCAGGACCCTTGCTGGGACCCCAGGAGTCTTTCTGTCTTTCACCTTTGCCCATGGAAAGGACTTTTAACACCCAGAGAAGAGTTGTAGGTTTGATAGAATGTAGTTTAGTTTATCACAGGGTGTGAAAACGTAGTTTGGGTTTTTAGGATGGAGGCTGGAAAAGGGACAGGATGGAGGATCTTGAGTGGTACCTGAGCTTCTTCCTTCTTCTTCATAGACCCCATCTTCTGTTGTGTGGTGGCACAGGGTGATTGGGTGGGATGGTTTGAGGTAGAAGTGTCATTTAGAGAGATAAATAAGGATAAATGGTACAGAATTGTAAATATCATACGTTTGGGATTTGGATTGGGTCAAACGGCTTTATAAGGCCTTGGGGGTCACTCCCTCGGGGCATTCCAGCCGTGTTCTTGAAGGGGAAAGACCTTGTAACTGAGGAGCGTGCCACAAAAAGACAAGAAATGATAAACACCTGAACAAGAAGCTGGAAGTCTCTCTCTCCTCCTTTCTATCTCTGGCACGAACCGATCTCGGAAGCAGAAAAGGCATCCCGAGACTCCTCCTTGTTCCCACTCTGTGCTCCAGTTCCTTTCTCCCCTTTCTGGCTTGTCTGGGACCCCATTCCCTCATTCCCTGCCGCTCCTGGGGGCCTGGTTGAAGGCGATGACGGCGTATTCCACGTGCCGGGGGCTCCTGTGAGCCTGGCTCGGCTCCACGTTGCAGTAGAGAGGGTCCCCGGGGCTGGGCTGGGGTTGCACGTCCAGGTTGATGTATGCTGGCCCTTTGCTGTCGTCCTGAGAACTCTGCCTCCTCCCAGTGCTGCCAGGCTGGCAAAAGAAAGGGAAAGAACTCGTGTGGGCGTCATTTTAGCCTCCCAGGCTGCTGCTGGTTCTCTTCTTGCTGAAGACAGAAGTTTTTCTCAAAACGTCTCTTGGGGAAAAACTGAGAGGGGAAATGTAAATGTCTCGTACTTAGGACTTGTTTACGTAGAGGTGTTGTTTCTCATTAGCTGGTCACAGTGATGGGGTGGGGAACAATGGACTAATCGTGTCCAGCCGTGTGAGAACCTCTAACCAGGGGTTCGTTTGTTAATAAAGTCAAAATTCTTCAACCTTAGAAAAGGCAAGTTTGTGTCGTTTGTCCACACAGCAACGACAGCACACTCATCAGCATGACCCAGTGCCAGGCCACAGCTGCTGCCAGGAGAACGAGATCTTCCCACCAGGAAAGCAGAAGCCTTGTCAAAATTTACCTCTGGTCGTGACAGAGGTGAAAGAACAGAGAACTCTTTTTGTCACCACCTCTCCTGGATACAGGTGACAACCTCACGCTCTAACCCTGCTTGCCACTCCTTGAGTCCCTGTGGTAGCGTTCTCTCGATGGTCAGATGATATATCATGGAACACGTGCTTTATTCTCAGGGGTCGTGGGTGCCAGCGTTTGCCATCAGCTGCCAGCCCAGCTGCTGGCGTGGTTCCAAGAGAGCGAATTTCCTGTTACAGTCTATTTTATCCTATTCTGTGTTGAATATTCTATTTACAGTGACTAACTGGTGTGAGACACAAATCCTATAGAATTTACATACAGCCTATGAGAACTGCTAGATTTGAATAAGGCACTACCTTCTTATGCTGATTTCTATAATCCCTTCTTCCTGCTATCCCTGCAGACCCTTTTTCTGCCTGGTCACTGGTATTGCTCAATATCCTGTCCCTGGACTGGCATCCCTTCCCATATCAAAAGTGACTGTCATTTCTACCTCACTCACTGGCCCAATGTTCTCCAAACCTACTGCCAAACAATCATATTTATAAGGTTTCCCTGTGTCACCTTCCCCAACAAGTCCCTTCTCAGAGGTTACTAGAATTTGCTCCACTGGGTTTGTTCCTGCTGGAGTTTCCTTGCATTAATTACCCCCCTCCCTCTGCTGACATTAAATCCCATTTCTCTCCTGTTTATAACCAAACCAAGGTCCTCACCAGGTGGGTCCCACAGCCCCTCCCAGACTGTTGGTCAGGGATTTGGCACCGTGTGGGAAATGTTTCATTTTCCTTACCTGTGCTGTGCCCTCTGGTCTGCCACTGGTGTCCTCTGCTTCTCTGATACCTTTGGGATGAGGCAAAATCAAAGGGTTTAGATGCAGAGAAATGCATGAAAAGCTCTGTGCCTGAGGAGGTTTGGGAAGGCTGTGGGATTGCCCAGTGATGGGATGTGCCTCTTCCCTGGGCTTGGGGAACACTTTGCTCTCTTTACTCCTCCTCTAAAGCATCTGCAGCCCTGTGCAGGCTCTGGAGGAACCTGTATTGGGATTTGTTCTCTCGATGGTCAGANGGGGAGGCAGGGAGGAGCCTGCCTTGAGGCCTCCCAGCCTGACCTCAGGGCAGTGGCACTGCGCTCACCTGGGCTGCAGCCAGGGACAGCCCTGCCTGGGACCAGCCCAGCCCCACGTACCTGTTCTCTGCAGGAGCCTGTAGTGCCTGACTCCCAGGGCTATGGAGGTGAGCAGGGCCAGCAGGAGCAGGATGAGCAGCACCACGGACAGGACGATGAAGGTGCTCCCACTGGAGATGGGGGAGAGGGAGGGAGTCACCGGTGTGGGAGGGTTTAACAGCCCATGGCCAAGCAGGGACCAAAAGAGGCACAGGGACAGGTTTTATGTGCTCAGTTCGAGCACTTGGAAGGAGGGGTTCTGCAAGATCTCCTGCAGGATCCTCCATCTATGGGGCTGGGCAAGTCCCTGCTGATCCAGAAGGGAACAACTGGGGACCTTCCCTGGTTCCTGATTCTTGATTTTTATACTTGGTTGTATCCTCTGAGCTGTTCCTAAGCCATTCCCCAGGCTTTGGAAACAAGCTCCGAGCACAATTCCAGGCCCTCTGGAGCAGGGATGATTCTGCTCTGAGGTGCTGCTGCAGCACTGATGACAGCAGATGTACAAAGGGGGAAAAATCCTTTATATTAATTGGTATATGGAATGATAGCAGCCAAGACTGTCCCATTGTTAAATACTCAGACAGGAGGGAGCAAAGCCGAGGCTGAGGGGCAGAATCTGGGGGTTCTGTCCATGTGAAGTGCAGAGCCCAAAGGGAGAAGGACAAAGAAGCAGAGAGGCACCTGCAGAAGGCTGTGACATGATTTTACCAACCTGCCTCTTCCTTTGGAACCAGGGTTAGGGCAGCAGCTGGAGGAGGAAAGGTGATCCTAACCCTTGGTGAGGATCCTGCCACATCCAATTCCTCCACAGGCAGGAGGCAGAGTGCCCAGGGCCTGCCTGCCCCAGGTGTACAGCAGGAATAACCTCTGTGTGCTCACAGACTCTTCTTAGGCCTTACCTGGACTCTGGGCTGTCGCCCAAAAGAATTTCCCGATTTTTGCCTTCAGGGCCTGGAAAACCTCCCAGAGGTGACGCTGCAATCACAGACATGAGGAGAGGAATGGTCACTGTGGGGCTGCTCTGCGTTCAGCAGTGAAACCTCTGCCCCTGCTGCTCCCCTGCCCAGGGCTCTGATCCCCTGGGTTTATCCAGAGCATCCCAACGTCCCCTCTCATCATCTGCACTGCTTCTTCTTAGTTCTAAAAGAGCCAGGCTGCAGCCTGGTGCTGCTCTGCCATGACCAGGGGCCTCAGTGCCCTCCCTTACCATCAAAACTCTGTCTGAAAGAGAACCCAGAAGCCACAGATCTGTAAAACCCGAGTTTAAAGTTGTTCCCTTGACAACCCAACGGAAGGTCTTTGAAAGCCAGAGGATGAATCACTCTAAAGGGGCTATAAAGTCACTCTAAAGAGCTGATATCAAACACTGAGTGACAGAAACCCCTCTCAGGACAGCTGAAGCTGCTCTCAGGTTAAGGAGGAGCAGCACAGCACCGATGTGGATCTGCTCCCACCGCTGCTGCTATTCAGGGTGGTGGCCATGAGAAGCTCCAGAGCTGTAGGGTTTGGGCAGTCCAGCTGGGAAGTGGGGCAAGCTGGGCAGTGCAGAAGGAGAGAGCAGGGCAAGGAGTCTGGAACCTACCAAGGTGTGCTGACGGATCCATACCCACCCTTGGAGACGTCGAGCGTGACCTCCTCGATGCGGGACAGCCCGGAGCGCTCCTGGAGCGCGCACCAGTACACGCCCGAGTCCTGCACCTGCAGCTGCTCCATGGTGACGGTGACAACGCCCTGCTGGGCGTCGTCCTGGATCCTGACACCTTCCCGAGCCGTGCCCTGCTCCCCTGGGGGCTCTGAGCTGGTGGTGACCAGCACGGTACAAGTGTCCCCCTCTTCCTTTTTGCACCAGGCTTTGCTGGCAGCCCCGTAGTCTGCGATCTTGTAGTGACACTGCACAGAGATGTTGCCTGACTCCTCAGCTGAGTGCTGCTGGGTCCCTGGAAAACAGCCAGGATGAGTGCTGAGACCCCAGAGTGGGATCCCACAGCAGCAGCCCCTCCCCAGCCCTGGAATACCCTGAAGCTGCATCCAGCTCCACACATCCTCCACCTCCCCTGAAGCAGGGGACTGCACCCAGATTCCCCACGCAGAGGTGTCATAAATTTAGGGGTCCTGTCCCGCTCTTCTGTTGCCTCAGGGTGGGACACTCAGCCCACAGGGTCAGGGAGGGTTGGTGGCTGTGGGGTCAGAGCAAGAGCAGTCCCTGGCATGGGGGAGGCTCCCAGCAGCACCCAGTGGGAAGCAGTGCAGGAGCCACCGGTCTGGCCCCGTGGGAAGCAGCTGGGATGAGCATCCCCATCTGTGGGACTCACAGGAACCTCCTCCTGAGCCTCTGCCGGGAGCAGACAGAGCATGAAGGGCCAGCCCTGAGCTGTGGCTCGAAGATCCTGCGGATAAGTTGCCACTGTGTGTGCTGGAGGGACGGGCAGGGGGAGAGACGGGGTCACCTGGGCTGAGAGCTGCCACATCCACACCTGGCTGCCAGGAGGGGCTCACTCTTGGGCAGTGAGAGTGCAGCAGGAACCCACTCTTGGACATTGAGTGAAGCGGGAACTAACTCTTGGACACTGAGAACATGGCAGGTACTCACTGTCAGACACTGAGAGTGCAGCAGGAACTCAGTCTGGGACAGTGAGAGTGCAGCAGGAACTCACCCTTGAGCAGTGAGAGTGCAGTAGGAATTCACTCTTGGACACAGTGCAGTAGGAACCTTGGACCCTGAGTGCAGAAGGAACTCACTCTGGGACACTGAGAGTGCAGCAGGAACTCACTCTTGGACACTGAGAGTGCAGTAGGAACTCACTCTGGGACACTGAGAGTGCAGAAGGAACTCACTCTGGGACACTGAGTGCAGAAGGAACTCACTCTGGGACACTGAGAGTGCAGAAGGAACTCACTCCTGGGGACTGGGTGCAGCAAGAACTCACTCTGGGACACTGGGTGCAGCAAGAACTCACTCTTGGGGACTGGGTGCAGCAAGAACCCACCCCTGCACACTGAGAACATGGCAGGTACTCACTCTTGAACACAGAGAGCACGACCTCCGTCACGCGGGTGCGCCCAGAGCCCAGTGCACACCAGTACACACCAGAGTCCCCGGTCTGCAGCTTCTCCATGGTGACAGTGAGAGTGCCTTCAGCATTGCTCTTGATGGATGCTCTGCTTTGCAGGGATTTCTTTCCACTCCGTTGGGAAGACGTTTGCCTCTCCACCAGGACTGTGCAGCCAGTCTGCCCCCTCCGGCACCAGCCCATGCCATGCCTGTTTGGGCACTGCACTGACAGCGTGTCCAGCTCCCACTGGAGCAGCTCTGTGAAACACCAAACACTCTGCCCAGTCAGGGCTGGGCACCTGGGGCACACCCGGCCCTGGGGCAGCTCCCCCAGGAGAGCCCCTCATCAGGGCAGGGGCAGCTGGAGCCAGCAGGACCAGCCAGGTCTGTGGGGCTCCTTCACTCCCCGAGCGGGAGGGAAAGCAGGGAGCGAGGCTGGGGAGGGGGCAGGGAGGGTCAGGGGAAGCTGCTCAGCCGTGGGGGAGAGGGAGGCAGAGCAGGGGAGGGAATGATGCTGCTTCCTGAGAAGACTTGGCTTTGGGTGGGGTGCAGGTACTCACCCTTGAACACCTCCAGTGAGATCGTCCTTAGCGGTGAATAGGTGTTGTAAGCTATGTAAATAGCACAGAAATATGTGCCTGAGTCCTCTGCCTGGAGGTCAGTCATGGTGATGGACACAGTCCTATTAGCGCTGACATCCCTTATTTTAGTTCTCCCATCATCAGACTGTTGCCTGCGTTCAGAGTATGTGTACACTATTGGTTGACATCCTCCATCTCTCAGGAGGCACCAGTATTTTGTGTGCCTGTCTTCAGTCTCTGCTGTATAAGGACACTGAAGATACAGAGTGTCCCCTTCCCGTCGTCTCTGGACTTCAGGGGTTTGGCCTTGGAGACCTGGAAGGATCAGATGTGGTGAGGGAGAGGGGAGCTGATCACAGAACCACAGAATCACAGAATCACAGAACCACAGAACCACAGAATCCCAGAATGACAGGATCACAGAATCCCAGAATCGCAGAATCCCAGAACCACAGAATCCCAGAATCACAGGATCACAGAACCACAGAATCCCAGAATCCCAGAATCCCAGAATCACAGGATCACAGAATCCCAGAATCGCAGAATCCCAGAATCGCAGAATCCCAGAATCACAGAACCACAGGATCACAGAACCACAGGATCACAGAACCACAGAATCCCAGAATCCCAGAATCACAGGATCACAGAATCCCAGAATCGCAGAAACCCAGAACCACAGAATCCCAGAATCACAGAATGACAGAATGACAGAACGACAGAATGACAGAACCACAGGATCACAGAATCCCAGAATCGCAGAATCCCAGAATCCCAGAATCCCAGAATCCCAGAATCACAGAATGACAGAATCACAGAATCCCAGAATCACAGAATCCCAGAATCAACAAGGTCAGAAAAGACCTTTGAGATCACCAAGTCCCACCCATGTCCCAACACCATCCAGTCACCCAGACCATGGCACCCAGTGCCACATCCAGCCTTTTCTGGAACACCTCCAGGGACGGTGACTCCACCACCTCCCTGGGCAGCCCCTTCCAATGCCCAGTCACCCCTTCTGTGAAGGTGCAGAGCTGCCCACAGCCTCTCGAGGAACACAGGGAAACTCTGCCTCCAGCCTCTCCCCATGGACACTGGTGGCTCGAAGAACTCCCAAAACCCCAAATCCCTTCCCCATGCTGAATCCACCTGCTTGGACATGGGAAGGGCAGTGTTGAGATTTGAGCAGGGGCTGCAGCTGTGGATTGAAGCCCCCAGACCAGCACAGGGTGCTCGAGGTGCCTTCAAGCCACGTGTGGCACAGTGTCTGCAGCTGTCCCCTTGTCCCTTCTCCTCCCTGCAGGCAAATGGGGACCATCCCCTGCCCACAGCAGAGCCAGGGGCTGTTTGGGGCTCTGGGAAGGAGCAGAGGGAAGCAGCCAGGGCAGGGAAGCAGCTCCTCCCTGCCACATCCCCAGCCATGCCAGCGGCTGTGAGACTGTGCTGGCTGCGGGTTCCTTCCCCAGCCCTGCAGGTGCTGGGAGCTCTGTGCTCTCTGCAGGGCTGGTGAGGGACAGGTGGTGCCCTGCACACTGCCCTGACCCAGGACTGCCATCAGAGGAGCTGAGCAGGGCCAGCGTGGTGGGAAAGGGCGGCTGGGAGAGGCTCTGTGCTCCCGTCACGGATCATCCCGGCAACCTGGAGGAGCCAGGGCTGTGGGGTGGGAATTGGGGCTGCCCTTCCCTCCCCAGGCAGCAGCTGCCCAGATCAGAGCCTGGCTGGTGCCCGAGGAGCTCCCTGGGCAGCAGGAAGTGGGGAAGGTTGTCCCTGTCCCCAGGGTCACACCGAGCCCTTCTCCTACCTGGGAAGCAGAGTGGCAGCAGGAACAGGGCTCTCAGCTCCATGGCCATCCTCAGGCCCAGGGAAGGGGCATCACTGGGGGCTGCCCAGCGTGTCCTGTGCCAGTGTGGGTGCCCTGTGACCCCTCCTGCCTGGCAGTGACACAGCTGGGGGAAATACTCAGCTCTTGCCTCAAGCGGAAACACCTCCCCGCGTTTTGTTACAACATTAAATATGAAGAGAACCTCAGGGTGCTTTTGGGGAAGTGGCTGAGCCCAGAGCACAGCCTGTCCTGGTGACAAAGGCTGTTGCTGCTCTCGCCTGGATGGTGCCATTGGTTTTTTCACCCTCCTGTCCCCTCAGCTGTGGTGAGGCTGACCCACCTGGCTGCTCTTCCTCCCTGCCTGGTAGGAGAGAAATGTCCCAGGTTTGGGTGTCACATAAACTTCCCTGTAGCTGATTCTGCACCCAGGTGCTTTGCAGGGCTAACGGAGGGAATGGGGAGTGGCTTCTGTGGCTTTCCCCCTCCTTTCCCTCAGCCTCTCTGAGGAACTCTGCCTCCTGCAAACCCACACAAAGCCAGCGCTCCTGGCAAAGCCACCTGTGGTCACTCCAGGTCACTCCTGCAGCTGCTGTGTGTGCATCCCACAACCAGAGTCCCCTTTGGTGACAGCTGTCCCAGCCCTGGGGGGGCTCCCTCCTGACCTTCCACACCTGGTTCTGTCCCAAACAGCTGCTTTGGGAAGCAGGAGCACTGTCAGGTCCTCTTTGCCTCGAGGCCAAGCTTCCCTGGCCTTTCTCTCTCTGGGTGCTGTAAGGATGCTGGAGAAGGCCTGTGCTCCTCTCTGCTCCCAGCCACCCCGAGCTTCCCACACTGGGAATCGTGTCCCTCACCAGCAGGACTCGGCTGAGCCCCTTCTGCCTCCCCTTCACCTCCTTGTGTCCTTGCCTGCCCTTGAAGGCAGCGAGAGCAGAGCCAGGGGCGTCCCCCGGGCCGGCACCTGCCCCGCTCCAGCAGAGCAGCACACGCAGGCTCCACCGACACCCCGGCTGCAAATCATTTCCAATTATACGAATAAGCAGCTTATTAACAATACATTCTGGCTAATCATTTTGTGCTAGATATCTGGGCATTGTCTCGTCCCCAAATCCCTCTCTCATCAGGCGCTCGATGCGCGGTAACGAGAAGGGGGAACACGCTCGGGCTCCGGCGAACAAATCCCAGGAGCCCGCAATTAGTTCGGTTGCTGCAACTGGTCGCCTCCAAACGGAGCCAGGAGCTGCTCCTCAGCCCTTCCCACATCCACGGGAGGTCCTGGCCGAGGGGAGAGGCTCTGTGGGGCAGGACAGGTGGTGAGGAGATGCCCGTCCAGGGCCTGGCACCTTGCAGCAGCAGGAATGGGATGAAGTCAGTCCTTGTGCTGCAGCTCTGACAGAGGATCAATGTGATTTTAATTATGGGATCGCAGGAAAGGAGATGAATGTTCTCTCAGGAGGTCACTTAATCCAGCCCGGTGACACAGCAGCATCAGGCCTGTCCGTGTCGTTTCTGAAGATCTCTTTACCCGGGTGAGGTTGCAGCGTTCTCCTGTTCCAGCGCTGCACCAGCCCCATCTGAACGCTCCTCCCAGCTCTGCATCTCCCAGCTCGGCTTCTCCCTGCTCTGCTTCTCCCAGCTCTGCATCTCCCAGCTCTGCATCTCCCAGCTCTGCTTCTCCCTGCTCTGCATCTCCCAGCTCTGCTTCTCCCAGCTCTGCTTCTCCCAGCTCTGCTTCTCCCTGCTCTGCTTCTCCCAGCTCTGCTTCTCCCAGCTCTGCTTCTCCCTGCTCTTCCATGCCTTGCTCCTCTTTAATGCCTCTGTACCCACTGTGACCTCGGAGATCAGATCATTCCCATTCTCCATTCCCCCTCCCAGTCCAGACCAACTCCAGACAGTTGCGTCGCAAATATTTTGATTTTCCCTCCTTGGCTGTGTTTCTGACAACTCGAATCACTTTTTCCCCCCTCTATCTGAACTCTTTTATCAATCCACCTCTCCTCTGTCTCCTTGGATTCCCCGAAGTTCCTTTGGAGCTCAAGGATGGAGCCATCCCCTTCCTGCTGCCTTCCAGGAAAGCCTGGAATTGCAGCTGACTGCCGTTGATTGACTCTGGTTGCTGCTGCACCCGCAGAAGCTTCTCTGGGTTAGGATTTTCTCAAAATATCGGGGTTTGGGGGGGTTTTGGGGGGTTTTGGGGGGTTTTTCGGGGGTTTTTAGGGCTTTCGGGGCAGAGTGCGCTGCAGCGGCGGAGCGAGGCCGCCAGGGGGCGGAGGAGGCTCAGGAATGAGCCCCGGTGACACCCGCGAGTCCCCAGTGCCACCCTGCCATGGCAGTGCCACCTGCCACAGTCCCCAGTGCCACCCTGACATGGCAGGGACACCTGCCACAGCCCCCAGTGCCACCCTGCCGTGGCAGGGACATGTCCCAGAGCCCCTAGTGTCACCCTGCCACGGCAGTGCCACCTGCCACAGCCCCCAGTACCACCTGCCATGGCAGGGACACCTCCCACAGTCTGCAGTGCCCCCCTGCCATGGCAGGGCCACCTGCCACAGTCCCCAGTGCCGCCCTGCCATGGCGGTGCCACCTGCCACAGCCCCCAGTACCACCTGCCATGGCAGGGACACCTCCCACAGTCTGCAGTGCCCCCCTGCCATGGCAGGGCCACCTGCCACAGTCCCCAGTGCCGCCCTGCCATGGCGGTGCCACCTGCCACAGCCCCCAGTGCCCCCCCCCACAGCCCCCAGTGCCCCCCTGCCGTGGCAGTGCCACCTGCCACAGTCCCCAGTGCCACATTGCGATGGCAGGGACACCTGCCACAGCCCCCAGTGTCACCTTGCCGTGGCAGTGCCACCTCCCACAGCCCGCAGTGTCACCCTGCCATGGCAGTGTCACCTGCCACAGCCCCCAGTGCCACCTGCCCTGGCAGGGACACCTGCCACAGCCCGCAGTGCTACCCTGCCATGGCAGGGACACCTCCCACAGCCCCCAGGCCCCCATTGCGATGGCAGGCCCCCCTGCCACAGCCCCCGGTGCCCCCGTGCCACACCAGAGGCGCCTCCCACAGCCCCCCGTGTCACCCTGCCATGGCAGGGGGCGGCACTGGGTGATTTTTCACATCCCTTCCAACCCAAACCTTTCCACAATTCACAGATATTCTTCCCTCGCCTGCAGCGGGCTTTAAAAGACGCTTCTTCTCAAAACTCTGAGCCGATTGCAGACTCAACGCCTGACTGCTCAGCTGGAGGAGCCCACCAGGCCCTCCCTGAGCCAGAACCGTCAGCTGCCTCCCCAGCACATCCCCCCAGAGCAGCCCCTCACCCTCAGCCAGGCTCTGCAGGGACACGAGGCTGTGGGGAATCGATCCCAAACAATCCTGAGCAAGGGGGACACTGGGATCGGGGAGAAGAGGAGGACTCTCCCAATAACGTGCTAAAAGATGGCTCGGGAAGGAGCAGGAGCAGCGAGAGGGAAGCAGGGCTGGCAAAGCTGGGAGCCCCAGGCTGGGCGTGGAGGGGCTGGAGCCTCCCTCGGAGAGCTGGACACGGGCGGGGGGCTCACAGAGCTGGACACGGGCTGGGGGCTCACAGAGCTGGACACGGGCTGGGGGCTCACAGAGCTGGACACGGGCTGGGGGCTCACAGAGCTGGACACGGGCTGGGGGCTCACAGAGCTGGACACGGGCTGGGGGCTCACAGAGCTGGACATGGGCTGGGGGCTCACAGAACTGGACACGGGCTGGGGTCTCAGAGAGCTGGACATGGGCTGGGGGCTCGCAGAGCTGGACACGGGCTGGGGGCTCGGCCCCGGAGGAGAAGAGGCCCCACAGCAGCAGCTTAGTGAGGGGCCTGGTGTTTGGTCTGTTCCACATCAATGGGGCGTCCAGCTGTGGCTGAGGATGAAAGCAAGCGAGAGAGAGAGAGAGAGAGAGAGAGAGAGAGAGAGAGAG
>WAAE01026328.1:27678-50521 GCA_013400495.1 Nicator chloris
TTTTTTTTTAAGGCATTACAAAATTAAGTTTTTAAAACTAGCTTTAAAAAACGCTCTGTAGGGTCCTGCAGGAGCCTGCATCACTTCAGCAGAGTGAGCAGTTTAGGACAAGGGGAACTGTTACCATGAGTAAAGTTACTCCCAGGTTACGTGTTTGCTCCTGCTCTGGTGTGTGTTTGGTGCACACCTCAGTTTGGATTTTCTTTTTCTGCCTTTTTTTGTTTTTTCATTCCAAAGCCTAAGCACAAAGTCCATTTTTTAACCCCAGAGATGTCTCCTCACACACAGCCCAGGGGAGGGACAGACCAACCCCACCCACCCCGTGTCACCCCAGGCCCTGAGTCAGAACCAAACCACCTCAGGAAAAGGGGTTTTTTTTGATGGAAATAACGTTTTTCAGGACAGGAAAGTGTGGGAATTCAAAAGGTAAAAGGATTCTTAGCAAGTGTAAAGAAGACCTCAAGAGGCAGACAGAAGAGAGCTGAGAAAAAGGCTGGGAACTTCAAAACTTTCCCAGGGAAAGCCAAGAAATTAGGATACAAGAAAAACACATTTATATTTATCATAAGGTCCAAGAACAAGGACTGATGGATGCTTCAGAGTGTGTCATGCTCTAGAGATATGCTTTGCAAAGACAGAAAAAGTTTCAACCTTAAATCATGAATTATTGTGTATTGTTCCTCTTGTTTACAGAGGCCTTGTGTTCTTATTTAGCCCACGTGAGGCATTTTCTGATTTGTTAGGGTAAGATGATGCTGAACAACTTCTTGTGCATTATCGGATGGGAGATCACCTAGAAAATGTTATGCTTCAGCTGCCATCTTGTTCCTGTTCCAGCTTTGCATGGATGTTGTTGTTTTTCTTGTGTCTCTTGCGTATTGCTTGAATGATGCAGACAACTAATAAATCCTAAGACTGCAACTAGACCGGTTCCCATCCCGTTTTTCTGAGACACAGATCAATTCCAGCAGGAAAGGCTGGGATTCACCGAGCTGCACAGCAGCACCTGCTGAATATTCCAGAAACTCAGGCACCTGCTCGGGGGCTCCGTGTCTCCAGAGCTCCCTCATGCTCCTTTGCTATTGAAACCTCTCCCTGCCTCACCTGCTTTTAATACTCACAAACTAAACCTCCTTGAACCGATTTCAAGCTAAAACCACATCTTTTTTCCCTGGTTCATGGAAGAAAACATTCAAGGCAATTACTGGACACACTCAGCAGGTGTTCTCTGTCCCTCCAGCTTTTGGTTTTCCTGCTGGAGCTGCAGCTCCGGGTTCAAGGCAGGAGCAAATGTCTGCTTTCACTCCTGCATTTTTGCCCTTCTGTTTCTTTTCCAAGGGGATGACTTCAGAGCAGAGAGTGGCAGATATTCATGGAGTGCCTGCCTGAGCTGCCTTTAATTGTCCCTGCGTGCTGGGGAGCCAGGGGATAAGAGCAGAGAGCCACTTCAACCTGTGTGAATTGGCACTGGCCCCCTGACTCACTGGAGCAGCCTCAGTTCACACCACCGAGGATCTGACTTGGAATTTCAAGGCTTTCCAGTTGCTATCATAAATATCTCTTCTTTTTCTTGGCAATGAAGTCATCTAGAGAGTGGTTCCAAAAAATTAAAAGAAGCTGTTGGCAGATGTGTCTATTAGTTTGAGCTGGAGGCTTTGGGCTTTTTTGGAGGCTTGAGCTGGGACGTGGTGTAGCCTGGAGGCTTCTGGACGTCCACAGTAGCTTTACCTTTGGCTGGGCTGTTGTTCCTGGAGGAATGTGCTTTGTTGAGGTACAGGAGAGGCTTAAATGAGACGTCTGGGAAACGGGGAACGGGGAGAATTCCAAAGCTGCCTCTTGTCTCACTGATGACCCCAGTGAATCCCCGAGTCCCAGGGAGGAATGTGTGTTAGGCCATGCAAGCAGCAGGCGATATCCAACTCTGCCTGTTCAAAACACAAAACCCAGCACCTTTCCCAAGGGGCAGACTCCTCTTTCTTCCTGCAGAAAACACTTTGAGCTTCCTGGGAGCAGAATTCCTCGGGGGGTTGTGCCGGGGCAGCGCGGCAGAGCCAGGCCTGTCGCTGCCATGGCCGTGGGTGTAAACACCAGCCAGGAGTGCCCAAACCAGCCAGGTGTGCCCAAACCAGCCAGGAGTGCCCAAACCAGCCAGGAGTGCCCAAACCAGCCAGGTGTGCCAAAACCAGCCAGGAGTGCCCAAACCAGCCAGGTGTGCCAAACCAGCCAGGTGTGCCAAGCCTGGCGTGCCCCAGGTGTGCCAAGCCCAGTGTGCTCCGGGTGTGCCAATCCTGGCGTGCCCCAGGTGTGCCAAGCCCAGTGTGCCCCAGGTGTGTGTGCCAAGCTTGGTGTGCCCCAGGTGTGCCAAGCCCAGTGTGCCCCAGGTGTGTGTGCCAAGCCCGGCGTGCCCCAGGTGTGTGTGCCAAGCCTGGTGTCACCCAGGTGTGTGTGCCAAGCCTGCATGCCCTGGATCCTCTCCGGAGCGATCCGCCACCCGCTCCCGCTTCCAGGGGATGTGGAAGCTGCCGTGTTTGCTCTCCTTTGGCAGCCCTGGGAGGCCCTGGAGGGCTTCCTCGAAGTTGAGAGTGGTTTTGCAGAGCAGGGCTGGGAAAAAAAAAAAAACAAGGCTGTATTTTGGAGAAACGAGGTCTTGGTTGGTGGAGCTCGCCCCAGAGGGACCCACGCGTGTCCTGCTGACCCTGGCTCCGGCCTGGGCTCACATCACCCCACAAATGAAGGTGAAACTCTGTATAAATTCCCAGCTGGAGCTGAAATTGCCTGGATTTTATAATTTGGTGCTGGGGTTTATCCAGAAGAAACATGAAAGCCTTCTGCTCCATCCCTGGTGCTGAGTTAAACTGACCACGCTCCCTGGAAAGCAGAGCAGCGCACCAACACCCACGTGCTGCTCTCTTGGGTGGTGCCAGCCAGGAACCAAAGCCACCAGGAGCTAAAATCCCATTGCTGCTTGGGGTGTCACCCTTCCTGACGGGAATCGCTGCGTCTGTGGGAGCAGCAGCTCCCGTGAGGGCAGGAAGGACTCGCTGTGGGCATCACCCACCTTGCCAGGGCTCTGTGGTGGCCTGGGGGGGTTGGTGTGGGCCCAGAGGGCAGGATTTGTGTTGGTGTGGCCTTTTTGGGCAACACCAGCTCCCCAAACTTTGCTAAGTGGAACATTTTTCCTAAAGCAGCTCCGCTTCTTGCTGCCAAGACGGTCCTGTCACCTCCAGATACTCAGCACTTTCCGGGCTGGATCAATGGGCAATTGTTCCAGAAACACATGGAACTCCCCCAGCCTGCCTCTCTCCTTCTGTTGTCTTGTGTTTTCCTTGGGTTTTCTTTTTTTTCCCTTTTCTTTCCCGAAAATTTTATTTCAACCTTTAACAAAACCCCCCGGAGATCCGAGCAAAAAATAGCACGGATAAGAAAACAAATTCTATCACAATTTTTCTCCAGGCCGGGGAAATAATTGCCCGGCGTGCTCTGCTCCTCCTTCCCAACCCCGGGAAGGTTTTACGAGCTGGAGCAGCCGCTCTCTCAGGAGGTGCTTGAGAGGAAAAGGAGCCCATGGAGCCAGGGCTGTGTTTTCCATCTGCAGTTTCCCCATGGAAGCCAGGCCGTGGCTTGGCCCAGCCGAGCCCGGGTGGGGACAAACCCCCGGGATCATTGTCAGGGAGCTCAGCTGCCACCCGGCCCCGCTGCAGGGACCGTCCCGGGGCGCCGCAGGCAGCTCCATCCCAAACATTTTGGCTTTCCAGGCCCCGCAGAAGAATCACCTCTTCACTCCCCCTCCCTCCTCGGCGCTGAGCGACGGCAGACGGGAGATTTCACGTGCCGTAAATATTTAGATTGTGCCTGTGTGTTTATAACACTTGCTTGGGGTGGGACTGGAGCAGCTCACGCTCGGCAGCAGCACCTGACGCCGGGGAAAGTTTTCCATCACCTCACGGCGACCGGGGAGCAGCCGCGGGCCGGGCTCGGGGCTGTCCCTCCCTGTCCTGCTGTCCTCGGCCAACGGTGACAAGGACAACGTCGGGGCCGTCTCATGGAGCTGCTGCTCCAGAGGATCTGACTGGGAAAAACCCCCCAGTTGTGGTTGGGATGGAATAGGGAAATTTTTGCAGTGTTACCAGGGGAAACAGGTTCCCCGTGTGCCCCAGAGGTTCCAGGCCTCCTCCAACACGGAATCCCAGCCTGGTTTGGGTTGGGAGGGAGCTTAAATCCTCCCTCCACCCCCTGCCATGGTCACGGACACCTTCCTCTGCCACAGCTTGCTCCAAGCCCCATCCAGCCTGTCCCACGGCATGGTTCCCTTCAAAAGCTGGAATAACTAAAGCAGAGGATTTGGGAGCAGGTTAGACCACAGGAAGGACATTAAAGGGGATTTTTGGGAGTGCAGGAACAGCCCAGCTGAGCTTCCAGGCCCTCTTCCATAAGGATCAGGCCAAGCTGTGCTGTGCTGGTGGCCCTGGGTGGGTTGGACTGGGCAGACTGGGAGGCCCTGCAGGGCAGGCCCCAGCACTCCCCAGAGCACCGGGGCTCTGAAGTGTTATGGAATTTCTGGGGCTTTAATAAATGTGTTTTTACTAATGTTTCTTTAGGGGAAAATATTTTTCTTTTGTTTCTCTGCGTAGCCTCTTTAGGACTTGCTGTGGAAGTGTAGCCAATACTTTGAGCTCTGGTTCTTTTTTTGTTTTTTTTTTCCCCTGTCCTGTGCTTTTTTTCCTCTCTTTTTGGTTTTTTTTGGAGAAGAAATAAATCTCAGGTTTTAGTCCCTTCCCTTGCTGCTATTCCATCGACCTGCTGGGTTCTGTTCTGTGGATTTAGAAACAGGAAAAACGACTCCATGGCAAACTTGGGAAGGGTTTTCCTCCCTGAGCAGGAGGTTTGATATCTGTCTTTGCTCCAACCTTTTTCCTGGAGCCTTTAATGCTTGTCATGGTCAGAGATAAGACATCACCAAAGACGGATAATAAAGAATGCCCAGTTTGGAGACTGTTGGTTCCTCTTTAAATTTTGAGTTTGGTGCAGTGAGGAATGGAATGAAGAAGGAAAAAAAAACCAGCAGAGAAAAAGAGCAAGAAAACCCTTCCTCATCTTGTTTTAGAATCAGCAGATGGAAAGGAAACATAAACTCAATTTTATGTGGATTATAAGGCACCTATAAAGAGTCATATGAACTGAGACACTTGGCTCTGGTACCCCAGTGATACCTATGGAACAATATGTGAAACCTATTACACTCTCCTGGCTGTGTGTGTGTGTATATATTTATATATACGGACAGAGAATGAGCGAGGGGGACGAAATATGGGGCCTTTATTTTTATTGGCTTCTGCGAAGAATAAATTACACAGCAAGGGCAAGGTTAAATTATTGTAAATGTCTGTATGAAAGGCATCACTTAATTATTAACAGTCTGCTACAAATAAAAGGTACAGATGCTAAAATGGCCTGACCTGCTGGACTGGGGGGTTGTTTAAAGTTGGTGCTGAGGCCCACAGCTGACTTGTTCTGTCTGACAGGCTGGAAAAAGAGGCAGGGTAAGGTTTCATTGCAGGGTGGCTTCCAGCCCTCTTTACCAGATGGCAAGGGAAGGCTTGGAAAATGAGGCAGGGGACGGTGGGAGCATTCTGAAATCAAGGGGAGAGCACTGCGAGGAGAGACGATGCTTAGAACCACCAGGATGGGGAAAGATGGAAACTCCGAGGGCGTAACTCGCTGCAAATTTTGTCTCGCAGTCTCTGTCCCTCATGCCTTGCCCACAAAGGGCAAATCCACAGTGGATGTGAGTTTCTGAAAGTGGGATTAGGGAACTCACCCCTGCCCCAAGTAGGGAAAGGCCCCCTTTGAAGAGGGGGCTGCACCTGAGCAGTCTGCAGAAGGTGACTGGCAGACAAAACCATCTCAGCATGGAATTTTCACAGGGAAACTTGGAGGCTGCACCAAGTCGGGAGGAAAAAAACCCCAAAAGAGCCTGAAACTCCACCTATAATCTATAGGAATGAAAGGACTCTGTGGAAAGCTCTCCTTTGCACTCACTCACCAAATTAAAGCTGCTTTTGGCAGGGAAAGGGCCGTGTCTGTGATTCCATGCTCAGCCTCGGGGCCAGATGGAATCCCCTGGAGCAGCTGGGCTCACCCCCTGCCCATTCCCACCCTCTCCTGCACTCCCTGGTGGAGCTGGAGCATCGTCTCCTAGGGAGAGACATCCAGCCTTGTTTTAAGATCCCCAAATCCCTGAGAATTTGCTGCCTCCCCCATCGCTAAGCCCTTCCAAAGGCTCCATGTGCCAACACCACCGTTTGCTCACGTGGAAAAACAGGACGGCGAAGGAAACACTTGGTGTGAACTTGATCCTGATGGATTTTCAAGCAGGTAGACACCTGAAGGGATGGGACAAAGAGGGGAAACTCAGATAATCACCTTGCAGTGGCCCCCAGCCCTGTCTTTGACACGGAGTTGTGTAAAGCCACGTCACGTTATTGCCCTGAGTTTTCACCTCCTGACTTCCATAACACGAAGACACAACCAAAAAATGCCAATTTCGCCTTCCATGTCACTGAGATTCCCATCAGTGGCTGTGTCTCTGCCTCCTCTTCATCCCCTTGGCTCTGGCTGCTCCCTGCAGGAACAGGTCTGGGGGCTCCTCAGTGGGAGCAGGATGGCCTTGCCCTTGTTCCAAGGCTCGGGTTTGTGGAGAGGGTGTCGAAGAAATTACCCCAAAAAAGGGAATTTTGGTGTGGTTTCCCATCACCTCAGACTTCTGCGTGACCGTTTGGAAATATGAGCCTTGAGGGGGGGGAATTTGAAGTCCAGGTGGAGACTGGTTGGATGGAATTAGTGACAGGTAAATTCTCTGCTCCACAGGGTTCCTCCCATCTCTGTGCTTCACCTTCGTGGGACGTTTCCCCACAACGCCCTCGACGACAGCAGAGCAGGGAAACACTTAACCCACGGCTTCTTTGAGTTCTGGTGCTGTAGGAAAGAGGAGCAGAGGCTTTCCCCTGCTCCTGGCAGACAGGGATAGAACTCCTGCCGGGGAAAAGCTGCCTCCACAGGAGGTACATCCCGGAACAAGGGGGAAGCGTGTCGTGACCAGGCTCCAACAGTAGCACAGCCTGCTCCAGACCCCATGGGCTGCTGAGAATCCCGATCCCTCACATCTCATGGACTGCCTTGGCCCCTCTCCAAAGGCCCTTGGCAGCCGTTCAAGGCCTCGCAAGGTGCTGAACACGCCGACGTTCCTTTTGTCTCCTCTGTGTGTGTGTGTGGGGATGGATTACCCCAGCTTCCCTGCCGGAATGGGGCTGGGATTTGGCTGGAAGAGTCGGGTAGAGCTGCAGGTGAAGGGTTTGGGAGGTGGCTTCACCTCGTGTGGCAGCCTCAGCTGTTTCTCCAAAGGTTTCTGACGGGTGATGTCGGTTCCGCTCGTGGCTGGGTGAAGCTTTGGCAAAGCCTCAGGAATGTTGAGGAGATCTCTCCAGAGCAGGACAGGGATGGAGATGTTGTTGGAAGCCCCTCCTGTGCAGCTGCTGAGTGGGAAGCGCTGGTGGCCATCGCCTGGGGCTGTAGCTGCAAAGGGATCCACGGTGGTTGCTTGAATGGATTTTGAATGGGGGAATTTTTGTTGTTGGGCTTCAGTGGGAAGGGTTGGGAACAGCAGAACTGCCACCAGGAGCTGGGGTGGGATGGGAAGGAGCCCTGGGAGATTCAGAGCTTTGCTCAGGTGTAGGAGCAGGGCAGGGACAGGAACAGGGCCAGGGCCAGGTGTGTGGGAGGAGCTGCTCCATCAATGTCCCGTTCCCACAGCCCACTCTCCCAGCCAGCCCTGAGGGGAGCCACGGCTGGGGGTGAAACTTCCAGAGGCTGCAAAAACCCGGCATCTCCACGAAAGGGAAAAAGTGCCAGGGGGAGAAGCCAGGCCGGCCCCACACCCCTGGAACGCCTTTGCTGTGGGGGGAGCGGTGCCGGTGTTGGGTTTGTAACGTGACCCCTCTGCAAATACCTCCAGGGCAGACAGGTCCCCTTCGGGCTGTGTTTATTTAATAAAGAGCCAGTGAAGTAACTGCAATTTCATTGTCAATTTACTAATGCGTTACAGTTATGTTTCTGAACCTCATTGTTTGGGCTCAGGAGCTCGCGGTGCCTGGCCAAAACTTTCCTTTTTTCTCCCCCTTGTTCCTCCCCTCAAGTGTAAAACACGTTTTATTATGACTAGAATGTCTTCTATTTATCAAAAACTGGGATTAAAACCCTTGACTCCCCCCTTGCATGCGCATATCCAACTTGGCAGCAGGTCGGTGATTAACCTCCTGAAAGCCTCGCTTGCTCATTTTTTTCTAAAAGTCTTTTTAAAAATTATTTTTAAGAGAGGTAAAACCACGCACGTTTGCGCACACGCTGACACATAACACACACACGTTTTAAAAGTTCATCTGGGAAGAACACAATGGAAACTCTGGCTGGAAAAGCCACGGAGCCGTGCGTCTTTGTGGTCTGGGAAGTCTGACTACGGCCTCCTACTCTTTTGGATGGAGATCTGGGCTTTGAAACACGATTGCACGTTCTCAATAATAAAAATAATAATAAAAAAAACCCCCAACAACCACCCAGCCCTCCCCAAGAGGGAGTGGAAAAGAGAAATGAGGTTTTTGGATGATGAAGGGGAGAAAGTGGCAGAGCAGCTGCTGGGTTGTTTTGGGTTTGAGCCTCAGCAGGTCCTTCCTGCTGTGGGAAGGGGTGGAGAGCAGTGGGGTCGCTCTCAGCTGAGGTTTGGTCGATCCCCTGTCCCTCAGTGGTTTATTTTCACCAAGGATTCTTGTAGGAGAGGACTTTCCTCCTCTCAAAGCTGTGGGAAGAGCCTTGGGTTCATCAAATTTGGCTTCAGGGCTGCTGTGGTGCAGGGGGGATGTGAGAGCAGGGTGGGACATTTGGCTCCAGACAGGACACGGGGACCTTTCTGGGTTCCACCCAGGTGGTGATGTTGCTCTGGAACACTGCCAACCTCCCTATCCCACATTCCCAGGTTCTGGGGGTTTTGGGGAGCTGCTCTACCTGTGGGGACCTGTGTGTGCCCACATTCCCATCAGTAACGGGGCACGTCCACAGGCAAAGCTGGGCCTGTTTGATTTTTGGTCAAAGGATTTGGGGTTTCATTCTGCCCAGGACACTCAGGTGCTGCTCCCTGGGACAGAGCTGTGCCAAGGCTGTGCCACTCGGATGATGGAGCTGCCCATGGATGTCTCAGGGCTGTTTGAGCTGGGGTTTGTCTCCCTTTTGGGGCTGTTTGAGCTGGGTTTGTCTCTCCCTTTTGGAGCCTTTTGAGTACGTTTTGTCTCTCCCTCTCAGGTCTGCTTCAGCAAGGTTTTTCTCTCCCTTTCGGGGCTATTTCACCCAAGTTTGTCTCTCCCTCTTGGGGGCATTTGAGTCTGGGTTTCTCTCTCCTTTGGGGCTGTTTTAGCCGGACCTGTCTCTCTTTTGGGGTCCATTGAGCCGGGTTTGTCTCTCCCTCTTGGGACTGTTTGAGCCAAGGTTTGACTCTCCCTTTTAGGGCCGTTTGACCTGGGTTTGTCCCTCCCTTTTGGGACTGTTTGAGCCAAGGTTTGACTCTCCCTTTTAGGGCCGTTTGACCTGGGTTTGTCCCTCCCTTTTGGGACTGTTTGAGCCAAGGTTTGACTCTCCCTTTTAGGGCCGTTTGACCTGGGTTTGTCCCTCGGTTTCGGGGCTGTTTGAGCCGGGTTTGTCTCTCTGTCTCAGGGCTGTTCGAGATGGGTTCCTCTCTCTTTTTTGGGGCTGTTTGAGGCGAGTCTGGCTCTCCCTTTTGGGGCCGTTTGAGCCGGGTTTCTCCCTCCCTTTCGGGGCTGTTTGAGCAGGTTTTGTCCCTCCCTCTTGGGGCAGTTTGAGCTGCGTTTCTCCCTCCTGGGGCAGTTCGAGCTGCGTTTCTCCCTCCCTCCTGGGGCAGTTCGAGCTGCGTTTCTCCCTCCCTCCTGGGGCAGTTCGAGCTGCGTTTCTCCCTCCTGGGGCAGTTCGAGCTGCGTTTCTCCCTCCCTCCTGGGGCAGTTCGAGCTGCGTTTCTCCCTCCTGGGGCAGTTCGAGCTGCGTTTCTCCCTCCTTCGGCAGTTCGAGCTGCGTTTCTCCCTCCCTCCTGGGGCAGTTCGAGCTGCGTTTCTCCCTCCTGGGGCAGTTCGAGCTGCGTTTCTCCCTCCCTCTCGGGGCAGTCGGAACCAGCTCTGTCTCTCTTTCGGGGTCGTTCGAGCAGGGTTTCCCTCTCCCCGCTGCTCACAGCACCCCTGGAGCCCAGCTCTTTCCCCAGCGCCCCTGTGAGCCTGCCCAGGCTCCGCGGCTCCGGCAGCTGCAGCGCAGCCCTGCCCGGGGCCGTGACCCCGCAGCGGCTCCCGGCTCTGCCCTCAAAGGCTCCCACCGAGCCCTTCACGCCGGATCAGCTCTCGGGGCCCTCCACAACACAGTCGCGACAAATTACATGGGGTGGCTTCAGCGGGGACCCCTCGGGCTGCCCCCGGGCTTTGAAGGGCCGGGGGCTCTTTGTGCGCCCGCCGCGGCCCCGCGCAGCGAGCGCGCCGCGCTCCGTAATGAGAGCGGAGGGTTCCGCTAATCTCCTCCTAAATGAGGGGCTAATTCCTCCAGCAGAAACTTGTCAGCTGCTTGTTAACAGCCTCTCGGACCGCGCTCACGTGGCCTTCATTATTTTTAGGAGCTTTTTTTTTTTTTTTCCCCCCCACCTTTTTTTTTTTCGGTTTGGAACAGAAGCGTAAACTTTGCTTAAACGGAGCTCATTTAACAACCCCCGGCTTGAATCCGATGGTTTGGGAGAGAAATCCGGCAAGAAATCCAGCAGCACTGGTAGTGGGGGATGTATCATATTGAAATTTCCTCCTCTCTTTTTTTTTTTCTTTCTTTTTTATTTTTTTTTTTTCATTTTGAAATGTGGAAACTTTTAGGCACAATCCCGGCCCTGTGTTTAAGTCATTAAAACATCTTTAAGCATTTTCTGGTTTGAGTTTTCTTAGCAGCAGTCCTTTTCCTGGAATGTATTTTGTTTTTCTTTTAAGTTGATGAAAAAAAAAGAAAAAATAGTAAAAAAAAATTAAAAAAATAAAAACCTGCCCCTCGTATTTCCAGGCGATTTTTTTTTTTAAGGGGAGTGAGGAGAGGGGGGTGGAGGAGGTTGTGGGATGAGGAAAGTGAGAGAACAGGGCCCTTTCTGTGCTTTATTTCTAATCCGCAGGAATCCATTTTAGCCTTTTACGGCTGTTGCACTTGCTGACAGGATTTACATTCTCCGTATGTTATCTGAAACATCACAATCTGCGGCTCTGGGATTGTTTCATGCCTGGGTTAAAAACACGCCGGTGCTTCTGGGAGGCTGCGGGGAGGGAGCTGGGGAAGAGCAGGGAAGGAGCTGGGGAATAGCAGGGAGGGAGAGGGAAAGCTTTTAAAAAAAGGGGGGGAAAAGAGGGGGAAAGTGAGAGGCGAGCACTTGGCGGCAGAGTTCACGGCCCAGACAAAGTGATGTTCAAGGGAAGCAGGGAGGGTTTTAGATGCCTCTGATTGTTGGAGCACAGTGCTGGGCTGGGAAAGCAGCGATGGAAAAACCCGCCCGTCCCTGTCTGAAGCCCCTCCGTGGTGAGCTGGGATGGAGTCACAGAAGGGTTTGGGTTTGAAGGGGCCTGAAAGTCCTTCCAGTCCCACCCCCTAAAATATTTCACTATCCCAGGTTGTTCCACGGCCCTTCCTTGGGCACTTCCAGGGATGGGGCAGCCCGAACTTCTTTGGATAACCAGTGCCCGGGCCTCCCCACCCTCACAGGGACATCCATGTGTTTAAATTTCCCTTTTTTTTAAGTTTGTCAGTCATTCCCCCTTGTCCTGTCACTACAGCACTCTGGGGATGGATGGATGGATGGATGGATGGACGGACGGACGGACGGACGGACGGACAGCAGCACCCAAAAACTTTCTTCTGGCCTGCATATCAAGAGCTCCTGGGAATAAAACTTGATTTTGGTAGAAACCGAACTAAATGCCATTAAAATCCGACTTTGCCAAGTGTTTGTTGAGAAAAGAGCAAACCCTGAGGACGAGGTAACAATTTTCCAACAGCCTCAAACGTTGCTGTGCCCATCTGGGATATCCCTCAGTGATCCCAAGACACTCATCCCTCCCTCTGCCTCAGCCTGGATACCCCAAAAATCCCCCGGCTGGGCTGTTCTCTGCATTCCCTGCTCGTCCCCACCAAGTCTGGGCCGTGTCTCTGAAAGTACAAGGAGGTGCCACTCCACATTGTTGGTTTTCTGCTCATGACCAAGCTCTAAGCTCTTAAGGTAGGGACTTCAGCTTTTTAATAACTCACAGGAGAACCCAGGGAAAATGTAAGTTTTATGGAGTCTAGAGAATATTTTTAAAGGATTTAGATGTCTGGAAAAAGTGTCTTAGGAGGTTTAACTGCTTTGCAGTGGAAAAAAAAGAAAAATTAACAAATATTCTTATTTCTTTGTTAGTCCCTTTTGGGGTAGAGCAGCCGCCACATGTTCCGGGCAGGGCTGTGATCCCGAGGCTCTGGGCCAAATCCCAAATCCGTGCAAGGCAGCACAGTCCAGGTAGGGTGGGCTGGAGCTTGGTCCTGTGTGTGTTTGCAGGGTGAAAGCTCTGTAATCACTGGGGATCTGCGAGATGATTCTTTTTGGGGTGGTGTAAAACTCGCTGGGGCTGCGAAAAGCTCCGTGTTGGAGAATCAGCAACATTATCCGGGATCCCAATCCAAACAAAGGGGGATTTGGGCTCGCCAGGCTCTTCTTGTACCCCCCTCTCTGTGCTCCATGCTGGTTTATCCTCTTATTTGGGATGGAGCCACCTCTCCAGGAGCTGGATGGTGGCTGGGCACCAGCTGGGGCTTTGTGCCAGAGCAGGAGGTGGTTTCAGGTTGGGCTGTGGCACCTGAGCTTGGGAAAAGGGAATTTCCCAGCGTGGCACTGGCACAGCCCACTCCACACATCGCTGATCTCGTTTGGGGTGGGCTGCACCCGGGATAAATTCACAACAATTTCCTCATGGAAAGGGTGGTCACGTAATAGAAGGGGCTGCCCAGGGAGGTTTGGAGTCCCCGTCCCTGGAGGTGTCCAAGGAAGGACTGAGTGTCACACTCAGTGCTCTGGGCTGGGGACAAAGTAGGGATCGGGCACAGCTTGGGCTGGCTGGCCTTGAGGAGCTTTTCCAGCCTCAGAGGTTCTGGGATTCAGTGGGACACATCATGAGCCTCATCCCATGTGTGTCCCTGCCTGGGTGCGTTGCCAGTGTCCTACACACAGATCCCTCCCTGACCCCAAGTTTGACCTGGAACTCCTCCCTCCCAGGTAAGAAGGAGAGCAGCTTTGGATCAGATATAAGGAAGGAATTCCTCCCTGTGAGGGAGGTGAGGCCCAGGGATTGCCCAGAGGAGCTGTGGCTGGCCCATCCCTGGAAGTGTCCAAGGCCAGGCTTGGAGCAGCCTGGGCCAGTGGAAGGTGGCAGGGCAACGGATGGAATGGATCCATCTCCCTTCCAACCAACCCATTCCACGATTCTGTGAACACCCAGCACCCCGCCTGGCCATTCCCGTCCCCCCAGGAGCCACGTGGGAGTTCTGCTGTCACTTCCACACCCCTCGGCTCACCCCCCTCCCCGTGACCCACCCGTGGGCACCCCCAGCCCGGGGCAGAGCCCCGGTGCCCGCAGGAGTTGTGTTCCTCCCCCCCGTGCCTGCGAGTGAAGGAACCCACCTGTGTCTGCGGGGCCTGTTTGGCATTCCTGGGAAACTTTAACCTCTATTAATACCGCTGAATTATTCCTTCATATGGCAAAGCACTTATGTAAACCGATCCCCTCCCGCCTCGGCGGAGGCAGGCGCTGCTCAGATGGATCTACCTGCTCTCAGGGGGCTCCCAAACCCTCCACATTCCTCCACGGCGCTGCTTTTTTTCCTCCCTTTTTCCCCCTCGCAGGAGGACGTGCGTGCGCCGGGAGCGGGCACGTGGTGGGGAAAGGGGGAGAGAGGAGCAGGGAGGGAGAAGTGAGATCAGCGGGATAATTGGCTCCGAGGCCTCTGCAGGTTGGAGAGTCCGTTTGTCTGTCTGTCTCTGGTGTCTGAGTCTGACCTCCCCAGAGCTGGGGTAAATGAGGAGGAGGCTGGCTGGGGTCAAGTGGGCTGAGCTGTCGTTTACACCCACACCTTTTTGTGGTATCCCCTAGGGATACCCCAAATGGCATCAATCTACCCTGGAGGTAATTTCCTTACAGCTTTGTGTTAAGTTCTATGGATCACGGTTTGTTCTGTGTACCCCCGTTTTTGTTGATGTTAGTGGTTTACCCCAGTTCTTACACCTGCCCCTCCGTTGTCACTCAACCCAAATCCTGCCTTCATTCCAGAATGTTCCCTGTCAGTATTGCCCAGGGACCAACCCCCTCTCAAACCCCACCTTGGAAATCCCCTAAACCTCGATGCCCCGTTTGTCCATGTGACCCTGAACCCCCCTGACTTCACCCCATTTGTTAATCCTGTATGTCAGTCCCGGCTGAATCCCCCCTTTGCCAAACTCTTACTGGTTGCCTGTCAGTTACCACCCTCCAGATAAAAGTCTGTGCTTTGCCGCCCTGGGCCGCTTTTGAGACCAGGTGCTGAAGAAAGCAGACCTGCCTCGGGAGTGTTTTGTGTCTCACGGTTTCCCTGAGCCGCCTGTGTGAAGGTGGCAGCCTCTTATGCGTCTGCCTCAGTTTACCTAAGCCTTCACAGCTTTGTATTACAACCTGCTCCTCGATCCGGGCAGGGCAGGGCTGTAATACCTTTTTCTGTGTGGCCGCGGCGCCGGGAAGGCGATCCATGGAAATGAGAACCAGGCCCAGGAGGTTCCTTTCAGCAAAGCAGCACCAGGGATTCCCAGCCACCCGCCCTCAGCAGGTGTGGAATCATGGGGCTGCCCTGAAATTCCTCGATTCCATCGTGTTGCTTTATTTCTTGGGGTTTATGGCTTCTGCCCTTGGCTGCAAAGGCTCGGAGGGGGCTTTTGGAACAGCAGCAAATGAGGGAAAGATCAAACGTGTCATGAAATTGTGGGACTCCAGCAGATGGGGCTCCAAGAAAAGAATGCCAGAATAGCTCCAGCCTGGCTGGGTGTCACTGGGGCAGAATCAGACCTGTCCTGGGGGGCAGGAGTTTCAGGGGGAAAGGTTTCTGCCTTCCCCCTGGCTGCCACTTGGATGGCACTCCGAGAATCACAATGCTTTGGGTTGGAAGAGACCTTAAAGTTCATCTCATTCCATGACCCTGCCATAGGGACACCTTCCACCATCCCAGGCTGCTCCAAGCCTCGTCCAGCCTGGCCTTGGACGCTTCCAGGGATCCTGGGGCAGCCACAGCTTCTCTGGGCACCCTGTGCCAGGGCCTGCCCACCCTCACAGGGAAGGATTTCTTCCCAATATCCCATCTAACCCTGTCCTCTGGCAGTTTGAAGCCATTCCTCCTTGCCCCGTCCCTCCAGGCCCTTGTAAATATTCCCTCTCCCTCTTTCCTGTCGGCTCCCTCGGGCACTGGAAGGCCACAATCAGCTCACCCTGAAGCTTCTCTTCTCCAGATTGAACAATCCCACTTGTCAAACTACATTTGAACTTCTCAGGGCATTTCTAAAGCGAGAATTCCTGGATCCCAGCTCCAGCTGCCAGGATCCGAAGTTGGCTCTCGGCCTGGTGGGAAGCCCACGGTCACAAATGATCCCGAGCGCTTGGAGAGGCTTCGGCTTTTCCAACCCAAGAGCAGAACAAGTTGGAAAAAGAGTGGGAAGCTCTGCAGTGTTTGAAACACCCCTCTGCTCCCCAACAGATGTTTTGTTTGGGGTTTTTTTGGTTTTGTTTTTTTTCCGCAAGCAGAGCTGAGGTTTGAAATTCCACCCACGCTGGGAAATTCAAAATCCATTTTCCGTCTCTCCAGTCACCCTTTCTGCACGGCTGAGGAAAAGGGGTCTTGGAAGACTTTTTGCTTGGTTAGGACCAGGTTAGAATTCAGTCAGTTCTTTGGTCAGTTGTGAGAAGAGAGAAATGTCTGCACCCCCACAATTCAGCTGTGTGGGATTTTCTGTCCATGCTTGGATTGAATTAACCTCGGGTGAGGCCACAAACACAGCAGTGCTAAAGAAAGGCTGGAAAACGAGGCTTCTCTTGGCCTCCACAATTGGCTTTGTCCTGCCTGCCTTGTCCCTTCGTGCTGGTGACATTCCTGGCTGGCTCTGTCCTCTCTCTCCAGCACCAGGGACCTGATTCCATCTGAAGCTCTGAGATGCCACCACCAAACCAGGCTGTCCCTGCTGTCCCTGCAGCCCAGGAGTGTCCAGATCTCTCCCTGTGACTGCTCCAGGTGATGCTGCACTGGAAGAGCTGCCCCAGGACCTGGAGATTCCCGTGATTCCACGGCTTTGGATGGAGCCAGCCTTTCTGGAAAGGGAGTTCTGGTCACTGCAGGGGATTGGGTTAAGTCTGGACAAACGGAGACAAAGGAATTAGTGAGCAAAATGTCCTGGCCTGTCTTCTGCAGGAGGTCACTGAGATGATCTGTTTGTCCTTTCTGGCCTTTAAATCCACTAATCTATTTTCCCTTCCAGGAATTGGAACTGTATTCTGAGAAGGGCCCCTTAGGAAAAGAGAAAAAAGCAGGCAAAGGAGGCCTTTGAAAAACAACAGCAAAGCAAAACCCCCTCCAACTACAAAATAAACTGAGGTACGAGGTGCAATTAACAATGCACCAACAGCAGAGCCTGGAATGTAAATTGTATTTAAATAGGGCTGTGAAGAATGTTTCAGTCCCCTAAATGGCTTCTCTCTCCTGCTGCCTTGAACCTCCAATCAAGCCCTGCCTGGGAGTAATTTGGGGCTGGAAATTGTTGCCACACGAACAGCTGAAGGCTGGCAGGGTCACCGGCCCCCCGTGTCACACCCTGTCATTTTAGATTAAGATATGCAAAGGCGACACGGCTGCGAACTTTCCCTGGGCTGTGTCCATCCCCTGGCTGCCAGGAGAGGAAGGCGTAATTGGAGTCAACCGCTTGATTATGATAATTGCTACTGTCTGGGGGAAGAAACAGCCCAGGCCTGGAGCCTGAGCCCTGCTGCACCTTTGGGGTGCTGCCTGGCTGCTCTGCCAGCAGATGGGCCTGGCACAAAACGCCCTTTTCGGCCCCGTTTCGGCCCCTTGACCTCTGCCTGACCACTTGTTGACTCCGCGACTCCGCGCGGGGTCACGGGGTTTGCTGCTGGTTCTCTGCTTCCCGCCGGAGGATTGGGCCTGAAGGATTTATCCCCTCCCAGGGAAAAAGGGCTTTTTACAACGTATCCCCGCGGCACAAGCGGGAGGCGAGGTGCCGTATATTTCCCGCTGGGATATTTATCGGTTCCCATTGTAGGGCCCGGCAGCGATCTGTGGGAAATCCATCCAGGAAGCTCTGCTGGTCAATCTGTCACAGCCTGCCCTCTTCCATTTGCTGAGACAGCGGGCATGGTCCTGGAGACCAAAGCACTGGGATGGGAATGAAGGGCAGGCACTGGGATTTCAGCGCTTCCAGCAAAATTGAATGGGACCTTGTGGGGTTTCCTCGTGTCCCTTTGCCTTTCAGAAGCAGCAACAACCCCTTCTCTTCATCATTTTCAAGGCTTTTAATCTGTTTTGAGGTCCTGGGATAGAGAAGGAAGGATCTCAGGGTGAAACCCTGAGGCAATGCTGTTGCATTCCCAAATCCANAATTTTCAAGGCTTTTAAGCGGTTTGGAGGTCCTGGGATAGTGAAACCCTGAGGAAATGCTGTTGCATTCCCAAATCCACCCCAGGTCTGGGCTCTGAGGCTGAAGCCTTGGAGCCATTGGCATTTCCAGTGGGATGGGAGTCAAACACTTCCATAGCCCTGGGCAGCTTGGCAGCAATTTCCTTCAGCTCACAGGAGCTCCTCAGCCCAGGAGTGATGTTGGGCAGGAAAAGGCCCCGGCATGGAGATCACATCCATAATTAAGGAATTGTTGTTAATTCCTGGCTATTATTTATTAATATCAACCCTCGCTGCAAAGCTGCTGCTGTGGAGCAATAAGCACAGCCAGAGCTCCAATAACAAATAACAACAAATCCATCGGATTGTTGTTTCCTCGGTGTCATAGAAGTTGACCAAAATTGCGAGGTTTAATGTTAAAAAAGCAGAGATCTCTGAGGAAGGCGTACCTGTCAGGATACCTGGATTTGTGGGACAGAACAATGGGACAACAGGATCCATCTGTCCCTGTGCAATCTCCAGGAGTGCCCAGCCCCAGCTGCTCCAGGACAGGGTGCTCGTGCCCTCGTAGCACTTAAGGCAATGACTCAGGACCCTGTGGCTGAGGGCTGTGACACCATTGATTCCATTAATTTATGGGATAACCAGTCCTTTGGGAGGGGTTCTTCCTAATCTCCATTAGCTCGAAATTGCTTTATCCCTTTGCAGGGAGGAATTCTGCGTCCCTTTCCTCCGTGAGCTTCCTTAAAACTCCATCCCTGTGATTCTGGGGATCATTTATTTCAATTTCCGTGGTTTTGTTTTCTTTGGTTTTTTTTCCAACTCCTCGGGAATCGCTCGGGGACTGAGCAGAGTAAGGCCTGCAGGTGAACTCTGCTTCTCCATAGAAGCCCAGATCTTTCTGACAGCTTTGTTTTACTTCACCAAAAAAATTGCCAAAATACACTCCGGGCCTGTTCTCTCACTCTGTTTTCAGTTTCAATAGGAAGCTCCATGAGCAGCTGACAAAACCCCTTTCACACTCTCCCGATTTTCTTTTACCACATCCCGAGTCCTCACTCACTGCCAGCAATTCCTCCTCTTCCATCCAGGAGCTGCCACTGCTCTGCTGGAGCTGCAGGTGTGGGGTCAGGAGCAGGATGGGGAAATGAGGGCTCTGTCCAGGTGTCCAGCACAGGTTTGGGGCTGCAAAAGCCCGGCTGTGTTCCCAGGGGAGCTGCTGGAAGTGGCTCTCTGGAAGTGCCAGGGGGAGAAGTTTTGCAGGGAGAGCACAACAGCCCCTGGCTGAGCTGCTGTGGAGGGGACAGTGAGGGATGGGGTCCCCCAGCACCCCCTGAGCTGGGTCTGAGCTCCCCACATGTGCTGGACATCACTTAAAGAGAGCCATGACCTCAGGGAGAGGCAGATCCAGGCCCTCAGCACTCGGGGATGTGGTGGGATGAAGGATGCAGGGATCAGCGGGATGGATGCAGGAGCTGCTGGGGTGGTGGGTGGGATGCAGGAATCTCTCATTTCTCATGGCCACCACAAGCAACTGGAGTCTGGAAATGTTAACCAGGAGGTGACAAAACATTGGCTTTTCTGGAACTTTCCTCACAAGGCTGAAAGCAAACCCTGAGCCCGGGAATGGGACTGTTCTTCCTTCTTTGATCACAAGTCAAACGGGAAGGAGAAGTTTCAGAGCCCTTCAGCACTCAGATGTTGCCTGGTGTCCGTGGTGCTGGAAGCACGAAAACAAACACCCCCCTCCCCAGGCCAGCCCCGGGGCCTCGCAGCAGGAGGGAAGGAGCATCACAGAATCCTGGAGGGGTTTGGGTTGCAGTGGGACCTCAAAGATCCTCTTGCCTGGCAGCTGCTGTGGATGACTTGTGAAACAGAGCTCTGCCCTCACCTGCAGGAGGTGCCCTCAGCTGAGGCAAAGGAGATTTTCCTCTCCCTTTGGACAGGGGGGTGAGGATGGCAGCCTCCTCTGTGGGATGCTTGGAAGTTTGGGAATTCCAAATGCTGCCTGAGAGCCGCTCATTGCCGCTGGCCTGCGGCACACGGGGCGCTGGGCTCCGTGTCCCCCTCCCACTGTCCCACGTCCTTCTCCAGCTGCAAGGGCCGGGGTGATGTGGTGCTCTCCACCAGTTAAAATCCTGGCTCAGGAGGAGATTTGAGCTTGCTGTCATCCCAGTATGGAGTGGTTGGTGCTGGAAGTGCCAGCAGCAGTTTGGGGACGCGGTTGCCCTGTGGCCGGGAGAGCCGGGGCTGTGGTGGCACCCAGGGTGACACCCCGGGGTGACGTCCCCTGTCTGGGGGCCAGCTCAGCCTGCCTGCAGAGGGGCTGCTTTCCTGCAGGCGGGTGCTAAGCCGAGGTGCTTGAAAGCAGCTTTGCCTAAATCCTGGTCCGAGGTGGACACGGAACTTCCCCGGGAGGCTTTGATGTGCCTGGGGCCTCTCACCCGGGCTGTGAGGTTCATCCAGAGCTGCTCCCTGAACAGGGAAGGGAAGGGAAGGTTTCGGGAAGGGAAGGGAAGGCTTCGGGAAGGTTTCAGGAAGGTTACGGGAAGGGAAGGTTCCGGGAAGGGAAGGGAAGGTTTCGGGAAGGGAAGGGAAGGCTTCGGGAAGGTTTCAGGAAGGTTACGGGAAGGGAAGGTTCCGGGAAGGGAAGGGAAGGTTTCGGGAAGGGAAGGGAAGGCTTCGGGAAGGTTTCAGGAAGGTTACGGGAAGGGAAGGTTCCGGGAAGGGAAGGGAAGGTTTCGGGAAGGGAAGGGAAGGCTTCGGGAAGGTTTCAGGAAGGTTACGGGAAGGGAAGGTTCCGGGAAGGGAAGGGAAGGTTTCGGGAAGGGAAGGGAAGGCTTCGGGAAGGTTTCAGGAAGGTTACGGGAAGGGAAGGTTCCGGGAAGGGAAGGGAAGGTTTCGGGAAGGGAAGGGAAGGCTTCGGGAAGGTTTCAGGAAGGTTACGGGAAGGGAAGGTTCCGGGAAGGGAAGGGAAGGTTTCGGGAAGGGAAGGGAAGGCTTCGGGAAGGTTTCAGGAAGGTTACGGGAAGGGAAGGTTCCGGGAAGGGAAGGGAAGGTTTCGGGAAGGGAAGGGAAGGCTTCGGGAAGGTTTCAGGAAGGTTACGGGAAGGGAAGGTTCCGGGAAGGGAAGGGAAGGTTTCGGGAAGGGAAGGGAAGGCTTCGGGAAGGTTTCAGGAAGGTTACGGGAAGGGAAGGTTCCGGGAAGGGAAGGGAAGGTTTCGGGAAGGGAAGGGAAGGCTTCGGGAAGGTTTCAGGAAGGTTACGGGAAGGGAAGGTTCCGGGAAGGGAAGGGAAGGTTTCGGGAAGGGAAGGGAAGGCTTCGGGAAGGTTTCAGGAAGGTTACGGGAAGGGAAGGTTCCGGGAAGGGAAGGGAAGGTTTCGGGAAGGGAAGGGAAGGCTTCGGGAAGGTTTCAGGAAGGTTACGGGAAGGGAAGGTTCCGGGAAGGGAAGGGAAGGTTTCGGGAAGGGAAGGGAAGGCTTCGGGAAGGTTTCAGGAAGGTTACGGGAAGGGAAGGTTCCGGGAAGGGAAGGGAAGGTTTCGGGAAGGGAAGGGAAGGTTTCGGGAAGGGAAGGTTTGGGAAGGTTTGGGAAGGGAAGGGAAGGGAAGGGGAAGCCTGCCTGGCTGGGGAAGCACAGACCGAGCCCAGCTCTCCTGAGAGCCCAGCCAGACTTAATCCAGAGCCCACCACGGCATCCTGCAAATCTCAGCTCCCAGAGCCCCCTCAGCTCCATCTCCCACCTCCTGCCATCACCTGCCTCCTTCCCCCCCCGGTGTGAGGGACAGGCACAGAGAGGGGGGCAGAGCTCAGGTGTCTTCGGAGCATCAGCTCCAAAAACGGCGGCAGGGTGGGGAGGAGGCGTCTTTTTCAAAAAGAGCCAAAAATAAAGAAAAAGAAGAAAAAAAAAGGAACAGTAAACGCATCAAATAATAATAATAAAAACCCACCCTTTTCTTTGAGCCTCAATGTATGCTGGTGCAGTGCTTAGGGGATTAATCTCTTAAAAAATAAGTGCCATGTGAGTAGACAGGCAGTGATTAAGGTTTTAACTGATCAGTCTGCGTCTGACAGTGAACCAGCTATTATCTTAACGGAATCAAACGAACATTCAGAGCCTCTGCTCAGCCCCAAACATGAAAGGAGATGTCATCTGCTGGCAGTTGGCAAAGCCGCAGGGGAAGGGGGAGAGGGAGAAAGGAGGGAAAGGCAAGGAAAGCAAAACAAGGGTGAGAAAAGGGGGGAAAGGAGGGGAAAGAGGGAGAAGGGCTGAGAAAGGATGGAGGGGTAAATGAAAGGAGGGAAGGAGACAAAAGGGAGGGCAGGAGAGGTTTGAAGAAGCGCTCTGCTCTGGTGTTCCTTCCCTTCCTGCTTTCCCCAGTGGTTTGGAAGCTGCTCCCTGAGCCATGTGGGCTTTGGGAGCCCTCTCCAACCCTTGCCCTGCCTTTTCCCACAGCGGCCGCCAAGGTCTGCCCTAAACCAGGGAGGTCTGGCACTCTTGAACCTGAGGTCAAAAACAAGAGGGAGGAGAAGAATGGCCTTCAGGCCAGAGGAAGAAACCAGGGCAACCGAGCTCTTATCGGGATAAAAGGGCTTTATCTCAGGGCACTTAAACAAAACACACAAGCCTGAGAGAAGAGGCTCTGTCAAGTGTCGGGTGGGGCCACGTGGGAGGTGGCAAATCCTTGAGGGATAGTGGGGTTCATTCCTTAGGGAATACCCCAAATCCCTGTGGGATAGTGGGGTTCATTCCTTGGGGAATACCCCAAATCCCTGTGGGATAGTGGGGTTCATTCCTTAGGGGAGACCCCAAATCCCTGTAGGACAGAGGGGTTCATTCCTTAGGGGAGACCCCAAATCCCTGTGGGATAGTGGGGTTCATTCCTTAGGGGAGACCCCAAATCCCTGTGGGATAGAGGGGTTCATTCCTTAGGGGAGACCCCAAATCCCTGTGGGACAGAGGGGTTCATTCCTTAGGGAATACCCCAAATCCCTGTGGGATAATGGGGTTCATTCCTTAGGGGAGCCCCCAAATCCCTGCAGGACAGAGG